>VXBO01011171.1:19967-115966 GCA_013400135.1 Rhinoptilus africanus | reverse complement strand
TTTTTTTTTTTTTTAAGAGAAGGATTTCCATAAACTAGCAACATCTGCAAAACATATATCACACGCTGTAGGTGCATCATGTGTCCTAAATGGAGCATTTCTAATAGCTTTAGTACGCGATACCGTCACAACGTTTTTCCACAGCAGCAACACCTACTTTAGTGGGTGCAACAGAGTTTCAGATGTCTTACACTGCAAGTTACTGCAGGAGGTAGGGAGCTGGACAACAGAATTGCGTCAGTGTGTCCTGTGGCTCAGGTCCTGTTCCGATTTCCATGGTGGAAGAGCTTCTGAGCTACCAAAAGCCAAATAAACTTTTCAGGAAAAACAAAGACTTCACTTCTATATAAGTTACAGTGAACTACAAACACAAAAGAATGAGGCTATTTTATTTTTATTTTTNTTTTTTTTTTTTTTAAGAGAAGGATTTCCATAAACTAGCAACATCTGCAAAACATATATCACACGCTGTAGGTGCATCATGTGTCCTAAATGGAGCATTTCTAATAGCTTTAGTACGCGATACCGTCACAACGTTTTTCCACAGCAGCAACACCTACTTTAGTGGGTGCAACAGAGTTTCAGATGTCTTACACTGCAAGTTACTGCAGGAGGTAGGGAGCTGGACAACAGAATTGCGTCAGTGTGTCCTGTGGCTCAGGTCCTGTTCCGATTTCCATGGTGGAAGAGCTTCTGAGCTACCAAAAGCCAAATAAACTTTTCAGGAAAAACAAAGACTTCACTTCTATATAAGTTACAGTGAACTACAAACACAAAAGAATGAGGCTATTTTATTTTTATTTTTAAAGCTACAGAAAGGTAGTTATTGAGAAGTGATTGTTACACATCTTTACTTTTTTTTTATCTGAGCTTTCTCATTTTTGGTGCATCTTTCAACATTTTCCTTAAAATGAACACTTCTGAATTCCAGCAAAATACTTAAAACATCTTCTACTAGTGGAAAGGGCAAAGGAGAAGGATAAACAATTAACAAGCCTGTACTGTCTGTCTTTTGACACCTGGGTTTAGGAGACAATACCTCCAGATTTCTCCAGATTTTACTTAGGATTTGTGACTTTAAGGCCAAGCAAGTTATGCAGCATTTAATTCTGTGTAGCCTCTTACAGAGGCTCAGCTTCCTTTTCCCTGAAAGAAGTCTCCCTCTAACACCTAGCCATGGCAAGAACATTTGATCTTTCAGTAGGTGATTTCAGAATTGGTATGTAACTGTAGCGTAAGAGTGTAAGCTTGTGATCATTGTGTTTTCTTGCTCTCATCCTGCTTCCACCCAAAGGGTGAAGAACATGGGGAAAAGTAAACCTCCTCGTAGGGAATCCTACCTGCAATGAGCACTTCAGTTTCTTCACAGGAAATAGTCACTTCTGTGAATTCTGACCAGTTACATGAAATAGTGTAACTATCAACACAGCTTTTCCTCTTCCAGAATATCCTGTGTTTTGCTGAGGTAGAGGGAGGGTGGTACTATTTGTATAGCAATAGTAGATTTTAATAATTTTTTTTGCTGTGTTTCTAAAAATCATGCCCTCCTCCAGGCTGCCATTTCTTGCCTGAGGCTTATGGCTGTGTCTCACTCCTGTAGGTTGTCCTGATCAATGCTATCAAGGATGTTGCAAAGGCCCTTTCTGACCTCATTGGTGCTACCAAAGGAGCTGCTAGCAAACCAGCAGATGATCCATCCATGTACCAGCTGAAAGGTGCTGCCAAGGTAAAACCTTATTCTGACAGTTTATTTCAACGTATCTGTGCAATCACAGTTGACAGACATGCGAGACTTTGTTTTCAACAATTTCTGATTGCCTGAAATCTCATCTCTTCCTTTGCTTCATTATCATCCTCGGATGATACAGAAAAATAACGATACTGAGATTCCACAAAGCTATCGGTTTTTGTAGGCTGTCAGATCCTTTCGTGTTTTTGATGAAAGAACTGTAATCTTTCTGAAGAAAAACTTCTTTTGCAAAGCCATTGTCTGAGGGCAGGTTCTCTTTTAATCATGTTATAGACTAATAGTTAGCCAGTATAACGTGGTACCTAAGTACATTCTAAACAATGACATATGCTCAGGATAAGCATGCGGCCTCTTTATTTAGACCTTGCAGCCTGGGGAAGGAGGAAGAAGGGGAAGGAGGGAGGAAAGACAAAAAAAGCCCACCTCCAGTAACTCTACAGTAGGATATTGTGCATTTCTGACCCCTCTCTCCTAGATCTTTCCAGGAAGTGCATAGGTATCAAAGCTGAAAACTCACACAGATTACACCGTACCTGTGATATCTTTGTGCTTTATTTTCCCTACACCTGGGATGTATTATGAGATTTGCCTCACAAAGATTTTGTGGCTTCGTGTCTACAAAATATTTTCAGATGTGGAGATTGAGGTGATATTACTTCTGCTTCCACATTATGAGTGTGTCATTATGAGAGCTTGGCTGGAAGCTTTTCTCACTCTCATGTCTGTTGCTCACCTGTAAGCCCTGTGCCTCTTCCTTTCAGAGCACGTGATAACAGTAAACTGTTGAGACACTAGTTGAAAATGACCCATCTAGTCAAGAAAAGTGGCTTCTTGGCTCTTTCGACTGTGAAGAACTCTGTGTTTTAAGTCATAATTGTCAAGAAGCTGGCCTTTCTGTCTCTTCTTTTTCTTTATTGTAGCTATCATTTGTATCTCACCATACCAGGGGATAGGAAAGGCGTAGTTCTTAGGGTGACGATTAGGTTATTCTGCATCAGGACTATTGGGTTTGTAACGGGAGCAGTAACACTGATTCTGTGTTTGCTTTCGGGCTTGAGGCTGGTGTTCGGCTGCTTGCTTACCTGGGCTTTTATCTGAGCGCGGAGAATGTACCGGGTAAATTTCAAAAAGAAATACCATACCTCTGTTCTTTCCATTTGCAGTGTAAGATGTGTGGGAAGAAAAGACACAAACATAATCAACCTGTATAAGAGACCTACACTGGAAATGTTGTAAATCTTCCTTTTTTTTGTAAACTTTTAGCAGGAACACTCCCACTTAACGTGATACCACTCTGCGGTTAGCAGATGTGCTACGTTTCTGCAACTTGCAGGGAGCTTTCAGAAACTGGCCAAGGGGAGAGTTGGTATTTACTCCCATAACAAGTACGGTTCATGAAGCCTCTGAGGCCCTGTTAGAAGTAATAATGCTACCTAGCTTAATTTGCCTTGCTCCATACCCTGCTGTCTCTGAAAAATGGGAAGGAGGAATCACATGGTTTTGTCTTCACCTCTCTCTTCTTCAGGTGATGGTAACAAATGTCACATCGCTTTTGAAGACTGTTAAAGCAGTAGAAGATGAAGCTACTCGAGGGACAAGAGCTCTTGAGGCAACGATTGAGTACATCAAACAGGAACTCACGGTACAGGACAAAAAAGCCATACGTGGCAGTTTTTGAAAGTATGCTCTTGCACTCAAAGCAGCCTGCCCAGGGCCCCCTCCTCCAGCTGTGCTTTACTGCCTTGCAGTTTGGTTCTCTCTACCTGTTGCAAATCACCTCTGAAAGTACAATTACAGTGACACACCTGTCAGCTTTCAGATATTACCAGTCCCCACCTTGAGATTTTAGAGGCTACTGTTAGGTACAAATCTGGAAGCAGCTGCTTCTTTGTTCTTTGATCTTTTCTGTGTCCAACGCTATTCACTTTTTTTTCTCCTGGTTTTGGTCATGTCTCCTCAGCATCATAGCTATATTGTACCTGCAGTTTAATGTTGTTTCTATTTTTCCTTTATTATAAAATGGTGCTGCCAGTGATACATAGCCTCTACGATACTCTGTCTGAGCAGGAATTAACAGTAGCATGGAATTCTGTCCCAAATTAGGTGTTAGACCATGGCAATTCTTTTCCTTCCTCTTTAAGATATAAAAGTATAGCCTCCAGTTGCAGCTTCCGGATTTTTTGTTGGTTTTTTTTGTCCTAGTCAGTCACCTAAATTAATACCTGTGTGTTTGTGAAGAAGCCTGATTTTTTCCCTTCCTTTACTTATAGTCCATTTTTATAAAAAAAACTATAGACAGCCATCAGCAGAACATATTTGGTGGTACAGTCTGTGGATTAGCAATTCTTACACTGTAACTGCACTGGCACCGTTTTGCCTTGTCAAGCGCTTTCCATAAGCGCACTATTACACTGCAGTACAGGAGAGCACCACAGGTGCATCTGTCTTTCATTGTGTGAGCAGTGTCGTTGTAATGAAGAAATAACTCTTGTTTATTTTAGGGGGTTTGGTTGGGTTTCTTTAAATACCTGTATATAGTTGTTGGGAATTCATACAGTGTCTGCAGTGGTAAAAACTCCTGATTCAGTACCTGATCAGGAATGTTCTGTATGATACCTAGTGCACGTTACTGTTACTGCCTAAGTTACATTCCTTCCCGTAACTGATCTAAAAACCCCGTCCAGATCTGTTATTGAAGGATTGTGTGTTATCACATCTGCTTTCTCAGTCTGGTTGGTATTGCTTTGAAATGTTCCTTCTGTGCCTTTTCATTTTGTAAGCATGGCGAAGGAATGTGTCTGTGCTGGTGTCATCTCTTTCATGGGGAAAAAGTGGAGTACTGGGAGAGGGTCAAGAGGAGCATGGGATAGCCAAGCTTACTTTTGTCCAGATATTTGCATCCTGTAACCACTAGCCCACTTCGGTTGCACTGCGTGTGGTCAAGAAACTTCTCCTGATTAATTGTGCACTCCAAATGGCCCCTGCACACTAAGAGAGTGGCAAGCAAAGACAGACTAAAACTTGCGAAAAGGAAATAAAAGGTAAAAGTAAGGTTACCTAGCTCTTATTACCTCTTATGACAGTTGATTTATTCTAGTATTAATGGGACTAGTATGTACTGTCAGATAATTTGAACTATTTTCACACAATTCACCTTGCAAAATTATATCTTTAGGTTTCTAAGGGAGACGAAATATTTTGTTAGAGACAATGCTCCATCTCCACTTTTTGGCTATTTCAGTGATGTTCTCAGGCTGCCCTGCGCTGTGCCATCCACAAGGGCGTGGTAGGGCCCAGCCTTTGCAGGGGAAGGATCTCCTCACTGAGCAGCCTAAGGAGCAGTCAGGGTGAAGGAAGAAGAGAATTAAAGGAACAGTAATTCTTTTGATCCTGTGACACTCTGAACAGCTGTCTGTAACAAACTCTCGTGCAGGTAGTTAAATGGTACGTGAGATGAATGGGTTAACCGTTTTTTGTATGCTTCCCTCAGCTTACTGTTTCTCTTCGCTGTCTGTAGGTGAGCAGGCTTATCAGGACCGGGCTCGTGACAAGGAGGAATGATATTCAAGTACTTCAAATATGTTTCTAATTTCCTGCTGCTCAAAGGCTGCTGCCAGTTGCTGTTCCTTTCCCATGGCTGTGCTGTTTTGACTTGAATGGCATCAGGCTTTCCTTCTGCTTTCACTTTTAGGTGTTTCAGTCAAGCGAGGTTCCAGAAAAGACATCATCACCTGAAGAATCAATCCGCATGACGAAAGGAATCACCATGGCAACTGCCAAAGCTGTTGCAGCTGGGAACTCATGCAGACAGGAGGATGTGATTGCTACAGCAAATCTGAGCCGCAAAGCAGTAGCTGACATGCTAACAGCTTGTAAGGTAACGATTCGCTTCCTTGCATAAGAGTGATTTTATTAGTTTGTCTGTGTCTGTTGAATGTTACAGTTTCTGCTCAGTTTCTTTGTATTAATGCTCTACTCTTCAGATGAGAAAGTTAATGGTTATGATAATTTCAAGGGAACATCTCTCTCAGAAAGGGTTTTCTGTGCAATGCACAAAAAAAAGCAGCAGCACTAATATTGACTGTTTTATGAAAATGAGAAGTCTTCTTTGACCTGAGATTTCCTAGTTTTCAGGCTCCTATTAAACTGGAAGACAATAAATCTGTGCAAGTAGTAGAATATACAAATAATCCTACGGTCCCAAATGTGATTTCAGTATTTCTAGAAACAGTGAAAGGAACGGTGAAAGGAATCACTCAAGTCTATTTTTAGTAGTCCTTTCCCCCCTAACCAAACCTATCAGTTTGCTCAGTTTCTTCTGTGCTTTCCAAAAATGTGGTTTTGCTTTTGCAGTAAAAATATTGGTACCCTGTATTCTGTACTTGCATGAGCTAAACAACTTTCAAAAACTGACCTGCAAAACTGGAGGGGAAAGTGTGTGTCATGGAAATGGCTGTTAAGCCATTTGGCTTTGTTCTAATGATGAAAAAGATCTAAGCCTAAACTTTAAAAAAATGAGATTATAAAGATCTCATTCCTTTTGGTCTTCAGTAGTAACACAAAAATGCCTTTGCCTGTAAACTCTATTTATTTACTTTTGCCCTTACGTGTAGGGAAGATGGTAGGGGCTTTCTGTGAGGTGTCGAATTTCCAGTATTTGGTGAAATCCTAACTGCTTACGTCAGTCACAGATTACTCTTCAGCTTAATATTGCCCAGGTGGAAGGGTTAATTTTGCTTTTAAAATGATGCTCTTACAAAAGCGCAAGTTCTAACAGAACTGATTTTATACAAAACCATTGAATTAAACTTTTTATTTTGACTTGGTTTTCTGTTAGAGTTTTTAGTGTCTGACAGTTCTTGACCACTTTGCATTCTTCAAGTTTTGATTCTGTCCTTTCCACTTCATAAGCTCAGGAGGTCAACAAAACAAAGGAGCTCTAATTTGCATGGGAAAATTAAACAGCTGGGCTACTTACGTGAGAACTACTGTAGGCCTCAGGTACAGTCCAGTTAATTGAAACTTCTAAGGGAGGCTAAGAACAGTTCGCAGTTGGGCAGCATTCTGACAAATCAGTTCAGGCATGAATTCAGCTGCTGAGGCACACTAAACATCCTTTCTCGTTTGGAAGTGGCTAGTTCAGACACATTTTGGTCTCTCCCAACAGGCAGCAAATTCTCAAGAACAGGATCCTCTGTTTCCAAAAATGTTATAAGCACGCTCCATAAACGATGTGCAGCCCAATAACATAATTTTGAACATTTAATTATTAACATTCATCGCTTTATGTTTACATTTGGCCCCAGTTAATGATTTTGGAGTTCACGCAGCCAACATAGTTGAAACTTCCTGCAAACTGAACAACAGAGGTCTGGGATGCTGGAAAAGCACTCAGGATCTCTCAGGGAATTATCTTCACAAAGAGAGCAGTCCACAGAAGGAAAATGGCTGGGAATCAGTTTACTTACCTATAACGATACGCAGGCAAGGTGTAAGATCTAGTTTTATCTTGTCTAGCTTTCCTAAACAGGAATAAAAGTCTCCAGGTATGCTAATTTTATGCACATCTAAAATGTATGACAAAATAGCCATGTCATTTAACAAAGCTTTTAAATATACAGTTTGTACCAGACTTTATTTAGAAAATCCTGTTTCTACAAATTTTGCTCAGAGACTTAGAAATCTTATTTCATTAATTTCTACAAATTCATTACCGTACATGGCATTTCAATGATAAGCCAAATCCCTTGAATTTTAGGGGTAGGAACCTGCAGCCTTAACCTCTCTATGCTGTCAAAGCTGTGCAACACAGTGCAACTTGGGGTTTGTGGTGATGGACAAATACTGGCGGGGTTTCCAGTGTGATAAAGCTAGTCTGTACAGTAAGCACTGACAAATAAGTAGATTTTGATGTTCTTTGGGCTAAGACAAAAGTGCCTGTATATGATCTATGGGAGAATTGCATAGAACATAGCTCAGACTTCCCTGGTGTCAGGAATTTAAATTTAAGTTCTATTTCATTGCCAGCTGCCTAAGGCAAGTAGCATAAGGGATTTGACTTACTAGTAGTTATGTATATACTTGTGCTTGTTCTGCTACACATGAATTTACAGTGCTTGTTATTAATTCTACGCTTATAAGTAGATGCCATTTCAAAAGACAAGGAGGTTGATTACTGTGGGATATAATGAACCAAGACAACTCTCATGCAAGTCAGTGGAAGCACTGTAATTGCATTTACTGAAGGTTAGAGCAAGCCCTAAGATAATAACAATTTCTGTCTTTATTAACTATTTGTATAAAATAATGCCTATGCAGTAAGTAACCTGTGCATAATATCACTATTTTTAATGATTGCTGTTGGAAAGGAAACAGATACGAAAGGTCCGTCAAAAGCATAGAAAGTAATTGAAGTGAATAATGACTGAAATCATTACATAGCCAGTAGATTGAGGGAAACGGGTATTCACCTTTTCTCAACACTCCTTAGACTGCATCTAGAATATCATGTCTGGTTTCGGGCTCCCCGGAAGGGCACTGTTCGAACTGGAGCAAGCTCAGCAGAGCCCGCTCAGATGGCTGGGGCTGGAGCACAGGCCCTGTGAGGAGACGCTGAAGAACAGCTTATTTTTCATTTTCAAATAGGGCAGAAGGATACATTGTAAGCACCCTAATATCCCCCTTCTGCACTTAAATATTACTGTTACACATGCAAGTAGAGCAAGGAGAGAAAGATAAACTTCTTTTTCTGCTTTGCATACATAGCCAAGACTGATAACAGAATATTTTGGGAGCATTTTCAAGGTTCAATGAGTCTTAAAACAAGCTACGTACTTCGCAGCAGACTAAACAGGTGATAAAGTCATTTTAAGACGACATTTTTGTAACCCAGAAACATCCCAACAGAAATCCCGCTATAGCAGTTAGGACTTGCAACAGAAATGTTTACTTTCCAGATGTGCACAGAAAGCCTGCCGAAGCATCTCACACTGAAACGTGTGTCCAAAGAACCAGAACACACGTGTATTTCCTCACACCGAGGCTCCTGGAGCATGTCTGAAGTATGCTGAAGATTGGGAAAATCTTATTCTGTTTCCTTCCATCTCCTTTCCCTTTTGATCATTTGCAGACAAGATGAAGAGATGAAGGTGACTAATGAGAGCCCTTTTCGGGCTCGGCTGATCTTGACGTTCCCGGTAGAGGGAGTCCACAGACCAGCCCAGGCCCAGCGGGCAGCAGTGCCTGCTCGGCATGTTGAGGGCTGCCAGAGGGGCTCGGATAAGCGAGCAGTGAGCTAATCCCCCGTCCCAAGGGAAGACTGGAGGCTGCAGGGGTGGTAGGAACTCTTCTGAGAGAGGAAAGGCTACTTTTAAAAATTTTTAGGAATTTTCACTTGTCAACAACTAGCACTTCTCTTCAATAAAAAAGTTCCCTAGAAGTTTATTTTAGAAAATAAAAGGCTTGAATAAGCTGCAGGTTTCACTTTTTATTAAAAATGAAATGAATTTGTCAGACTTATGTCAGACATTACACTTAGTGGAAATCCTTAAGAAGTCAAAGAACTGACTCTGCTGCTGCTTCTCTGTATTTAAACAGGTGGGTCCATCACTGCCTATTGCTGTGTTGAATATCCATGTCAAGCTAGAGCCATTAGTAAGCTCTTACCTACAGTCTGTTGCCAAATAACAAAAAGCAGCTAATGCTTTTTTTGGATTGATGGGTTGATTGGGTTGGGGTTTGTGTCTCCTGTGTAGAATAATGATATTCTGGCACTTCCATAGCACTTTTCATCTGCACTTTGCAAAGTTTTCCATGAGGAACAAACTATTATCTTGTGGAATGGAGATGAAAAAGTGAGACACCCACGTTTGACCCAGGCACTGGGCTGGTGGTTGACCTCTGGGTGGCCCAAAGCCTTCTGGGACCAGTCCAGTGCTTTGGTCTCTAAACCAGATGGCCACTTCTGCTTTCATTCCTTCCTGGTAGGCTCTACAGGCGTACAATAAAAAAGTGGGTTTAGCATATTTCTAACCTGTAAAATGTAAATGGCCATTTGTGGGTGGCAATTTTTATTTTTGTTGGCATTAGTAAAAAAAACAAAGAGCTACAATTGCATAACCTTTGCACAGTAGAACAGTATACACACAACCCAAGAGCCCATTCCAGCCCCAAGATGTTTTCCAAGTGGTATATTTTCATTAGAAGAAATCCTAAATCTTTCTGTATTTTCAGATGGTTCTTCAAGGGTTTCTCTATTTGTCCTCAACTAGCAGAAAGAAGTAGTGCTAGTGCTGACAATACCGAAGGAAGGACCCTAAGACAGACAGCAGATGCACACCCAGACAGGAGGATGTGCTGATAAAAGGAAAAGTATTTCCAGTGCCATTTTTGGAACTGGAGCTCTGCTGCTCTTCCAGCTCATTTTGCTTAGTTACTACAGAAATGGCTGGCCCTGAAGCTCAAATGTCATTTGCACATTGTGAAAAATCCCTTCCCCTTTCCTCTAGCTTCTCTGAGTCGACCTTCTCTTGTGGGAGCAGTTTTGGGGTACTAATGTTGTTTTGCCTCCTCAGCAAGCATCATATCACCCGGATGTGAGTGAAGAAGTTAGAGAGAGAGCCCTGCGCTTTGGAACAGAATGTACCCTGGGATACTTGGAACTCCTGGAACATGTTCTCCTGGTAAGGAGTAGTCTGGATGCATATACTGGATTCTTCCAAGGAGACTAATCTCTCTGACATCTTTCTGTAGTGGCTGCTAGTGTTACATTTTTGAGTTTGTCACAAGATTATGAACATTTTTGTTATTCAGGAAAAGCAAGCTAAAATAAACTCAGTACTTGCGCTCAAACTGCAAGACAGAAGGAAGCCTGGAAGTATTTAAATGGGACTGAATTCTGGATCAGATCTGGAGGCAGTACAGGTGCTGACCTAAAAATGGTCCCTGACAAAGAAATCAAAACAAGACACTTTGGTATTCTTTTAATCCCACCATAAGCATTAGACATTTTGGGTGCACTCCTGTCCTCAGACCAAAGAGCTTAATGTAATCTTTATGAAAGTGCTTTTACATGCCTTTTGCAGTCCTGATTCCCGGAAAATAAGCAACACCTACTCGATGCCATCCCAAAACCCCAAGCCAGCACTGCCTCACAAAGAGCTCTCCAACTCATGGCAGACATGGCACCCCCAAAGCTCTGCATAAAACTTCTCCACGTAAATCCAAACTCATGAATCCTGCTGCCAGTTGGCTTCTTGGCCGCATGTAATTATCACATAATATATTGTTCTTCTCTTGCCATTACATTTGTAAGAAGCAATAATGTGTGTTTGAACTAACATTTGTGAGATATTGAAGTTTCTGGAAGTGACTTAAATCGGCAATTAGCTTCATGGATTCCCAGAGGTTTCTTTTAAGTGGCTTTAAGCTGACATATTGAAGTCTCTGAAACTGAAATTTGCAGCCACTAACTGCAGATTAGCAAATCCAAGTCAGCTTTACTGCTGAGAATACAGCCTGCCTAATCATTTACATCAGCTCTTTGAAATATACATAACATAGAAGTAAAGTCACGGTTACACTTACCACTAGCAGGGAAGATAGTTCAAGAAAGATTGATCTTGTTAATGTAATTCCTAGAGCTGCTTAGCAGTAATTAATTTAGTATCGGATGTGTGATCCATTTTCAGTTTAGAAGTACTCTGGGGAATTTCTCAGATTTGGTCTCCCGAACTCAGTCATCGTATCTGTTTCAAACTATATGCCAGAGCAGACCAAAAGCTTAAGTCATTTTTTGCTCAGTTTACTTTTCTCTCTCTGCTGAAGTAAAGAGACTGAAGGTAAGAAAGACCTGTTCCTTCAGTAAAGCAGACCAGGCCTTTCTTACCTTAAACTGATTTAATTTGAGGGCCCTAAAGCTGTGAGAAAATTCTCCCCACTTCCTCCCTTCATATTTGCTGCTGCCTGCACGGAAAAAAAGATGTATGGAGAGGTAACTTCATCTTGACTCTTTGCTGAAGTCTGTCTAGAACCAGTGATGTTCACACATAACACATCCATGCTGTGCTCCATAAATGTCAACAGGATCTGGAAAGCAGATGGAAAAAAGATGACTTTCAGAGGAGCATTCAACTAAGTAAATGACAGACTTTTTGCTCTACGAACCTTTGCCCTCTTTCCCCTGAGTTCTAACTCTTGGGAGTTGTGGCAGAGCCATAGTCTAGGTGTAATCCAAGTGATCTGTTGGCTTGTTCTGTGGTTACCCGGGCTGTTCTCCTGCCATACACAGTCTTGCTAACTTAGCGTCCTAGCTCAGATTTGCTTTACTTAGATAAAAGAAAGCAATAGCAGAATTGTTTGTGTCAGACAGCTGTTGCTTCCTGATCCCTCTGGTTGTTTAGAACCCCTAGGTCTACAATGGCATTTAATTTATAACCTCCAGAAACGCAGATCATCTCAGATTAGAAATCTCTAATTAGTCCACGTGGCACCTTGTGGTACAATTGTTAGTCAGTTCAGTCATGCCCTCGGTAGTCAGGCTGGGGATGATGCATGGGTGTCCCAACACAGGGATGCCAAGGAATATTACTCAGCAGCCATATTTCTTTGAAGTTGATACTTTTTAAGCACAAGCGTTGTCAGATGCAATATCTAAGATTTTTTTAAGCCAGTACATGAACTCATGCAGAGGTTGCATTGGGCAAGAGGCACAAAATTGACTTGATTGTTCAAAGGGATGTTCCTCTAATCACCTAGCTAGGGGTAGGGCATGGGAACACACTGACTGAAACTGTTGGACGTGCAGAGATCTGTATAAAGAAACTTGCGAGTTGTATTCTTTGCAAAGCTAAAGACTGACCGACCTGCCTTACTTATTCATACGCTCCATCTCGGTCAGTATTGATTCATGCTGAGTTGAGGGGAAGTCTGAAGCTTTTGTTGTTGTTCTCGTGCCATGCCTGTACATGGCTCTGCAGGGGATGAGAATCTGCTGTAAATTCTAAATTGGCTTTAAAACAATGCAGTTTGTAAATTGCCTATTTTAAAATTTGTGTCTGTTTGTTCAATTCCAGCGTTGTCACCACTATCATAGGTAGCACTAGTGTTAGCGTTGTTGGAGCAGAAAGTGTCATTCCTTGTTGTCCTCGCCACATTCATGTATTTTTGGACATTTTTGCTTCTGTGGGAAGATAACCCTTGAGATGCTCAGTACTCAATTTCTGTCACACTAAGGGATTGTGCAGCATATAAACCTTGGTTATAGCTGTGTTGTTACATTTTATTAGCATTGCAGATTGTTTAGCTATTGAGGATTCATGTAATTCTGTTTATTGTGGATGCTAGTTGACTAAAGATCATCCTTAGGAAGACCAGTCCACCCATGCAATGACGTGTCAGTTCCAGAGAGATAGAATTCCTCATGTGGCAGAGTTCTCACCAGGCAAAGTTAAGAAAACAATCCAGTTTAGGTTATTCTGTCAAAGTAAGCGGTTAGTCATTTGACTGCAAAATGGAAAGTGCTTACAAAAAGATAAACTGTATTTTTAATGCAGGCCTAGTTTTCAGAGCTGCTTTGTGGGGGAGTTTTTGAAAACATTAAGAAAATGCACACCTGAATGTGACTTTGAGGACTCAACCTCTTGTTTCGCTCTTAAATCTCTCTATATATCTGTCACTCCTCTCTGAGTAGGAGGTTTTGTGTATACATGGATTTCTAGAACTTAATCTCTTTTCTCCTTACAGTATGGTAATTAAAAATGCAAATGTTGTTCCTGTTCAGGGGAGCAATTCAACCTCACTGTCTGAATGTCTGACTGTTTTCCATTTGAAGAAGCACGGTTTAATAGTTGATGCAAATTCAGTTCAGAAGTGCCTTTCTTCTTTCCCTTCTATTTAAGCGTCTTGCCCAGGGTTGGCATTTCCACTGTGTTCCATTGCTGATTTCTTCCAGAACAGCCAATTAGCACTAGCTTGCAGAACTCTGTAATTCTATTTGTTAGAAATAGTGACCAACCAGTTTGTTACTACTCGAAAATCAGCTCCTCTCCAGCATTGTAGAAATACTAAGCCTGATGCATAAGTATAATGACTATAATATCTGAGAATGGAGTGATGCATATGCCTCTCACATACTCACACATGCACCTCTGGAGAATTCTGTCCTAGTTTTAGTACTGAGAACTTCCAGACGATAGTGTCAGTTTCTGTCGAAAGACAAGGCAGTGCCACTTTCCTAGGATGCATCAAACATTGCAGTATAAGCCTTTGCTCCTGGGGACTGACAATTGTATTTCTCTCACTGGACTCAGGTTTTCTCTCAGCCAACTGCTGTATAAAATAAATCTTTCACTAGTGTGTCATGGGAATGGCCCAGCATTCTCCGCAATCCTTACTAATATGCGTTATAACATTTTGTCTTTTTCTTTAGATCCTTCAAAAACCAACTCCAGAACTAAAGCATCAGTTGGCATCTTTCTCCAAGCGGGTTGCTGGTGCTGTTACAGAGCTCATCCAATCAGCAGAAGCAATGAAAGGTGAGTTAGGCAGCCTGGCTACCAGTATGATGTGCTTTTTACTCCAGAGATGGTGATTTATCATTCCTGTAGTTTAAAACAAAGCCAAAAACTGAAAAAAAAAACCCCATGCTTTTATTATGTTCTAGGTGTCTTGGTAGCACCTACTTCCGTTCTTTTCATTTCTGTGCTGGTATTCAGTTGTTCACAGTGTTGGTAAACTTGTCTAAACTTGGTAAACTCTCCCACTTCATATGATCAGTAATAAGTCATCTGTAAATCATGTGGCCTTTGAAGATGGAACCATCAAGCAGAGCACTTAAGATGCAGTAGCAGAAAGCAAAATACAGTATTGCTCCTCTTGAACTGGTGGCTGAATTGTAATTGGATGGCTGGTTCCTCTCCTTACGCTCATGTTTGTTCAGTCAAAATAAGTCCTTTGCTTTGCAGTGATAGTTGCCTTACAACTTCAAATGAAAGAGGATACCATCATCTTACTGAATTTATACTCAGCCTTTAGCAATGATGTCAACTTTATAGCGTTTACAGTCCTCTGTCTGGGTCCGGCCCTGACAAAGTATGTTACTGAAACAATGAGACTTCAGAAAATTGTGGTCTGGGTGTTTTTCTGAACTCTTAGAATTGAATTTCCTTAACTCCTAGAATTATTCTGGACAAATACAAATTCGGCACTCAAATAAGCAATGAATTCTATTGCTTAGCAGAAATTCAGTGTTCTTATAACAGATGAGTGATATTTTTCTCAGCTACTGACTTCCTTGGTAAAATTTTTAGCCAATGATGCATGTGAGCTCTTAGGATGACAGGTCTAACATTCTACATTTTAAGAGATGAATACATCTTAAGGGTGGTGGTATTTAATATTAGACCACTACTGCTGAAGCACATCTACTGCCAGATTTACTGGGAGCTTTAGTCTAAAGAAATCTTCACAGCCATCAGAAAGGCTTATGAGCATTCGAACCTCATGGGTAATAGAAAGCTACGGTCAAATATTTTGAATAAAACATTGTAATCACTTCTATATTTAATTCTGCTCCCCCCAGCAGAGGCTTCTAATAAACTCATATTTGTTGAATCCTTTTTTCCTAGGCTACGCCAGAGACCACTACACTAATTTTTCTGATATTCTGTGTAACGTACGCTGCAGGCTTTCCTCAGTTATTACTTGCTTTTATCTGTACACATTCCTTGGAAAAGAATCCTGACTAAACACTTCTCATATATGGGAATCCCTTGTTATTTTCTTACGGTTTTTTCCACGCTCTGTTTCTTAATATAGTTACTCTGTTTCATGTAACAATGATCTACATCATGCTTTTTCCCTGTTCAGGTACATTTATTCAATTCTTTGGCCTTTTCTGAATTCTTATGTTTTGAAATTTCTGTTTTCATTTGTTAACAAGCCAAGCCAATATCAGAATTTTTCTATTCCTTAATGTGTTGTTAAAAATATTTTTCTTATCCTCATCTTTGGAGAGATCTATTCATTTCCAGTGTTTTTACATATTAACTCACATTCATTAACATAAAAATTAGTTTTTACTTTCTTTTTTCACTTACTGCCTGTAGGGGATTTTTTTACTCACTTTAGAAGCTTTTTTGTGAAAATTAAAATGCTTTTTAACCATTCTCAGTTTTCATTCCTAATTTTCATTTAGAGATCTGTGACAAAATGTTGTCTCCTAACTAATTTGGCATGAAAACATTTTCACCTGTTGAAATGCCTTTTTAAAAGAGGAACTGCTACACTTTACAAGTTTGGGTTTGACTGTGTTTATACATGCTGCCTGTATCAAAAATACTTTTTTCCTGCTTATCTACCAATACTAGGGTTTAGGGTAGAATTCTTTCATCTTGTACACCATGTGAGCTGAGAAATTGTCTTTGGTAATGTTTTGATACTTGATATAAAATACATATATACGTACTATATAGGGATTAGCAGTGTGAAACGTAGCTCACTAGGATTGTAGTAGCGTGTATTTTAGACTTCTCCCAGCACATCATAAATAGGAGCCAGTCATTTTGTATTCTCCTGTGATTTGGCCATCCATAGCGGAAACTGCTTCATTCTTTAGCTGGTGAAATGTTGATCCATAAGCATTCAAGGTTATTTCCTGTGATGTTTGATGAATCAGACATGGGTTGTGCTGTTCCTGATGCAGAGTGCCAGTATTCTTCTCCCCAGTCGCTCTTCCGTAATAAGGATTCATTATTAAGTTGATTCAGTTGATACTATTCAGTTGATATTTTAATATTAGGTTCACCTAGACTTGCTGATCCAGTTTCAGTAAGTTTAACAAAGCCTTAAGAGATTTTTTTTCCTTTGTTTTTTTCATTCTGGCTTAGTCTTTCTTTGCCCGATATACACTACCTCCCGTCTTTTTCTGTTTCCATCTGTGAAACCACTTCCTCCCCTTGCCCTGAGTAGTTATGAACTTAGAAGTTTTCTTTCTGGTTTCCTTTTCTCTCTCCATCTGATTTTCCCTTTGGCTGTTTCATTGCTTCCCTCAATCCAGCACACGGATGCTTTCTGAATCTTGTCATCCAGAGAATAATGTTACGAAACTGAAAATAATAATGCACTGAGAACTTCTAAAAATCTGAGGTCAGCTGCAGACAAGTATTCATTTTGTGGACCTACAAAATTTCTATCAGCCAAGAGAAATGCCAAAAACTAAACAAAAAAAAAAAAGAGAAAAAGAAGGTTGACCTTTGAATAAGTTACAGAAACTGCTTTGACCTTCTCTGCACTGCTGTTAGAAACATGTTGCCAAAAGCATGCTTTCTTCAGTCAATCCTAGCTTCATCTCTAACCACTGCCAAAAAAGAGACTCTGGAAAGTGCACAGTGGATGATTGTCTGTTGTTGTCCTCTTTGCCATTCTGTCAGACTTCTCAATGTGCCTCACAACTTCTAACCTTCAAGTTAGAAGCCATCTTGGTAAGAGCTCTGATAAACACAAGTTGAGGGGCAGCTAGTTTTGTTCCCAGTAAGGACAGCATCCCTTTTTGAAGCTGCTTTGTTTGCACAGTTCTTAATTAAGTTACTTTCATAACAGAATAATCCTGCTAAATACTTTTTTTCCTTCTGACTTACATTTTGCTCTCAGTGGCATAAATTACAGTGGGTTTGTGCCATTATGGTACTAAAATCAGCTTTTTACAATGTGCCTTCCGTATTTGACAGTTGAAGCGTGATTGTAAATCACCCTGTTTGAATGGCAGCTCACAGTGGCACTGAAGTTATTGTCTTCATCTCCATTAATTTCAGGGACAGAGTGGGTGGATCCAGAAGACCCAACAGTCATTGCGGAGACAGAGCTACTAGGGGCTGCAGCATCAATTGAGGCTGCAGCAAAGAAGTTAGAGCAGCTGAAACCAAGAGCCAAGCCAAAGGTGAGTGTCCATCCCCATTGTTTCTTTGAAGTTAATAAAGCAGGAGATGCATATGGCCCATATATTGGTGTATGCCTTGTTTCTGTCCATGATAACAGTGTAAACAATCAAACCTTGCGTCAGTCTCAGTGCCACTAGATGCTGCACTGGATGGGACTTACCCCTGAAGGAAGAGGGTAAAACGATGCTTTTCAGGGAGTGAGTCAAGCATCGGCCTTGAGCAAGCAAAGGAAGAAACGCCAAATGTTGGAAATGCTTTTAAGAGTCACAGTATCATTACTGTTTTCTTTTCCATACACATTTTACTGATGTGAAAAGTCATTCTCGCTTGCTTTCCTTCGAAGGCCCTTTGTTCTCATCCGAATATGTGTAGTATAGCAGGAGAAAGCAGCAGCAACACAGAAGGGATTCAGCAGAATGCAAAAGACCTTCAGTATTTTCTGAGATTAAAAACAGAGCATGTTATCCCATGCTAAAAGAGTAGCTGCTTCAGTGTCAAATCAGATATGTGGTATGACCCTTTCTATTTAATTTTCCCGAAGGAAAAGAAATTACAGTTCATTATGAAAGCAAGTAATGTTGCATATTGCCAGGTCATTTCAAACGTGTCTCTGAATACGTTACATAAAATTAAGCCAACTATTTTCATGTGTGGTACAGAGGGAATGCATGAAACTGCTGTTGCTTCTGGTTCTGTGTGTAGCTCACAAGACTGGATCGCAGAGAATTGCTACCTTTTGCCTAGTGTGGAATAACGGGCAGGTTTTAAAGAAATTTCCATGTTGCCTAGAATTGCATCTCTTTAAAATGAAAATCATATTTTATCTGTGAAATGGACTTCAGGAAAGGACTATGTGGCTATTCCCCTGTTTGTGCTGCTTTGTAGGTGCAGAACTGTTTTCTGAGTAAAGCTAATGAGAAGGCTTTCTGAAAAGCAGGGCCTCAAGAACATTCAGTGTTGAATGATTGTTTTTGGTGCAGGGTGGTATTTTGTCATTCAGGAACATCAGATAAAATAGTTCTTGGTAGCTTCACTCGTTGAGGACTTCCCACCCACCCCCCCAATGCCCCTGCTTAGTGATAGGAATAAATTAGCTCATGAAAAAGAAATGCTCTTTGTCCTGCATTTTTTTTAACAAGTACATCCATTTTGTTTACAAAGAAAAATGGTCCTTTATAATGAGATTCTACAGAGCAGAGGACACAGGCTGAGGAGAGGAAGAGTCCTCCATCACCTTTTCTATACAATCACTGCACAATAGCATATGTGTGTTGCCTAGTAACCGTGGAGCAGTTTCTTTCCAACATCTAAGCCACTCCAGGGTCATTGTAATTTCCCAGTGAATACAGCTCTCACACCTGCTCCTCATTTAGCATGTTAATTTGAGTATCCAGTCTGCCTGTGATTTATTGCTCTGTTTATTTGTCATTTTCTGAAACCAAAATTCATATCCAACTGTTTGTTTAATCAGAGATTTAAACAGCCTTTACATCCTTTTAGATGCTTAATCCCTTTCACAATATGGATTGTAATACACATCAGAGGTACTAGGAAGATCACAGAGTGGCTCAAATATGCCTTTTTCTGCTGAAGACTTGTAGCTTGTATCCTCCCAGAGTAGGATTTCCTGCTTTGAACAGGCTCTGTCTTTCTGATGGCCATCTCTGACAACATACATGGTGTTGTCGTGGGAATGCCTAGACTAGATAAGGCAGTTGATACGATTGATTTTTGTTATGCTTAGGCTATGAAACGGAGGAATGGTAGCTATCTTCTGCAGTGGAAGAGACTTCTGGTCCAGCTAGACCAGTATCCTGCTGTGGTTAGCAGGAGTCATCACCAAATGAACTTGCAGAGAAGTCCTTAGTTGACAATCTTAGAGTAATCCACCTGCAGGAAATCCATCATCTTCATCATTATTAATTGATGGCTGATTCTCTATTTTTGGGTAAGCGTCTGTTTTTGGGGCAGGGAGTGGGAGTAATTTGATTTAGGCTTGAAATTTTCATCATTGTGTGTTCCAGTTTGTCTGTTACCTCTAAAGAAAAAAATCTGTAGTTGGAGGTAGGGGTTTTTCTCATTTGTTCCACTCTCTATTTTTTTTTATACTTTCGCATTTTTTTTAATTCCTGTTTTCTCTTTTTTTTTTGCACCTATCATACTCCCTTGATGTCTTAGACTGAGACCAATATTATGAAATGTCTTCATTTTCCACTACTGGGAATCATCCTATCCCAGAGAATATTCTCTAGTAAGACACAGACCTGCTAACTGCTGCCCATGTTTTATTGTATGATGCGTATTCTGTTTGCTCTAAATCCTGGTCATTTGGCTGCTGGTGAATGTGCTCCTAAACTGCTCAGCCCGCTAGTCCACTGCCCCCTTGATACCCTGTTAATATCTGTCTGTCTTCTGAGCTTGTATCTTGCAAACACTTTGAGGACTCTCCTAAGTTCTTACTGCTCTGTGTAACGCAAAACCTGTTCACTATTCTCATTGCAGTGTTCAAGGTGAGGAATGATCTGTGAAGCACTAAGATCTTTATTGTTTACTAAGCAAGTTTTGGCTGTCATAATTCCTTTAATTACAATTATGTTTTTCCTGAGTGTGGACTCTTTTTTTTCTGTTTTCCATTTTCGGAGGGTCAGGTGTCTTGCAATGCAGCCACATACTCCTCCTAGTATGCAAGTATGCCACTGGCTGTAAAATAACTGCCCCCTAAGATTAGTAATATTTTTGAAGAAAAACATTTTGTCTAATTAAAGCTACATGCTTCCCTAATACTGGAAAAAGAACACTTTTAAGGAAAAGGGTGCGATAGATGAGGTACGACAGCAGAGAGCATTGCTGTACCTACCCTATTCTGTTGGTATGCTCCTCATGCTTCTGTGCGGGCTTGTGCCTTCAAACACAAGCGTCTTTAGTAGTCAAAGAGTTCCCTGCTGTTAGCTTTCAGCAGTTTGTCCTTTTTTTTCCCCAAGATGAATCAAACCTGGATGCCTTTTTCTGCAGGACTCTGTGTGATATGTTTGATATATTAGGTTGTTATTTAATCCAACTATATATCAAACATATTCCTACAGTGTCCTGCCCTGTCTCCGGGGGTTTTAATAGTAGAAGCCAATATGAAGGAGTACATTCACTCACAAGCAGGTTTAGAAGACTTTCTGCAGACTCCTATTCTAATCTGATTTAAAATACATCCATGGAGGGCTCCTTCATCAGTAGAGTTGTTCTTGGAGGGACTTTTAAATTGTGGAGGGCCTTTTATGAGAGCGAGCAGCAGCTGTGCCAAGAACTGACTTTCACTGAAATTATTATTGTGTTTTCCATGGCTCAGTGCAGTAACTTACCCGTATTGGTTTTCTCTTTATGAAATAGAAGATGAGAGCTGCTTCAAAATAAAATGGTTTGCCTTTTGTAATTTTTTTTCCCTACTGTTTAGCCATGAGACTGGGGGCTCGTTTGTTCTCCTATTAACCCTGACTTCATTTATGCTACCCCTAATAACAGAGATTCTATAGAAAACTGGTTAAAATGCAGTACAAAACCATCTCAAATTATCTTTTTTCTTTAATGGCGCAACCAACGTTTTCAGGATATTTGATGCTACATACTTTGTAGCTAGCCCAATAATTTTGGTTTGTCTGTTCTGGGGACTTCATTTTCCAATCCATTTATACCCATAAGTAGTCAATAACAGCTTATTAGTGGAGTAATTAACAGTTTATTAGTGGCTTGTGGAAAAAGAGGTGTTGGTCTTCAAGGGGGCTACTTGAAGAAGGAGAAGCTAATCACTTGTCTCATGGTGTTCTAAAGAAACCCAAGTAGCCCTCTCAAGTAACTAAAATCTTTCAAGGTGAAATTTTTTGCCATGTATCGCATCATTGCTGTGCACTGACACGTGTTGTGAGGGCACTGTTGACAAGTGAACTTAAGACACGCTCTTTAATAATGGGAATGGGTAGAAGAATTACTTCTTTTGTAGGGCGCTTTGCTGTGTTCAGCCTTGGACTGCTACATGTCCTTATCGCGAAGGAAAGCTCTTTGGAGAGTACAGGCAGGTAGAGACACCCACAGCACTGAGTGCTGACGAGTATCCAGCCCTCAGATGTCACACCTGAGCATGCTGAAGGGAAAACTGCAGGGAAGGACTAGAAAACAGATTCATTAGAAAAGATGAAAACTCCACAAAATTTCCCCAGTTCGAGTGCTGTGTAAGGCTGCTTCAAAAATAAATTCTCCACAGAAGGGATCAACTGTCAATAGAAAACATTTTTTCTTTTTTTTTCCAGAAATAAAAGAAGTTTTGAGTTGACAGGAAGTGTAGGATTTGGAAGTTTGAGAAAATCACAGTATGGTTTCTTCTCCCCGCCACCCAGCTTTCAGTATAATTGGGAAGAAATTCATTTGGTACACAGGGGGAAAAATAATAAAAATCTGTTATCTGATGAGATACTAAGGTTTAGCTATCTGTTTCCCTGCTGAGCTTTACCTGCTGTTCCAGAGGTTAATCCAGCCATTGTACAACAGCATTCTCAGTAATGCAAGGTTTGATTTCTCAGCATTCCCTTTGAAAGCAGTCAATTTTGCTTAGCAGTTATGTGCCATATTTAGTCCACTCACTTGCTGAAGCAAGTTCAAACAACTACTTCTTGGTGCCTGATTTTTCACAAATTGAATACCGTCTGGGCATATACACAGCTGTGTAATGGATCAGAGTATGGCCGTGGGCATTTTATTAAACTTTACGAAAGAATTACACCTCCTTTGTAAAAAATAAGCAGGTATTGAAATACTCACTCGCTTAGGTTGAATTCCTGACAACGCTGACATACAAAGAATGATACACATAACATATTGTTATATTGGAAATGAAAATTTTAAAACTCTTAGTAACAGAGAGCCTTGGACAAAAGTAGAAGTGTTGTAACAGTCTCTTAAGAGTAGAAGTGCGGTAGCAGCCTGTTAAATTGACTATCACCCAGTGGTACTTCTGTTGCTGTTTCAGTTTAAGTCCTTAGTCAACTTAAATCAAAGTCAATAATGTATCTATTTTAATAATGAAAGGAATCTGGCAGTGAATATCTTGAATTCCATTTAGTCACTTTGGGTTTGTGGTGTCATGTTTGAAATAAGACAAGGCCTGTTGCATAAATTCAGGACCAATGCGATTACCACTTAGATATAATAGTGGTCATGATGTTGCATTGGAAGCATTGCCAAAAATTCATGTGAAACACAACTTGATCGCTTTACAAAGCAACTTCTTATACTCTTATTAAAAAGACATATACTTCAGTTGATGGGTTTAGACTAATAGCAAGGCAAGACAAATACTTTTCCTTGAATTAGGTGGCTTTTCGTAAAGGTTAAGAAAAACTTCAAAGTGCTGAAAAATTTTATCTATGCATCAGGTTTTGTTTTCAGATCACTTAGTTTTTCTGGTGTCTATGGATGCTGCGGTTTCATCTCCTGGACTTTGTTTCAGTAATGTGGCAGTTATGTGATGTATTGTAGGACTGAGCACTGCTTTTGTGTGCCCATTTTGTAATGATTTGTAATTACTCATAATAATCTTTTGTTTTATAATCGACTACTATTTCATCAGATTGCAGTAACAGGAGAACTAAACCTGACTTAAGTTTAGATGGGTGAGTTTAGACTCGCAAATGAAGTGCCCAGTTTTCTAACGCAAAGCCCACTTAGCTGATGTTCCTAAAGTTAGTTATTTGACACAAGAATGCTGTGGTTGCGTAAGTTGGAAGAAACGTGTAGTTCAAAAGCGTCATCTCTCACAAGGTGGTCTCTTCTGGTATTGTACCACTAGCCCTACGGGTCATACTGCATTGGATTCTGGTAGACTTGTGATTTGATCACAAACAAAATACATTCTGTTGGTTCATTTTGTATAAAACCCAATCAGAATACATGGCCCAGGCCTGGTTCTGTTTAAAATAACAATAACCGTTTATCTCTATCTAGTTAACTGTTCAGAAACTAGTATTCATGCTTAAATGGATAAAAGTTTTCAGTATTTGTGTAAATGAATAGAAAGTCAGGGAAGTTGTTTATGGAACAATAGATTTGCATTTTAAATAGCAATAAACCTCCTTAAGAACAGCTGATCTCTGGATTTGCACATGCTTGTCAAAAGACACGTTTGGATGACTGAAATGTTCCAGACAGACCTTTGGAACTTCCTATCTCCAAGATGACTGAAGTGGACTGCTTCCCAGTGCTGCTCTCTCTGAAATGACAGCTCTTACCAAAAGCTGCACAATCTTTGCTCTTGCTTGGTATCTACATTACATTTCTTAGTACAGGTGAATGAGACAATATACATTTATCACTGTTCTTTTTCTAATGCTTTAAGTATTTAGAAAATGCACTACCTAGTTCAGCAATCCTGGAAGCCAGTATTATAGCACTACAAAAAGAATCTTGATACGGAAAAACAAGAATTTCTTTTCAGACCTACATTTTTTTTGAATGTAGTTTTGAGTAGCCCTAGTGGAGGTAATGTGTTAGGAAGTTGAAGGCAATTCTTTAAGTATCTTGTGTGATCCTCAGTTTCACG
Organism: Rhinoptilus africanus; assembly: GCA_013400135.1. NCBI lineage: Eukaryota > Metazoa > Chordata > Aves > Charadriiformes > Glareolidae > Rhinoptilus > Rhinoptilus africanus. Next base: position 91,701 of record VXBO01011171.1, on the reverse strand, counting down.
TGTGAGCAGCCACAAGGGCAATTTAATATTTAAATTCACTTATGTTGACTCCCAGCTTTAGCCCACATGAAACTCCTTTGCAGAAAATGGTGCTGTAGGTCTCATTGAATTTACTGATGTGTTCCAAAATCTTCTTGTCTCGCTTTTTATATGTCCTCAATCTTGAAAATACAATTGCTTTCAGGTGAATAATGTGTGACGTTGTTCTTTCTTGCTTATAGCAAGCAGATGAGACTCTGGATTTCGAAGAACAGATCCTGGAAGCAGCTAAATCCATTGCAGCTGCTACCAGTGCCCTTGTGAAGTCAGCGTCAGCAGCACAGAGAGAACTGGTGGCACAGGGAAAGGTGGGTAAACAGGACAAGTATTAATGGTTCAAAATTGAATCTAGTCTCTTAACTGTTCTCTGTTAAAACAGTAGGAAAGGAGCTTGGGAATGAGTAATGAAAACGTAAATCTTGTCATTGCTTATCACGCTACATGGCCCCAGCCAATTCTGTTTAAAAAAAACCCCACAATTATGTTTGTTTAAACCTCAAAAGTGTTATCAAGTGTGCATAAAACAAGATATTAATAATACCCATTGAAATCTGGCTGTGGAGACAGTCCAAAAAATGAGCCTTTTTACTTACCTGCTTCACTTAGATTATTGTGCAGTCTGCTTTTATGTGATAAGACCTGTTCTTATTTAGTTTCATTGTGACATACAGCTTGCTTTACTTTCCTCACCACCAGCACCACTGTAAAGTTACACAGAATAATACAGAATGTGTTTCTATCCTGGTACCAGCTCTGAGTCTTCCTCAGGTAGTTCTGGCTTTTTTGCTCCCATGGATATATTTCTATTTGTGTCTTACAGGTTGAGGTTAACAGCACTTGCATCCTAGTCCATCCAAATTCAGATAATTGCTCAAACCACTTGAATCTGTCTGTTTGAGGAAAGCTCTGTAGCTTGCTGTTCTTACAGCATGCCTGTCAAATATAGTGCAATATTAGCAGGTCTGTTCAGCCTGCTTCACTGAATTTAGTCGTTTTGCTTTATTCATCACTCTCGTATAGCAACTTGATGAAAGATCAGGAATTTTTGCAGCAAATGGCTTTTACGGATAGTTTCTTGCCTGCTTGGAGGATCTGCAAATAATACTGTGGTCTTTGAGGGGAAAAAATGAATCCCAATCAAAATCTAAAGAAACATCAGACTTCAGAATTGTTTGTGTTACATGCTCTCATTATGATACTTCTCAAAAATAAATAATAAAAATACTTCTGAAATAATGAAGCCCTAATGCATTTTCCTTCTCTTCTTTCTTTACTAATTGCTAGTGCTTAGGTAATTGCCACTCTGGGGTATCCTCTGGCTGCTGTGGCAGCCTGTATCTCCAGGTCAGCCAGAAGGACAGAAAGCTGGCTTCTAAAATGACTGACCAAATCTTCCCCTTAGTGAACGGCTCCGACCTGCCTGCTGGGAAGATTTTGTTACTAATACTGGGGGAAATGTTTTGCTTTTGTAAGAAACCTTCTGAGGCTTGTGGTATGGACTTCTCACAGAAAAGCATGGCTGGCATGTAGGCGGGAAGGACAAGTTGGATCTGCCCCACATCCATCCCTTCAGTACGAACAGTAAATGGTGCTAACTGGTGGCTTAGATCCCTCACTGACCTTTTTATTTAGTATGGAGGCAGGGGGAAATTCTTACCCAACTGCATGGATGTGTGCGAAACAGGCACGTTCTTGTCCCAAATAAATTTCCGATGTTACTGAATAAAGGCTGTGAAAGTGTATTACAGGGCAAATCGGTGCAATATTGTAATTGAAGAGTTTGCTAAAGAAATTTTAAGTGAAACTGCTTCCCCCTGTGGAATTGTTATAAAATAATAATTGTGATTTTAGGCAAGCGTTTCCATTTCTGCAGTATCGATGAAGTCTGGGAAGTTGGATCTGATCTATCTTCTTCCACACCACCCCCCTATTGACTCACTCCCACGTGCTCACACACGCAATATTTAGATACCACTAACTAGACTTCTGCATCTGTGGTCTACTTAGAATACATTTTCTGGGGGTGATTAGACAAGAAAACCTTGAAACCTAAAGAAGTGAGGGACCTAGTATAATCTTTTGTGTAACTGATTTCTCAGCTCTGTGACAACACCTTTTCTGTTTTTGTTGATGGTACACATAAGGATTCAGTTCTGATCCCTGGGATCCTCATTATGCAAGAATCCCTGTTTCCATTTCTTTTAAAATACAAAAACTTTCTGGATTGTGTTTACATTTCACATCTTCCGGCTTCTCTCTCAAAAACTCTCATAGTTAGGCAGTTGGGGGGGGGGGCTGGCAACCAATTGCAGGACTTTGTTTCATTACTTTCATCTGACATGGGAAGAAGACTGTCTCCTGGTTGTTGCCAGTACTGCTGATGCCAAGAACACTTCAGTGGATGAGCCACGCAGAAAAATGGGCTGCTTTCTCAAATGCTGTTATTAGGCACAAAGGCAGTTAGGGGGCTTCTCTGTGGAGCTTTTTGTTTTGTACATTCTCATAATGCCAGAATCAGAAGAGATTCAGGAATGATGTAAATCCAAATGTGTTGTGAAGACAGAAATAAGTTAGTTTAAAGGCCTGGAGATTAGGAACTATTGCTTCAACCATTGCTTAGGCCAAAGTCTCGGCTGCAACAATCGTTACTCTGGGACTTCTACACATGTTCCAAGGACGGGGCAATTCAAGCAGCACAGCAAGCTGGACGCCACGTGAGCAGGCAGATGTGTATTGGAAGCACATTTACGCTGACAACTAACTTTCATTTGGATTTTCTGCTCCTGTATGTGCTGGGCACAGTCATGGTGTTTCCTTTTTTCATGGGTTACTGTTTGCCTAAATCTGAGACAAAGCAATTGTATTTTCTGTTTCATTGTAAGCCATCTCTGAACTGTTTTTTCAGGTTGGAGCAATTCCTGCAAATGCAGCTGATGATGGACAGTGGTCTCAGGGACTTATTTCTGCTGTAAGTAACTACTTCTCTTAAGGAAAACTAGCACCTTCTCTGAAGAAACAGTACCCTGTGAGAATACATAGTGACCTTTTTTACTGTCTCCTAGGCCCGAATGGTGGCAGCTGCAACCAGCAATCTCTGTGAAGCAGCTAATGCCTCGGTACAAGGCCACGCTAGTGAGGAGAAGCTCATCTCATCTGCCAAACAAGTGGCAGCTTCTACAGCACAGTTGCTTGTGGCTTGCAAAGTGAAGGCTGATCATGACTCTGAAGCCATGAGGAGGCTGCAGGTACTTGTGTTCTTAATTACTGAAAACCCATAGTAGTACTATGTAAATGCTGTCTTAGCACTGCATGAACAAACACCGAATTTTAGGGAGTTTCTTGAATTTTCAGAATTCTGTTCAGTTTTTGTGGGATGCTGGGACACTTTCATTCATCAAAGATGAAGTGATTGTGCATTTGTCATTATTCAGCAATAGCTACAGCTCACTTCGCTGCTTGTTTTATTCTTCATTTCTAAAAGATGCTGAGAGGTACCAGTGTTGACTGGCCTGTGCCAAGCCCTGGTTTAGATCCAATATTGATAGGTTTGTATTTACGATAAGATGTAGGAATACATGAGTTGAGACTGTTCACTATGTGCATTTTTATACCACCTGAGTGTAGTTGGTTTCTGTACAATTATTCTATATTCAGTTAGACTGCCAGTGAACCTGCAAACAGGTAAGCACACTTAACTTGCTTGCACTTGAGTATCCTCCTGACTGACCTCTGCAAGATTATCCATGTCTTCAACAAAGACCTTGCCTAAGTGCCAGCCTGGGTTGTGGGCAGTTTTCCTTTGTTTCTGGGAGTCAAGAGACAGCAATTGTAGATAGAACATTTCTAAAATGGAGAATCGTTGTCAGACAAAAACAAGAACAGAAGCTGATGCAACATCTCAGCTAAAGTCTGATTTAACTTTTTTACATGAAACTGGTTCCCTTTTACATTGCACATCCATTTCATGTTCAGCTTCTCCGAACTATTACTGAATTAACACTGTGTTATGATGGGTAAAATCTAGTATCTCCAGAAGTTTTGTTTAAGGGTGTTCATTTTTAAAATGGCTACAGCCTTCTCTGACATCCTGTCCTGCAGGCTCAGCCTGGAATGTAAGAACTATTTCAGCTTCTTTTTTCATGCCATCAGCATGGCGTATCTTTGGTGGCAGTGAAATTTCCCCTTTTTCTCTTAGTTGCACAGATGCTACTGATGGACACTTAATATGAGAGTTCATGTATGGATAGGCAGGATCAAGTAAAACAGAAATACATATGACTAAGTGTGTGTCTGAGCAAGAGGAATCAGTCATCATTTTCTTCAATGTAGAAAAATGGGTTAAATATTTAGAAGGAAAAAATAAAACATATGAGTGTGTGAAAAATCTGTTTCTATTGAAAACAGTAGCTTGTTAATGCTGTCTATAGGGATGAGATGGTTTTAGTGCTTTATAGTGGAGTCACAGATTGTCTTTGTCAAGGGTCTGTGGGGGAGGTATCAGTAACTGGAAGATAGTTCTGACTGTAATGCAAATTGCACTTTAATATCCAAATGCCAAGATGGGACTGAGGGAATTTTAAATGCAGAACAAACAATAGAAACAGGAACAAAATCAAGTATTAGAGACTGTTTTCTCAGCTCTGCCAGGATATTTGGGATACTCAGTCACTGTGGGCAAATATTATTAAATAGACATTGAATATGAAAAGTTGGAAGGGAATGTGAAAAGGAAATGAGCCCAAGTATGGATTGAAATTGAACTTTGCCACTTTACCAAGCTTTCTATCCGTCACAGAATGAATAATGAAGGGAAAAGCGGTTTGCATTTGGGAATTATGTTCTTTATCATAGCAAAAGCAGTGAGTTTATGTCTACCAAATATTTTTACTGGTGGATTTGCCAAAACTACTGAGGCTTTTCAGCTGGCTTTGCCCCCAGCACAAATGTTTTCACATAGCTTTAATCAATAGGTTGGGTTCAGGAGTTTGAGTCTATTAGTTTTCTCTTTCCTACCCCACAAACCACTGCCAGCTTTGGGAGAAGACATTTGAACTGCATTTCCCATGAATGCTGACTTGGAATGCACTGTTACAGAATCTGTTCCAAAACTTAATGAAACAAATGGAAATGTTTCCCTTCTCTCTGGATGAGGTGCAGACTGAGCAGAGCAAATTTCAAATAACTTGTCCTTGGGTCACTTCAAGTGGGAAGAACATTAAGTTGAAAGGGAGATGAAGCTGGAAATATGGAATACGACTGCAGGGAGGTAGGGGGTAGGTTCAGAGCTGGTCCATGAGGCTTTCCCTCCTAGTGACAGTGTGTCCAGGCTGTCTTCACCAGCAGCCTGTGTGGGAACGATTGTTCTCAGCACACATGACTCCTGGAGACATCAAGAACCACAGGACAGAGAACTCTACTCTTACTCTCTCTCTCACTGCCTGTCACAACACTGCAAGCACGTACACTTTTTCTGCACGTTGTGAAAGCATTAATATTGTTTATTGGTGGTGTTGACTGATTTGCTGTTAGGTACTGGAGTTTAGGGTTTAACATGAGAACAGCCTTACTGGATCAGACCAGAAGTTCATTAAGCCCAATCTATATCCCGGTTCCAGCAGTGGCCACTAGGAAACTCTTAGACAAGCAAGTAAGAACAGGGTAAGGATGCATGATACTATTCTATACTATGTTCTTAGGTAGAATACTCTGGTAGTGGTATATGAAAGATCTCATTTACACCTCCATGTGCAGAGCCCATTAAACCATGGACCAATCTTCTCCCATCTCCAGCTTTCCACCAGTTTCACCAGCTCTTAGTACACTGGAGCAAATTCAGTGCCAGATCTTACGATGCTGAGCCCTACACTACCATCACCTGTCTGCACGGGGTATTTCCTGGCCAATGGTCTTCAAGACCTCAGTGCTTCAAAGAAGGTGCCAGCTCCATCTTCTAGCTTTAGTAGAAGAGAGGTTTACATTTTGTTTGTGACAACGACTCTTCTTCCACTCATCTCCATGGGGATTACAGTAGGAGATTCCAAGGCCACTCCTCTGGTATCCTCTTCTATATCTATTAAAGTAGTGCCTGTGGACGTGGTCATTACTGCGCATGCAGTGTGGAATCTCTACTGCCAATATGTATTATAGTATAGCAAAAGATAGCTTTGTCAATGATGTTTGACTGTTTATCTTTAGAAATCTGAGAATTTTTAAAGTTTAAATATGAGATGGCTGTGTAAGTGGGCTAACTTGCCCTGATGGAAGTCCAAACTTCATTGCTTTAAAATGTTTCTTTATATGCCAGCTTTCATTTTCTGTCCTTCCTCAAAAAACCCAATCTGATCAATGTTGTACATAATATAACTTATGATTTCATCCAATATTTTATTTCAAGCTGTAGGGAAAAAAGTCTCATTTGTGACTTTCCAACTTCCAGCTGCTTAAATAAAGGATTTGTGATCCTTTCTGTACCATTGATTTTGAAAAATTAATTTGCTTTTTACTGGGAAAAACAAAACATGCCTTTCCTGTGTAGTCAAGCAGAGATGTTTTAGTTTTGATGCTCAGATGGATCCATGTTAGTTACGCATTCTTGTTATTACTAAATGTCTCTTGTCTTTTTCAAAGGCTGCAGGAAATGCTGTCAAGCGAGCGTCAGACAATCTTGTCAGGGCAGCCCAAAAGGCAGCGTTTGGGAAAGCAGAGGACGACGACGTTGTGGTCAAAACAAAGTTTGTGGGTGGCATTGCTCAGGTTGGTAGAATCACCCAAGAAGTAAAGCAGAGGAAAAACTATCCCAGAAATGTAGCATAGTGTTACAGTGTCCACCTGCTGCATTGCAGGCTGGAAAAATCTATGGAGAAAATCTGTGATAATTTACGTGATAGCTCACTGTTGGCTAACCACTGACATTAACAGCAAAGTGATACGCTGTATGATGTCTACACTTCTTCACTGAGCATTTACCGTAATAGCAGTTACCATTGTCCAGTATCTTTTATTTTTCTTCTGATGAAGTTAATAGTTCTTTTCTTTAAATGCTTCCAAATCTTAATGGAACACTAGTTCTGTATGTATATAATCAAAGAAATAGTCAGAGATAAGAACTGACAACGTTTCATTACTCTGACCATAATAATAAGGGGGAATAATAACAATATTTAAAAATAAATTCCAAGGCTTTTTATACCAACTTCTGGATTCTCTGTTACACGTGAGGAACACCATGTACTGTGGTCACTACTTAAAAGATATTGAAATTTATCATTTATGCATGTCTGTAGTACTGACATTTTTTCCATTAGCATTTTGAGATGCAGAAAAATCCTGTGGACACTTGCAGTAATGAGTGTTCAGTTTCACTGTCATTCAAACGTTATGTTCAGGCATTGTGCTTATTCTACACGTGCTAATCCCTCACCCCAATGAACGCTGGGGGAGCACAGCACTAAAATCCATCATGGGGGCATGGTAAAACTATGCTGGTAGATACTTTTTGTCTTTTTTGTAGTCCTCTTTGAGAAACAAGCGGGAATACAGCACTGTTCTTGATGGCATAGTCATGGAACCTGGATAAATTTGAGCAATTCTTGCCTAAGTCATTGAAATTTGGTGCTTCTCTGGAGAATGCTCAGGGCATAGCTGTGGCTGATGTCACAGAGAAAGAAATCTTTTTTTACAGACAGTATTCCTTGCTGCCATAATTAGTCCTTCTGTTTTCCAGATCATTGCAGCCCAAGAAGAAATGCTGAAGAAGGAAAGAGAGCTGGAAGAGGCAAGGAAAAAACTGGCTCAGATCCGCCAACAGCAATACAAATTTCTACCCACAGAGCTGAGAGAAGATGAGGGTTAACCTGCTGAGATTTTCCTCTTTTTTGTTTGGGTTTTTTTTCCTTTTTTTTTTTTCTTTTCTTGTAAAGAAATAAGCTAAAGGGGGGACAGTACAGTGAGAACTGCTCTGACAACATTCTGGTATGCCAAGCACTTACCTAAATAAACTGCCTGTCATAGCTTTGGATGAGCAGAGGGCAATAAACACTTGTTCTTTCTCATCTGGTCAGCTGAGGTGCATGATGATCAAATAATGGTACAGTGTTAGGTTCATCATTCCTGTTCCTTCCTTGACTTATATCTCAGGAGAGAATGTTTCACTTTTTACTAAAGATACTAAGTCAGTATTATTGTCGCTTTCCTGATGCTTGAGGTATTTATCGTTCCTTGACTTGTTATAAAACCTTCATAATATTAATAGGAAAACAGTCAAGAAATCTTTCATATGATAAATATCACATGAGCTGGTGGTTCTCCCCCACCTACCCTTGTAAAAAGAAGACCAAGACAGAGAAGGACGTATGTCTGAGTGGAGAAACACGCATGAGTGTGGGTTTGAAGAAGATGCCTGTCCTCTTTCAGTGTTATATAGCTGGTTCACCCCAAAACTGGAGGAATTCTCTGCACCTGTTTGCACTAGTAGTATTACTCCTTACCTGATACCAACAAGCTTCTGCTTGTGCAGTATTTAGGTTTACAAAATGTGGCAATAGCCATTCTTTAAAGAGCTCAGAAAACAAAGAAATGGAAACTTTGTCACTGCCTCAGTAATAGCAGGTTCATGAAGGAAAATGCTGTTTCAATTATATACCTCTAATGTGTGACTACTTTTACAGTATTATACACACATACACATGCTCTAACATTGGACTGAATAGTTTGCATTTTGTTTTTTAATTGAAGTTATCTGGTTCGTACTGTGGGATTTCTGTTAGAATGTATGTCAGTTAAAAAAAGGGAAATGCCCAGTACAACAAAAGACTATCACAACTCTTGTTATTCTTTTAATAATTTCATTTATAATTATTTTGTTTTGAAACCTGTAGGTATTGTAGGAGAAAAGAATAAGTGATTTACAAGTAGACTTTTCCTGTAATATATTTTTGGGAAATCTGGACTCTAGGGAGTGTGTTTTCATAGTTGGTATTGATGAAAATGAACTCACCAAGGAATTGCAGAGAAGGAATAGCAGCAGTCGATCAGCAAACTTTGTCTTCAGCTGCAGAAAGGTACGGTATGCTGTCAATATCTCTGTTGTGACCTAAACAATAGCAACATGGGTAGAGTGAGTAACACATTTTACCCTGTCAAAGAAAGAACACAAATCACAGCAACTTTAACTAGCAAAAGCAAAACTATTTGACTAACTACAGGAATACCATCTCTAACCATCTAACAACAGCTCCACTCAAGCCCTCTTAAACACTAATGTCAAGTCTATTTAGGTCAGAGGATGTTGCCTCTCCAGTCCTTCTGGAGGCTGTGCTGTCATTTTGCTACCTGCCAAGTACATTCAGCTGAGCCTGTTACGTTATACGCATACCCACCTAGTTGTCAGTGTTGCAGAAATACTTGTCTTGTAGACTCAAAAGTACCCCCCTAGTGGTAGGTTTACCAGTTTAGATAGTGCTAACACCTCATTTAAGTTACCTGCATGAGATATAATTAACAGGAATTTTGTCACACTAGTGTTAAATATATAGCAAAAAATGACTAGAGAATAAATATTAAACTGTACGAAGATTTTTATTGTTAGAGTCTCTTCTCTGATACTGATGTGTTTCAGACTCAATAGAGTTGCTGGAGAATCCACAATCATGAGAGGAAAAAAACTGGTAAATCCTGAATGGAATCACTGGCATTGACAGCTGTGCTGTGATGTGTAGGCTTGTGTGCGTATGCGAACCCTTACTATCAGAGACGTGCAATTCCGAGTTCTGCAATTTTCCACTTCAGCACAATTAATTTTTTTTTCACTCAACTCACTGTGAGCAGTGTCACAGAATCTCCATGTTAAGAATTCCTACATATACAAAAAAAAAGGCTTCCTGTAAATTTTTAGGCAGAAGGCTAAATTGGTGTTTATTGCTATAAGACCTAAACAAAGACAGCCGTGGTGATAAGGATTTTCTGCTGCTGGTGGTAGGTCCAGCTTCTTTGCAGCTTATGGCTCTTTTTTTACCTGGATAGCCTCGCATTCCCATCTCTTTTTCCAAAAGATCTGCAAGACAGATTTTTATTTTTAATGCTTCCCTTTCAACCTATATTTAACCTATTTTTGGTCTTATTAAAGCACGAAGAAAGATGATGCTGTCCTTAGCCCCATGCCAGTATTTTATTGTAGGTATAATACTGTTGTAATATATTTTGATCAGGATGGTATTTTGCCAGTTTGAAAGAAGCCAAAAGCCTGGTCAAATGCAACTATGTATGGAAATTGTATAGCTAGAAAACTTTATCAGTATGTAGAAGGAAAGAGCATGCTCAAATTGTGTTCCAGATAAATTTGTTTGGGAAGGCCGATTTAGCACAGTTATTTTGAGACCCCTCTATTTCTGATTTAATGCCCCCTCTTATTTGACAGGAAGTACTGTTTTTTCTCCTTAGCTGTGTGCTCCATAGAGGAACCACAGTCAGATGAGTAGCTGAGCTGAACAACTGAAGTATTTTTTTACTCTGAATTTTGGGTCTTCATTTGGGAAACATTAAGAGAATATAAGCTCATCTAAGGTCTTTCTGTTTCAGTTTTTTCTTGCTGTTAGAATTTCCAGCACCACTGAAGTCCACGTGTGGACATCTGTGGAGTCTGGAACTAGTCCATGCACTTCTTTGGCATGGAGACTTGCAGCAGGAGTGACAAGTTGGAGTAAGGGATGGAAGCTAGTTAATAAGAAGGACAGATATTTACTTTGTTCTGTTAACTTGTGAAATGGTAAACGAGCTCTGTTGTATCTCACCCTTCTTCATGTGGAATTCACTTTAAGGAATTGTATTCAAATTAAAAGCAAAATGCCTCAAAGTTGTTTGTGTACAAATAGTCTAGTGTTGTTTCCCCAACTGTTCAGAAAATAATTTGAACGTTTTATCATTTGTTTAAACTTTTCTACATCAGAAACCTCAAAGTAAGAAAAGTTTTAAAACAAAAATTGAAGGCAAGACTCTTGTTTCATCTGCCCCTTTCCCTTTGATTTTCTGCATCTTTATTACTTAATTCCCAAAGAAAGGATGAATACATCATCTAGAAACCTCTTCAATGTAAACGTTTAGCTCATGAGCACATTTTTTTGCTTTTAATCAGTCCAAACTGATAAGATACTCACCCCAGGAGTATGGCATGGGCCATCACTACATTTCTTCCCTACATTTTTTTTTAATCTCTGGTTTTGGAGTTATTATTAATAATTCAGTAAAAGTTTATTATTATTTACAGAATTATTACTAATAATTCTGTAAAAGCCTCATACTGTAAAAGTTTTGTCCTTATGTAGCTGCGTCATGGTTAAGAGAGTTACCTGCTTGTAACTGTCACGATTCCCGAAACCTGCCTTTCCATATTCACAGTAGTATACGTTAAACATATTGTGGTTGTTCACATTACTGAAACAACGCATTGTGGTGGCACAAAGTTTGTGATGCCAAATGCAGAAGGTGTTGGTTCCCATGAGTTACGTGTCCGTTACAAAGTGCTGTTCTGCCGGACCGTGGGACCTGCAGTGAGGCCTGATAAAGGAGCGTGGCCGTGGACAGGTGCACGGGCTGCATCTGGCTCATGAGCTACTCTCCCTTTAACGTGTGAGCTCCGTCCTTGGGCGCTCCGCATGGTTCAGCGGAGAGCAGAGAGCCTCGAGCGGATGTCGCAGAGCGCACGCAGCACTGGGTAGAGCCCCGCGGGTGTTCTTCAGCCCAAGAGGCAACACCCCCACTTTCACCACAGTGGTCAGGGGGACACTCGGCCAAACGCGCACTGCTTTGGTCAGCACTGGGCAGGAGGAGGACCTGGTACTGAGGCACAACACAAGCCACTTGCATTTCTTCGCTAGCTGGTAGTTCCAGTAGTTCTGGCAGAGTATCCCCTGTGGCAACTGCCTGGTATCAAATCAGGCCCCTAAATCTGGTACTCCCTAGCTGGAGTCAAACTCAACAGTGCTGAACTTTGTGTATTGCCTGCCCTCCAGAGGGCAGCGTCAGCTTTACTAGTTCGATGTTGCTACCAGGAGGGGCTGTTTCTGGCATGACTGCGTTCGTGTCAAAGCGGGATCTTTTTGGCGTTCTGTGTGCTCATCAAGTGGATCCCTCACTAGATGTGTACATCGTGTCTCTGATTAGATGGCAGCTTTCTTCCATGTATTCTCCATGACAGAAACAAGTTTGAAGAAGTTCCTCTTCTAGGGTTGGTTAGCTGAATATTTAAATGGGGACTATAGAGGCCCTAGGCATGCTTTAGGCTATAATATTTTAAAATATGTATTAAAATATTATAAAATAGATAAAATACTACAAAAAAGCATTTGGCAAGTTTGCTGTCCTGCGCAGCACAATTTTTATTTGTGTTGAAAACGTTCTAGGCACTGCTTGGGTCCCTTTTGACTTTATCTTTCTTTACAAGTTCCTTTACTTTTCCCTTTCTCTTTTGTTCAGAGCATTTATGGGAGCTGGACTCTTTCTCAAGCATCTCAACAATATATACAATAAGTTTTCCACTTGTGCATGTCTGTTATGTCTAATGTGGCAGGAGAAATACTAATATGTGGGGTTTATCCATGCCTAATTTTGTTAATGTGTAGTTTATATAACAAACATGATTTTATTTCCTACTGGTTATTTTCTTTAAGTATATTTATTTATTTTAAAAATTGATAGTAAGGGCTGGTGACTTTTTAACATCCTAAAATGCCCATCCCAGCTGAAGAGGATTTCTTTCGGCATCATTACCCATAACTAGTATTGCTATAAGGTCAAAATCTCTTTATTAAAAATATACGTGTAAGATGAAGTTCAGAACTTTTGAAGATGAAAATTCACTCATGGTACTGAATCAAATGTTAATTTAGCAGGCTCAGAAGCATTTTGAAGTCTGTGGAGAAGATACTGCATTAGGATAGTGAAAAAATGTTGCTGGCTATTTTCGTTATACAGTTCTTGCTCTTAGAGTGATGCATTTAATAATACTGGCCCACACAGGTCAATATTCAGTACTTTCTTGGCTGTTAGTATAATCCTTTTGGTTTAGAATAATTGCCTGTACTACGCTCCATCTTTTCTAAATATGGTTCAAAACTCAGTAGGTTTTGTGGCTGTTTGTATTTTGTAAGGTGCAATTGACCAAGTAAAAAGGTTAATATAGAGTTTTCTTCCAGCATTATAGTTAATGATCTTTGCATTCAAATTGCATTGTATATTCTAGGTTATTGATTAAAATACTTACTTGAACATAAGTCCCTGAGCTGTTGACCTGATTAAGACTCGGAAAGAGTGGTCAGATTTTGGGGCAGTGGGTATATTATAAATACGTGTTTGTACTGTCTTGTACATTCTCCAGTTTGACAATAATATGTTGCATTTTATCAAGGATGTATTGCCAGATAATAGTTTTATCAGCCTTGCTTCTGAAACCTCAACTCGACCTAAATGGGATTAAGCCCGTGCCTAAGGGATTTCCCAAGTGACAGTGTTTCAGATGCTGACAGAGACAATGCACGGCCCGTAAGCTTTACTGGGTGCTACTAGTTAGAACCACCTTTTCCATCACATCCATCCCAAGATCATCATCGTGGGTTTCAAGTATGAAGGAGAATACTCTGCTCTTAGAAACCATTTCTTATTTGTGGTTCATAAAACACTACAAATGAGTCGCTCCTGTTTAACAGATAGCAAAATTATGTTGCAGGGAGGGAGATTGTTCAAATCCAGAGAGCAGGTTGCACCAAATGGAATAGCCAGTCAAGTTCCTGTGATCCAAGAACTAGATAGACCAGTACTAGCCAGATCCGGGAAAGGGTTAAAAGGTATATTCCCATCTAGTTGCTAACTGCTCTACGTTATTTTTTGCATTAATGTTTCTGCTCTCTCTCAGTTCCAGAAAAATCAAACGCATTCTTTGTCGGTAACTGTAGAGCAGAGGGACTTAAACAGTGACTGTGATCAGTGCCAAGAACAACCGTCTTTCACTGCCAATGCCTTAGACAAACATCCTGTCTTCCAGAGTTGAATTTAATCTGCAAGAATCTCTGCTCGGTGCCTTGGCTTTGCCTTACGTTGTAGCCACTGCTGTTAAGGCACCAGCCTCAGTTCTCTTCCAGTAAGGAAGGACTTAACGCAGTGTTTTGCTCTGACTTTTTTTTACAAGAGAAGTGACAGCTTTAATACTTTGGACAAAGCTCTTGCTGCTTATTTAACTTGGCCTCCTGCAAAAAAGATGAAACTCCTGAGGCACTGAAGCCTTTAGTGTGATACTTTTAGCCACAGAACCAGTTCTGAAGTTTACTTAGAGATGCCTTTAGTCATCTGCAGTTACATGAGACTTAAACGTTAAGAACGCCACACCAATGATTCTAGTCTGGCTGCAATTAGTTACTCTTTGCCTTCAGCTATGTAAGCATGAGTATTTTGTCTCTTCTAAATATTCATCTTTTGTTTGCATTTTTTACCAATAAATGAGTTGAAATGACGCTATATTTCTAAAATGCTAGCAGTTTCTCCAGATCCCGTCTGAGGATTATGTTTAGTTCTACTTTTTCTGTGTAAATTGTTAGCTACGTAAAAAAAAAAAAAAGTGGCATGCATATCAAAGTTGGTGTGAAACCTCTAGTCACTCAAGTGCATGTTAAATGCTTACACTTGAGAAAAAATGTTTATCTTTTACTGAGGGGGAAAGCACATGGCTTTACTAACAGTTTAAGGATTGTTATTTATTGTTATTTAAAATTTAGTGAGTTGAAGCAATACAGTCACTGTGGGAATATTTGCATTATGACCTAAGATGGAGGCGTGTTAGGAAACAAAAGGAGTATGTTCTTCAAGCCTAGACTGAACTTTTGTCTCATGAAATCATTGGAGACTTCAGCTGAATGTTTATTTCTCTTCTCTTTTTGGTTATTGGTTTTGCCTGCGTCTGGTTTTGTCTGCTTTCATCTGCTCGTGGTTGGCTTTTTTCCTTGAAAGTCAGTATGTTTCAGTATATGCAGGTTTAGTCACAATCTTGTGGATTTGTGGAGAAATGCGTATGGTCGATAAATATGAATAATCACATTCTCTTAAACAGGTTTGAAAATTAGTGAGTTCAAGCAACCCAGACATCATAGGAATATCTGTGTTATGACTTCAGCGGAGGAGTGTTAGGAAATGAATTGGATATATTCTTTAAGTCTAGACTGAACATTTGCTTCATGAAATCAGTAGTGATTTTAGCTAAATGTTTGTGTGCCAGCGTAACTTTGAGTATGTTTACTTATGCGTCAGAAAAATGAGAGTGAGTGAGAAATTTAGTATGACCATGTTGCTGTTCTTGCTGATTGCTTACCTATATTGCTGACCTCATCTGATCTGGGACTTTGTGTTACTGTGATTTCACATACAAAAACTGTAGGGAGAAAAAATATAAGTTCAAAAAGACCGCAGAAAAATTGGTTGTGCTTGGCTTGCAGTCCAGTTGCCATCCCCTGCCATTTGGTGGTGATAAGGCAACTTGGGGTAATTTTCAAGCCAAACCACTGCTGTGACATGCCTGTGATGCTTCCAGATCCTGCAACCCAGCAATTCAAGCCACAAATGAATTTTCTGCTTAGTTTCTTGACTGTTCAGGAGTCATCTCAGGTCTCTTCCAAATCACAGGAGTGGCTCTTTATTACATGACCAGATCACTCATATTTTGGTTTGTCCGCTATCTTGTTATCTGAAAAGAGGCTAGATGCAAAAATTTCTCTTTAAGGGTGTCCTGTTCCTCTCCTAGTTCTGGAAAAACTCTAAATATGCTGAATATCTCCTAGACTAACATTTTGTAAACCAAAACAAGCTGCCAGTCCACCCAGCTCAAAGGAAGTCAGAGCTTATTCCGATTTCGTCCATATCTTAAGGGTAACATCCACTAAAAAGAGAACCTTGAAGTTATAGTCCTTTTTCAGAAGTATTTGCTAGTAGCAAAGTTCACACTGCTTGGTCCTCATGTAGGTTCATAGTGTCTATCAATGAAGATAACAGGTATTCCCTTTTATTTTATTTTTTCACACCCTTCCTCCTCCCTGTTTAGTGTGCTGGATGGTTACTAATATACTAATTGCCTTTGAGTGGAGGGAGAGCTGCTGGATACAGAATAGATATTCTTTTCTTCTGGGCCTGTAAGGCAGGCACAGGTTAGGAAGTGGCTTTGGGACTTGCAGGGAGGTCTCTCTAAGTCTGGTGGGTCACATTATTGCAGTGGAATTGAGATGCCAGCACAGCTTTGGATATGGGTGGTTGTGTACTGGAAAACACCACAGCACAGGCAAGTCTAAATCCTGTGCTGGAGAAAAAGAACAATTCACTGTAAGCAAGAGCAGGGGGGCAAAACATGAGATAAAAGGTTTCCACCCTTTTATAGACACAATGGAAGATACTGCTGCATCTCCACCATGTTGCAAAAGGGTTGGATTTTCCTGTAAAAGGTAAATACTGGGTTGCCTTCAAAATTCTAGCAAGACTCTAAAAATACATAAATTGAGACAGCGAGCAGACCATTAGAGGCTTGTTTCAGATCTTTGCTTCCAAGCAGGGATTATACTATCTGTAGTTGCTCCCTGTCAGTAAAAATGCCAGCCTTGAAAGAGTAGGTGAGACCTGCAGTGACACTATGGATGGCAAATTACAGAATCACATTTAACGTTAGGTAAACTCAGATGTTGCTTTGGTCCCTTTTCATCTTGCAGACAAGTAGGTGGTGGCTCTTGAGACATCCATGCATTTCTGAGAGTCCAGGCCACCTTCAGAGTTCAAACAGAAATACATGCTATAACCAGGGTGTGTTGAAAGCCATGACTTCATTTCTTAGAACTTTAACAGCTGTATAGCTCAAAGACAAATAACATCCCTGGCTGGTCCCTGTAATAACACAGACATCCAGAAAATGCCTGGCATTTTTTGGTTCACTACTTGGGATCAAATTCCTCTGATTTTGTTTCCCTCTGGACTAAGAACAGACTATTCTTACAGTTGCAGCCCTAAGGAGAAAACTTGCATCCCACTGCAGCTTTGTTTCCACACGTGTTATATGGTCCCTGGAAAATTCTACTGCACTAGCAGTATTTGTCCAGCCTCATGCCCAGCCCCTCCCATGGGCAGCGAGTTCCTGTTGTTACATTTGGATTTTCAAAGAAAAAAAGCATCTGTTTGCTCAAAACCCACTTGGCAGCTTTTCAGCCTAACTGCTTCCACAGAGCCCTGGTTCCCGCAGAACTGATTCTAGGTGCCAGTTCTGAATGCCTTGGTGACTTTTTTTCCCTGCAGAAACTCTTCTGTGATCAGAAGCCTTGAGCTCTCATAGCACAGCATTTCAAAGGGCGGAAATTCTGAAATCGAAAGGAAAGGAGATTCTGTCCTAGGAGCCAAAAGGAGAAGTGTTTTGTTTAAGCTTAAGTGTCTGAGACCAGGTATGGCTCCTCTGCATAAAACCAGCAAGAAGGTAAGTGCAGATTTGGGAGACACAGAGCTATTTAAATTCACAACACTGTTGGCATAAGAGGAATTGATATGTGTTGGTCCTGAAGTAGTTTAGTCAGGAAGGGAATTCTGGACTCATCTTTAAGTACGGCTAGAGGGGAGTAGAAATCAACCCACTTTTGACATCAAGAATGAGAAACAGCCTTATACAGCCACAGCAAGGGTTTGGCCTCAGGGCCCGTCTGTCTCTGTCCCTCACAAAGTGTTTCTTAAATTTGTGATGGGAACCCAGTGCTAGGGTTACAGGTTAATCAGCCTGAACCGTTTAATCTAAACAATTGCCCAGACTACTGCAGTCTGTGGAAACTGATCTGAGCTTTCTGGGAATACAAAATGCTGTGTGTTCTCCAGTAGGACTGTATTTCACCATGACGTGCCTCTCAGCCATGCATCACGTGAGACACACCATGAGGTCAGATGCAACTGTGGCTCTACATGGCTGCATCGAGTGTCTGAGCCACTTCTGCGAGCTGCTGTATCTGAAAAGCACTCTCTCTAGTACAGACTTCAGGTCCCTGCTTGTGTCTGCGGTCAAGCCAGCCCATGTACAAGTGTGTTGATACATCCAATTAATCTCTTTGCTATTGCAAGTACTACCAGTAGAACATTGTCCAGTGCTTTGATCCAATCTACCAGTTTATTATAATACACATTTTAATGCTTTCCTGAAGATCCCTGTAGGCTGTGTTGGGCATTGTTTTTTCTTGTCAATTCAACTGTAGTTGATTAAATCGAGAAGATGGAAAGGTGGGTATATAATATTTTACAGGATTCCTCTAACGCAATCCTGCATCTTTTATAACCTGCTCTTCACTGCCTCACAGTCAGGTTTATGTTGAAATATTTACCCTTCTCTCACAGCCTGGCCAACTCTCCAGAGCTTTTTTTCTTTTATTCCTTCATTCACATTATTCACTGCCCAAAATCAACTATAGAGCCTTGAAGCTGAGGACTGGGTAGAAGGGAAGGGCGTTTGCGTGACAGAGCCTGCAGACAGTGTAGTTGTAGCAGAGCCTTGCTGCTGCTGCTACTGAATTGCTTTGGTGCTTCTGCAGTTCACTGCTTCTTGCCGGGGCCACCTTCCAGCAGAGCCTGAACTGCTGTTAAAAGCTGCATTTCCTGCTCCACAGAGCTCTCAACCAAAGCAGAAATCAAACCAAGAGCAAACCCAGTGTGGACTCTGGCAAGAATCACCCTCTCTTCATGTATAAAAGGGAAGCATTTAGCCTGACCTCATAAAAGAGAGAACTTAAAGGACCGTTCTACACTTTGAAATCTTACCCTCAATGGCATGGAAACAAAACGCTGACTTGGGAATTTCAGCAGCTCATTTCACGTTTTGCTCAGCCCACTGTACTTCCTGAGCATGAATTGTCCATTGCATCATCCCAGGAAAATGAAGGTTATTGGGTCACTGGCTGCCCTTATAATCTGCTCAGTAAGGAATTTCTCAAGGGTATAGACCAGTGCCCAGAATAACATTTAACAAGGTCTGGAAAATCATGCCTGCTACAAGCAGAGACCTCTTAAAAGTTTGCAGGAGGCCTACCGTTTGGATGAGTTAGCAGCACACCCCCCTCTATAAACATCCCTTAAAACAGCTGCTTCCAGGAACCATGGAGAGAAATAGCTGAGGGAGAGTCTGGATGATTTTGCTACTAGCTTAGTACCTTTCTTAACATATGACCCTGTGCTAAACAGAGAGAAATCGGTGTCAAAACTTTCTTGATGCTCTTTGCTTCCAGAACGACAGGCACACTACATCCTCTTACACAGCCTCTCACTCTACATGCAAACTGCAGCCTGGGGTGCAGGCATGGCTGAAACTTCATGCAAAACGGTACTGCCTCTTCCCTTGCAAGTGCTGCATATTCTCTGTATGTGCTGTATATGAGCCCTTTCTTTTGAAGGATTGAACAGTATCTGCTATCTCTGAATTGTATACCAGACCATAAAGGACAATCCAATGGCTCTGGTTTTCAATTGGATTGCATGATTTCACCAGGGATCCTGGGATTTGAAGAAGCCTGCCACCCACCAAGCAGAGGCTGTGACAGACAAGATTCAACTTACTGAAAGCGGAAAAGTACTGTCACTGTAGAAACCCAAATGGGTTGTGCTGTGCAATCTCAGGCACTCTCTCTGCTTGCGCTGGTGACTGCAAGCTTGGAGGCTCTCCCCAAGCTGTTCTGGAGCGCTCCGCTTCACTCAGCTGTGCCTGCTAGTCCTGACGGTTCCTGTATGCCTGCATGAATGACCTCCTTCTGCTGTCTTTGTGCGTGGTCTCTGTAGGAGTGTTTGACTGGGAAGCATTTCCTGCCCACATTCATCTGTTCTCGCTCTCTCTTTGCTCTCAGGAGAGAGGCGAGTTGATGAGGAGGTGATTGTTCTTCTCCAGGAGGTGTTTCTGATTTCTCCCATTTGTGTCTTGCAATGTCAGCTAGTCCTGTGCCTAGAAAAGCTGCTGCTTGTGTTCCATCACCTGATCCCACACCGTGACTACTGTTCTCCTCATCTCTGGCAAGCAACACTGAACTGTATCAGTTTTTCTTCAGGCACAGTGTGAAACTGCAAATAGTGACCATAATTCCACGCAGCATCCTTGTACTACATAGATAGATGAAATGTCTATAGAGAGAGAATGATCAAAGCTTGAAAATATTTGTGGAATAATTTCTGGTTAACAAGCCCATTTTTATAATGGGTAACATATGAGAAAGAAAGGTGCAGGGGAACACAGGCTTTGGAAAATGGAGCTTAATACAAAATTATATATTGCATATTGTTTTTAAAAAAACACTGTAAGTAGTACTTAACTGTGATTAGAAGAAATCTAAAACATCTGCAAGAGCTCTTAAATAAACCATGGAAAGTGGGAAGAATTCAACAAATGTTGGGAAATGAAAGAACAAAGAGCTGGGTGGAATTTATGCATCTGCCTGAAAATGCGAAGCTTTCCCCCTTACTTGTTGTCACTACCACTAAGCAGAAATTGTCCTTTCACTATTTCATTGTGCAAAGCTTCCGTTAATTATATGTTAGATTATCTTTTAACTTACTTTCTCTATATTTATGTCCCCTAAATACATTTAGGTGAAGTAGATCAACCAATGAATGTCGCCTTCTTTAAACATACCTTGGAATAGCCAACAGTTCAGATCCAACACAACACTTACCCAAATTTAGCAGCAGCACAGCGAGGCACAATTCCTGCCCCCTTCTTGTGGAAAGAGTTCTGCCCACACCTCTCAAATCCACAGAAGCACAAGAAGTAGCACCAGTGCCCATCAAGCATGGGGACATAGGAAAAAAAAATTTTTCACGTACCTGTGGAGAACTTTTCCTATAATCTGGGAAAAGTTTTGTTTGCTTGTTTTAAATTAAAAAAGTATCCTTCTTCAGGAGTCTAAGGTAAGGAGGATTTGGGGGAAAACACTTGCTTTGGCAGAAAACACTGAACTGTACTGTGGGAATGGTCAACAAAATAATATCTCTTTAGTTTTCAAGTTGTTGCAGACATTTGTGTTTAAACTGTATTTTTTAAATAAGTTGTATTCAGAATAGTATTGTGCAGAGGCCCAGGAAATGCAATGATAGAAAGCTCCTTTCCTTTTTCCCTCCCACAAATTCAAACTAAACTGTTATAGCTTTTCTCATTCTTGCTTTGTTTGGCTTAGAATCAAATGCTGTCACCACGAAAAGAAAACAAGTGAAATTTCTCAATTGTGATAACCTGCAGTATTAGCTGTAACAATGAGAAGGGAAGGGCTTCCTCAGAAATATTTTTTTTCATATGACTGCTTCTGGTGTCCAATCTCTCATTTAGGACTAGTTTGAATACCCCTACGCTACGTTGCTGAGAAATCCAGTGCTCTACAAATGGAAGAAGCTGACACCAAGTCTATGTATTCCTTCTTGTCAGGATAACAAAGGTACAGAACATTGTTGTGATAAGGCAGGCAGAGATTCACTTTGTACACAAAAATGAAAGTAACCCTTTTCTCCATTGTCAGAATCACCGGGACTGGAATATACCACACAATGCACTTCCTCTGTCCTTCTTTAGCTTATCTGCTCTGCCCACAGTGAAGCACTGACCGCTGCAATGGCCTTTAACTGCTAACTTGGATGCCAGCAATTGTCGTCTTGCAGCACCAGGGAGCTCGGCACAAGCTGTGAAACCCTTCCAAAAGCAGAGCTGTGTAGACTTGCTCCTTTACGTGTGCCAACAGACGGAGCCTCTGGCAGGGGTTCAGTTGTGCTAGTGCTGAAGGAGCCTCCTCTAGCTATCACACTGGAACTTTCCAAGCCAGCATCTTAATTTAAAATTAAAAAAATAGGGGGAAAGGGGATTGTGGGACGGATGATGACACAGCAACTACTTGTAGTTTTTGCAGTAAAAATGCACCATCGAAAAGGTTCTCTGTTATAATCCAATTCTTGTGTGTGATGATGAAAACTTGCTGTTACTCAGGCACTTATCTGCGACAGCGTTTTGGTATGCTGCAGCAGCACCATATTTGGCCACTTCTCTTCATAGTCCCTGTCTGGTTGCAGAGAAGGCTTTTGCATCCTGGTAGCATTCCGGGACAGCAGCTAACTGTGCATTAGAAAGCTCTGCTTTCAATCTCACGAGTTGTCAAACAACTTTAAAGAGATCCTGACTGTTTTGAAAAAGAAACAGAAAAAAAGACTTTCAAAACAGTTGAAGTCAGTCTCTATATGCTTCTCCCCCACCCAGGTAATAAACCATTTTTAGGGGCTGCTCCAAATGACAGTAGTGCATAGTAATCTCTGAATTATGTGAGCCCCAAGATGCTTTACAGTTTGTGCAGCTAAACTGTTCTTAAGTGTTGTAATTCTTTCCATAGATTTCAGTGTTCAGGCTTCCTTCCCTGGTAAACTTGGTGTGCAAAGAAAAGAAGGAGTCATTCAACAACAGCAGCTTGTCACAGGAGAAGTCCTGGAGCAGCAGTATGTCACATTGAATGGTTTTGAGGAAATCTTTTTAGCAACTCATTGGGATCACTAAATCCCCGAGGAAATTAGGGTGTATTCTAGGAAACAGAGCATCATATTGTGGGGCTAAAATGTTCAATAAAGAAAGGAGAAAATTCAGAATTCAGCTACAGCAGTCTTAAAGCTTTCCATGCTAAAAAGGGTAAGAGATGGAGACAGGGCAGAGAAAAGGGTTTCTCATTTGGTTTCTTTGGTTTTCCTTAAACGAAAAAAAAGCTACACAGAGTGGTCTCTTCAGGCACAGGGAAAGGATGACTCCAGAAAAAGGAATTATTGTTTCACCATAGAAAAGGTGACACGTGTTATCCTGTCATCTTATAGCAATGCTCAGCTTTGTGGCCATCTGTAAGTTTGAACCTGAAGCTTCAATGAAACAGACATTTGTAAGATTGCCTTATTATTTAAATAGATACATAGATAGATCTGAAACCAGGTTATGTTTCTTTACATAGAAATGCCAGCATGGTTAAGAAATTTCCAGTAATGTGGTGCACCAGTGCAGAAGACTTCAGTTTGAAACACTCAGCTCCCAAACTGAAGGCAGTGTCGGTGATAGAGCTGTGAGAGGTCTGGTCTGGCCCTGTGCCACCCAGTCTGATATAGATGCTCCAGGATGTGCTCCACAGCTCCATGCAGCTCCGTCAGGAGACTGACATGCCTACAGGCTTTGAAGGCGAAGAGGATAGAAGCAGAGTGCCTGTCACATGTAAGATTTTGGTACTCTTCTGTTTTTGCAAGAAACAAAGGGGTGGTGCCTCTGACTTGAGGGATATCTTGGCCTAGAAGTATCATAGTTTAGCACTTCTGAAAGTACAACGATAAATTTGAATGAGTCTTAATAATAGCTATTGAATTCTGAGAAAATACACAGCCCTTGCCTTGAAGCATGAAAAACTTATTTTGTTAGGTTTTTTTAATCTTTCCATATTTTCTAACCAAATATCTGATGAGTTTCTTTTTTGTAAGAGGCTGGGTGTTGTTCTTGTATTCTGGCAAAATTCCACACTGAATAATTGCATGCTTAATTCTCACCACATTTCCTCCCCTCAGCAACAGGGGCGTGGCGTGATGCTCTGCATGGAGCTCTTCAAGTGTTGGCACGTCAGAAGTATCACTTCTAGCACAACAGTTCTAGTGTGCAAAGTGTGTTAGAATCAAAGGCACTGAAAAAGCATCAGCTATTGTTTTCAATCAATAAATATCATACAGTTTGAACCAAGGTTTTTTTCATCCCAAGGGGTTTCAGAGCCCCCTATGGCAGGGAGAGGAGCTGCACTCTTTTTAGTTTTCCCAGAGGGACTTGCTCTTCTCTACTAACGTCTTATCACAGTACCATGAACAAACTCATCAAAGCTGTAAAACCTCCCGTACAGTTCCCTCCATTCCTTTCCTTTATGTGTTCCTGTAGATGCATTTGCTGTCAGCACGGACTCTCCTTGCCTCCTTTGAGTCCGCTGCAGTGATAAAGGCAAACCTAGAGTGCCACGCTGGAGATGGTGTCTCACCCAGGAGATGATGTTAACCTGTTCCATACTTCATCCTCCCAGAGACTTCCTGTATGACTTCAGTCAAGTCTTTTAGCCTCTACACTTTCTACCCCATCTGTAAAGTGGGATAATTGCACAGAAACCTCACAGAGATAGATGGCAAGAATAAATGCACTAAAGCCTGGGATGTGCTTTGATCTTACGTTGGTCTTGTTCCTAGAGAGCTTTGCAGGGATGTGAATACGAATCTAACATGGAATGACATCAACTAATTCTCCTGCAGAAGAGGGATCCCAGTGGAACAAGCTGGACTGTCAACTTGCCGTTTTGTTTAATGCTTGTCCATATTTTCTGAAGGAGTTCAAAGCAGCCTCTAATTTGTACTCACGTTTTTATCTCTACAGATAACTGCAGGTAAACAGGATTGGAAAGGACATCCCAGCCCAGTGCCGTTCTATCTAGGCAACTATACTGGAAGTATTTCTGCACGCTAGATGTCTACCAGGTCAGTGTGAGGGAACAGACTGCTGTATTAGTATTGCTCAGGAGCGTCTGTATTTCTACTTGCCAAGATTTGAAAACTTAACTGGAGGCAACAGTAACAAACTGAAGTTTGCTTCCTACCAGACAAGGCTGTTAAGCGTATCTTTATAGAGGGACCATACCACACTGGTAGGATCGCGATAAAAATAACGCCAAGTTATCTAAACTAATCCCTTGTCAAATTCCCTAGATCCTTTAGGCAATGTGTGTGCAGTTAAGATGTTAATTGGTATGGAATGTGTTGGGTAAGTTACAGCAGTTATTGCTGTTGGAGATAAGCTTATCATCCACAGCTCATAACACACTTTGTCTGGCACTTGCTGGTGTCAAGTGCTTCAAATGTATTCCTGGGGACAGCAGCTGCCTAATCCGCTAGGTGCAAATGTTACAGGCTACTGATTGTCTGCATGTTTCAACCATTGAGATACTGTGTGCCTTCTGCCAGGGCTAGGGGATCTATGTACCCCAGTACCAACAAGCAAGAAGCAGTAACATTCCTGGTTCCCTGCTTTTTAATTTTCAGACAATATGTTCTGGACCACAAGGCTAAGAATACAAAGCAAGGAAAATTCCCCACCCCTGCAAAAATGGATGGTTTGGGAACGTAAATAAGTTAGGAATGTCTAGTTTTGAATGAAATTAGCCAGATGGTTTTCTTCCTTTCCCCGAATCCTCACATCATCATTAGTCATCTGGAGGAGCACTGGAGTGCAAATGTGCCAAACTGGAACAATGGCCATTCTGGGGTAAGATTTTGGGCAAGATGTTCAACCAGTGTAAACTGAAATGGCTTCATTAGAATCATCTTAGCACAGATTGTGTTAGTTTATGCCATCCTGGATATCTGACCCACTGAATCTATCCTTTAGTCCCTGCTCTTGAAAGAGAAAAGGAAAATGTAAATCAGATTTTGGACAATACAAAGATGAAATCCACTCAAGCCCCCCATGTCGTTAGTTGGGTTCAGAGGAAAAGTGCAGGGCCACTGGCCAAATTCAGTAACTCCCACTTCTTTGAAAGGCAGAAGCAGTTTCAACAGCAGAGAAAACACAGCCATGCAAATTAGTGGTGCTGCACAACATTCAAACCTCAGGCCCTTTTGCTTTGACCATATGTACCCCTCCCTTAGCACAGCTGAGGCCTTCCGAAATGCAGGGAAATCTGCAGAGAGTCTCCTCCCAAGCAGCTGGTTTGCTGTGACACTGTTTAATAACAGTTACACTTATCAGCATCTTCTTCCAGTTCCCCTGCTCCTTCTCATACAATGTCATTTCCCAGATTGGGACTCTTTCTTTATGGTTAGCAACTACTTTGACATTGCAGGGTTACAATTAAACAATACAGCGAGCAGCACTGCATTTAGAGCAGTCTGTTCACATGTGGGAGACGTTGCTTCAACTTCCTGGCTGATTCCAATACTGCAGGGACTTGAAACTGAGTTTCCAATGTCAGAAGTCAGTGGCTATTCCTGGGTATGTGTCTGACCTTAAGAACAGGCATGTAAATACAAACCATGAGCTCAGCAACACAGTGTTATCCTGCAAGAAATGGCAAATAATCTGCAAAAACATCTTTTTCCTTGTTCATGTCTGTAGGCCAGACAGAGCTTGGGGCTACTTAATCATCCAATCTGCATTAGCATCTGTTTTTGCAGGGGTTGGTTTCTATCCTGCATGGGAATCCAATATCCTTAAACTCCACTGGAACTGATGTGAGCAAAAGCAGAAGGCAGCTTCTTAGTGGGTAAAATTCCTATTACCAGTAAGCACAAGGTTGGCTGAAATCACGTGACTGATGCGGAAAGTTAAATATGTGTTGAAAGCTACTGTTCAGCTTTACTAACAATGCAGCCAGGATTCTCAGTTTAAGTAATGGGGCCTGTATATCTTAAAACTATAGTTTGGAGGACTAAGTTCTTCCAGATTCAGGAATGTCTTGGTATTCCATAAATCATACAGTCTTTTTTTAATCACTCAAACAGCATACGCCCAAAGATTGTCTTTCATTAATACTTCTACAGCTAGTGTTCCAGTTGTGCTCTTGCTTCAGCAGCAGAAATCCAACAGTGATAGTTATCACCATAATTTTGTGGACACAACCAGTGCACAGTAGGATAATAAGTTTTGCAATAATAAGGCATATGTGTAATGCTGTTGCCAGGTGAGCTGCCAAGGCAGTTTTAAAATAATTCCAGACTAGTGGCTTTTAATTAAAGCTCCATTTTCTAGCTTATTCTGGTGGCCAGAGAGAAGCACTCCAAAACTTACATCATCTTGCTGCCTGCCAGATCCTGCTTACTGTTGCCACTTGCCTCTCAAAGAGCCGAACCTCTGTCCTCTTCAGTAGCTGTTGGTAGCCACCAAATGACCATATGGGGAGCTAGGAAAGAGGCATTTGAAAAAAGAACTACTTGGGTTGCCTAAAAATTCTCTGCCTGTCCTGGAAAACTCTGTCAACCGAAGGTTTTGGCAATGCCTGTGTTGTGCTTGGGAAGTTTGGATAGTTGAATTTAAACCACAGCCTCAGTTCTATCTGCATCTGAAGCAGAGTGGTAATAAGACGGAGAAGTGTTTGCCAAATGGAGCAAAACCCCCTTAATTCCCAGGGGTTATGTACAGCAGGAATAATCTCTTCTTTGATGCGTATCTTTAGCCAAAAGGTGATTGAATCCGTTATTTTTTCACTTTTTTTTTTTGGTGCTAATATTCCTGTGAACTATTGCAGTAATAAACAGGGGTTTATGGCGTTCTGACAGACACCAGGTATCCTGGTGTGTGAAGTTTACCTACGTACATGGCATTAGGATGCTCGGTAGTAATGCTGACAAAACTAAACCATTGCATTTGTGGTGTCTTTAGCTTACAGGGTAAGTAACTGCAGATGACGCCTCTTTTCCCACTCCTGACTGCTGTGGATCCTGACCATTGCAACATTCAGGCAGTTTTGAAATCTGGGATTTTATTGTTCATTTCTAAATAATCAGCCCTGGGCATCAGAATTTATCCTACTGTCCTTGGCATTGATGTGGCGAGGTATTTGCACTGATGGATCAGAGATATCTACATATATATATACACCATCTCTTGGGAGGAGGCAGGGTATCTTTATTCGTAGGTAATATATTATTTAGCAGTTGATTCCTTAATGACAGCCTGCCAATGATGGAAAAATTCTTCTGGTGAGGTACTTAAACACAGATTTATTTTTTTGATGGAAGTTAACTGAGGTTGTGATTCCAAAGGCCCAGAAACACTGTGTGTAAGGAAACTTTGGCAAAGGCAGTTTATACAGCTCTGGCACAGAGAAGCTTGCATCTATAAAAGGCAAGATCTGTCCTTTGTTTATTCCCTAGTAAATCAGTGAAGTATGTCATGGTATTTTAGCATCAACTTAGCATATTTTATTTTCCCATCTAATTTACAGGCCAGTGGAAAATAGAGACTGACCAAGTTGACTAATGACTTAGAGACTGTTCATAAAAAAGACTGGAAAGCAAACAGTTTCTCAGCTCTACAGACAATGGGCAGCACAGTGCATTTATGATGTCATATTGCAAGCTTCATGTGCCACAAGAAAGCTAAATGTGATTTAAAGCCACACTAGCAAGCAATAAACTTGAAATGGCATTTAAGCACAAGGGAAAAGTCAGGCTGTGTGTACCTCAGAGGAATTACCAATATAGATATCATTGACATCTAAAGGTACTGAAGGTTTCTCTGCAAACGGTTATGAGGAGAATGGTACAGCTCTGACTGCATCACCTATTTGCACTGTGGACTGTCAGTGGGACGTAACATGTACTTTCATTAGCATTTTAATTTAGATCAGGATTGTAGTTTTGATGTGAATCTCTCTGTTAACCTTAGTTCCTTGTGCTTCCGTTTGTACTGTTGGGTGGCCTTGAGGCATGCAAACTGGGTACCTTTTAGATTAAACCAGATTTGGTCAGACCACAAATAGGCATTCAGTCCACACAAGACCTGAGAAAGTGTGAAATAAAACTCCCTGAAGTGCATATAGGGGAAACGCCGGTCCTTGCTCTACAAATGTGTTACTTTACATCACTCTACTTGCTAATGTAGATATAATTGTGCTTGACTATCAGTTCACATGCACATATATATACGTATGTATACAAATAGCTTCCCATGGTCATGCTTTTAGATTTACTGGGTTGGATATCTAGCTACCACAAGTCAGTGCCATTTCACTGAAACCTGCTACTATCAGTAAATAATATTTCCTAAGTATTTCAGTAGCTTTATAGTCAGCTAAGTTTGCCAGCTACTGCCCCATGTTCTTTAATATATGAGCTGCAGCAAGCCCAAGGATAGAGAACTGGAGCTGTTGTAAGCAGCAGGATTCCCAATCCCAAAGATCAGGAAACCTAAACTCAAAGAATGTGGTTGGCAGAGAAATATGTGTTCTGATTGAGTGTTTCTCCGCACTTCACCTTGACATGACCAGCAGATTGTATAGATGTCCATCTCTTTGTGTGGACTGAGATGGGTTCAGTATAATGTTTCTTCAGTCTCTCGTAGTAGTACCCATTAAATGGATTAATTGCATGCAATGAATGCCGTGATTAAACTGTCACAGGAATACTAGATGAACCTTCAGAAGGAATAAAAGTATTTCCGTATTAAGGGACATACTAAAATTAAAACTCATAAAATGGGATTTTAGAAATAGATGAGTTAATATTTGTCATTAGTGACTAGTTACATGAACAAGAGCACATCCACTGTCCTTTAAAAGGGAAGTTAACATTGGCAAAGGAAATGTGGGAAGGTGTGAGACCACAATTTATAAATGGGATTAATGACAAAAGACCACAGTCTTGCTTTCCCTAAAGTATTCCACAGCAGCCATTTCTGAGGATACCTGTTTAACTACAGATGTAGTCTAACTTGCTCGGATATTTACAACTTTTCCACTCAGACTACTATGGAGAAATACCTTAAAAAATAATTTCAGACAGGAAGAGAATTCAAGTGGTCAAAATGAAAATTTCCATCATAGTATTTCACTACAGTTTTGACTTGTCATTGTCTAGGGTGAGATTTCAAATACTCCCAATACGAGAAGGGTAATGCGAGACAGTGTTCACACACACTTCCTTATTCAGCTTGAGAGAGCAGCCAGAACCTCGCCGCAGTGAGAAATCCCAAGTATGGCTATGAAATCCTATCTGCCAGGACTGACTGCAGCTGTGAGCTCAGTCTGATGCTTTTGCCTCTCTTCAGAAACTGCCTGCCAAGACCTATCTCTCACACTGGTATCCTAAAGGCAAGAGGGAGGGCTATACAACTCTTGGCTCTTTCGTTAAGACTGAATTCCATCAAAGGATGCTATTCCCTTATGCGTGTATATTTGCCATTCGCTTGCTTTGATGATCATGTGAGTTGCCATTTCTGGTAGCTGTTTCACTTCTGTTAAAATAAACACTGAATTATGTATGCAGCCAACAGCAGCTTTAATGTAGGCAGGCACCCTTTTAGCATTCAGAGAGGGGAGAAGTATAGGTGGAACGAACTACAGCTGTCTGTAAACTCTTTTTCCACCATAGCAATTGTTTTGAAGTGGGAGTGATCTCCAGGGATGCTCTAGCTTCTGCACGTGCCTCTGTCAATTATAAAAAACACCTATATCTTCAGTATCCTGGAGAAGTGTGAAGTCATGGACACTCTGGGCCTAATTCTAAAGTAATTTAGCCAAGCATAATTGGAAGTAATTCAGCTGAAGTCTGTGAAGTCATCTTGGCATGAAATGGCTTATGAGATCAGAATCAAGACTTTCTGCTTGTCATTAAGGCATTTTAACTGGAGCTACCTCTGTTCAGAAGGGAAGTAAAATAAAAACAAGGGCAAACTCTGCCTCAAGCAAACATCCTGAAAACCTTGGATTTCTTTTTCTACCTTAGGAAAGAATGAGCTTATTTCAAATTTAGACCAGGGAGCCCCTGCTTCTGAATCGAGTGTTGCACCTCTTCCTCTCCACTACAAGTTCCAGTCAAGCTACCATTTGCCTTAAATGACATTTGGCTAAATACTTAAAGATCAATCCATAGTCTACATGTGATTATTGACTACGCAAGGGAATTGCATTTGGTAAACATGCATACAGTTATCTTGCAGGTCTCCTTTCCTGCTAGTGTAGAACTTGCATCCCATTTCTATGTATTGGTCCTCTTCTACAGAATCCAATATGACTTACAAAACCTTCTGCTCTTTTTCAGCAAGCTTTTGCTGAACTTCTCTGCTCTTTCTCAGAATGGTGCTTTTATTCTTTCAATGGCAACAGTTATGGTTGTTACACATTCTGAGTGATGGTCGCCCTTCCAGGAGCAGCATCCAGTCCTCTCTGCTTGCTATCTATTGCTATCAAAACCAGTGTTAGCATTCCAGTGGTCCTAGAGTCTCCACAGGGATCAGCTGAATCCAAGAGAGGTCAGGTCTTCAGGACAGAAGCTGTTTTGACTCTCAATCTGACAGTAAGGGCCTTGGAGCCACACAGCGTGGACCACAGTGAATAATACAAGCACATATACTGCACAAACCAATGTTAAGAGAAGAGCTTAAAAGCTTTTTGAATACCCCTAGTAAATCCATTTGGTTTAACTACAATTACCAGCCAAAACTGAGATGGGGAAAAGAAAACTCAGAATACCAGGGCTTACTAGAAGTCAGAAGGTAAGCAGAAAGCTTGGAGTTGAATTTCATCACACATTTCCAGGCCACTATCTTACCTATTAGCCTAAGAATAATCATAGATGTGTCATTCTAAACTATGTCTTTTTATTTTCTGTTAACTAGTTCAGTCCCTTTTTTTGAACAACTGTTCCCTCAATCAGGACAGCTCCACAGTTTGGATGAAAAGCCACCCACAAGTGTATCCTAATTGGAGCTGTGGTAATTAAAGCCAAATAATTATGACATTCACAAGTGGCATGTGAAACCTCTGGAAATTGGCAATAATTTTTTTTTTTTTTTTTTTGTGCTGGCTCACATCAGAGTGGGATGGAAGCCAGAACTGCTGCGTGTTTGTGTGCATGCATGTGTGGAGAATTCACTTTGGCTTTCCCTGGGAGGAACAGATCAGTATGCAAATGTCAACTTCCTAATTAAGCCCTACTTTGATGAGAATAAAAAACCCACAAAATAAACCACAAAAATATTTTGAAGTGGTATTACCAATTTAAACTATTTTTGAGACCAAAAGAAAAGTACTGTCATGTTAGGATGTATACCAAGCTTTCAGCAGACACAATTTAAATGCTAACTTATTAACCACTGTACAACTTATTTATACCGGAAATTGCATTTGACCCTTTCAAAGAACTTCAGATGTGTGCCACACTCACTCCCATGGCACTATAGATACACTTGAAATTACAGAAGTGTTGCTTAATTCTTCCATTTACCTTATGAAACCTCTGTGGATTCAGTGTGCTGGACTTTAGCCCAGACTTTAATATTCAGTCTGAAGCCTTACAGGGAGACTTCTGGAAAATGCTTTTGGCATTGACAGACTTCTTTCTTACCTGCCCATATTAGACCAAAGAAACGCTAGCAAAAAGTATGACTCAGGCATTCTGAAAACTCCAGAGTGTAAGAATGTTGGACATACTCAACCCAGTCATGGTGTAAAAAGGAAGGGGAAAAAAACCCCTCTTAATTCCCAGGAGTCCAGGTATAAATCATAGAAGAAAGTTCTTGCCAGCAAGCTGAGAGGCTAACTTCATGAATTATGGACAAGACTCCCTTACTTACTTACCTCTCTCTTCTAAGACATAACTTTATCCTCTACATCAACTGAAATCTTAAGCTCCTGCAAGTAGAGGGTTAGCTGGTAAACCTGAGGAGGGTCAATCTCAGCAACATAAACAGGCAAAGCCTGCTTTTTCCTTGCAAACCTTTCCTAGACTCCAACAGTAAAATTCTAGGGAACAGAGCCTATCTAGTGTTGTTAATTAAAAATTTAGTATAGAAGATGATGGACGCATTTCCTAAGACCAGTAGGAGTACCCTACTGCAGTGATCTTAGTAAAGAATGGCAGGCTAGAGACCAAAGCGTTCCTTTCAAAAAGAGTTCTTAACCCATAACCATTCAAGTTCCATTTCCTTAGCCCAACTGCTAGGATCCAAGGAAGAGACAACAAAACTAAAAGGAAAAAAAAGACAAGAAGTAGTTCTGCTTATCAGTAATGCAGTAAAAAAGCCCAGCCCTAATCTAAATCCAGAAGGACGCTACATTTATAGAGTGCTTGGTCACATGCAGCGCACATGCTGAGATTTCCTAAACTGGAGACATGCATTAGATCCCTGATGTAAGATGTGAAACACTGAAAACAGTTTTCACTTTGCACGAGTTCAGTCTAGAAACATACTGGGCTTGTTAGAGCCTGCATGCAAGGACTTGGTAGTGCATCACACAATTAGTGGGGCTGCAGCTCCCGTGAGCCCAGGAGTGCTGCTCGCATTCTTGAGTGCCATCTGCTGGCACCTTGTCCTTTATCTCCGCTGGACACATCACCTGTCATCCTCCCAGAGGCTGTTCAGCATCTCGCTGCATCGGCCCTTGTGCTACTATGGGACAGGAGGCTATCCAAGGGTTTCTAAAAACTGAGCTGACCTGTCTCCCCATCCAAACTTTAGACCAGAGGCCCTAAGCAGCAATGCTATAGTGATGGAAAAATAATATATGTAGCACTGGACCACGGTTTGCACCGAGCAAGGTTGAACACATCATGTGGTGCTGCCTTTCAGGCTAATAAAAGAGAGGATATGGAAGGCTGATAGGCCCTTATCTAGTTAGAGGTGTTTGCTTGCCCCCCTTGAGAATATGTGAGTATATTGCTATTTTCACATAATACTCTAACAACTTTTTTTCCTTTTAAAGTTACTGTAAGTCACACTACCTCTCTTACTTCAGTGTGTGGGCATGTTTGGGCACAACTGTTTGTAAGATTGCACTTAGTAATGAAAAGAATTTTTTTTGTGTGTGTTAAAACTCTTGCCTACCCTACATTTGCAAGATGTTTGCATTCCATAATTCTACAGCTACCAGAAAACCAGATTCTCTTCTGCACAGGTACTGGGTTTAGTAACCCTAATATACTATAGAAAAGTTATATTTTTAGTTAGTCCTGACATTAGACAAGTCTTTACTTAGATTTGCACAGTCAGCAGCAGATAAATACCTGATATAATTTCAACGGCTATTCTATCAACTCTGAGGAGCTGTTGCTGTTCTTTCTAAGCTAAAAAACTAGGTGAATATAAACTTGTGTGTCATCGTACTGCTCTGATATGAACAGGTGGTTTAAGTAAAATTTTTTGAGCTGTGACACGTGATCAAAACTCTCTGAAAGTTCAGGACCCTTAAGGTGAGGTTTGTCCTACCTCATAGGAAACAGACACAGTCAAGTAAGTTACTCCAGTGCAGAAAGCAAGCTAGGCTGATAGCCACAGTCTCAAGTTTATACAGAACAAATCATGGGATTTCTATGTCTGATATTCAAAGCCTTACCTCAGCTGTTACTCCCTGCAGGCGAGTGTCTCAGAGGTGACTCCAGGTGAGCTGGGTTCTGGGCTCTGCTCCTTACAAAGCATCTTTTACCTGATGGGGGCTTGGACAGGCAAGCGTCGTCTCATCTCACTAAAGCAAGGCAAGGATACACCTCAGTAAAGCCTCATAAGCCATGATTTTTCCTGCTGTCTGCTCTGCCCATCTGCCAAAGATAATGCCCTCATGACAGAGCTGTCAGAAAGGAACAGGCTGTGCTTGAGTCCTTCCCTTGCACAGGTCAGTATCTTCACTCCATCAACTTTCACTTTTGTGATAAACTAAGCTGGGTTACATACTGGAGCCGCTGAAGTGCAGGGACATCTCTCCTCTCCTGCTGTCTGTGCTGTGGGGGATGCGAGCGCTGGCGTGGAGGCAGGGCACTTGGATGGGGGCTGATAACGTTTCAAACCGCTGTGGTGAGAGTCTCTGGCGTGCAGTCAAAGCCTGTGGGGCCATTTCATAATCTTCCTGTGCCACTGAGCCCTCATCTTTACACAACAGCACAACAGTCTGCGCTATCTTTACACATTAGAAAGATTTTGTGGCCGGTATAATACAACCCATATATTGCTGAGGAAAATGGCGCCTNAGTCTGCGCTATCTTTACACATTAGAAAGATTTTGTGGCCGGTACTGTATAATACAACCCATATGTTGCTGAGGAAAATGGCGCCCTCACTGCCCTGCCCTTCGTGGGTTTTGGCATGCAGGTCTTTGTGTAAAGGTTGTTGCGTCCCCCACTCTGCAGGCAAGCGCCTAAACCCCTTGGTGTTTACTCACAGCCCATGTGGCCCAAGGTGCCGCCTCTGGTATCTCAAAGGGCTGGGGTGTGAGGGACGGCAGTGCGGCCGCGATGCCCTCAGCCATGGCGCACCCGGCCGCCGGGGCTCCTCCGTCAAACGCACGGCTGTTTCTGCTGGTGTGAGGAAGGGGATTTGGCAGCAGAGTTACCTCTTTCTGAGCTTGAATCAAAAAAAGGTTTGAGACCTCTTCTCCTCCCGGATCTTTTCTCCCTTTTGTGAGATGAAAAACAGTCTTTGCTGGGCCACAACTTCCTCCCGCCTTTTGTGTCCCTGCTTGAGATTGAGGGATTTTCCCTCCCTTGTGGGGGTGAGGGCAGGGGAGAAGCCAGAGGAGAAGGAAGAGGGCACAGGGTGAGGGCATCTGGGGCTGCCTCAGCCGCTGCTGCCCCTCCACCATGGCTGCCCGCAGGGTGAGGAGGGGAGAGGGAGGACACCGCGCCTCTCTCCTGGCTCTCTCACCTCAGGGCTGTGCTATGGCCTGGGCCACCCCTGCCCGCGCGGCCCCCCCGGGGAGTGTGGCGGGGCCCCGAGGGGGTAGGGCTGGCTCCCCACCATCTGACTGTCTTTCTCTGCTGTTTTCAGCTCTTGAGGGAGCCTTTCAAGCTTGGCGGACCTGGCTTCTCCTCCCCCTCCACCCCTCCAGCATTTGGGGTGCCCCTGTGAAGAACTGGAAGAAAGTCCTCTTAGCTCACCTCACGGAGGCTGTACCCCTGAAATGGCTGCCATTGAGCAGGGCTGGTTTTGGCCCAACAGCCCAGATGCGTCAGCCTGACAGGATCAGGGTAGGTTTCTGAATCATAAAACGCTCTCCTGGGATTTTTGTGCGAGGTGGCAGGTGCAGCTAACACTTTTACGGGCTACTGGGGCTTACAAGTACTTAAAGGGTGGGTGTCAGGAGGATGGGGCCAGGCTCTTTTCAGTGGTGCCCAGGGACAGGACAAGAGATAACGGGCACAAACTTGAGCACAGGAAGTTCCACCTAAACCTGAGGAGGAACTTCTTTCCCTTGAGGGTGGCAGAGCCCTGGCCCAGGCTGCCCAGGGAGGTGGGGGAGTCTCCGTCTCTGGAGACATCCCAAACCCGCCTGGAGGCGTTCCTGTGCCCCCTGCTCTGGGTGACCCTGCTCTGGCAGGGGGTTGGACTAGATGATATCCAGAGGGTCCCTTCCAACCCTATGATTCTGTGATGTATAGGAGTGTCTTTCTGAAGGACGAAATATGTAGTTTCCTGAAAGAGAAACCCCAGAAGAGAAAAACTCAAGACACCTTTTGTTCTCTTATTATCTTCCTTTGTTACCATATCAAAGCTGTAGGAAGGTGGGAGCTTTAATGGAGGAAAATGCATATTGATTACCTTAACAGCATTTTAGAAAATAGGACTAACTGTATTTGAAATATGTGCCCTTTCCATTTGGTAAGGGCTGGTTTTGGAGAGCAGTTCCAGTACTGATCTAATGCCTTCTGCCCATTAAGGAATTCATACCACTAAAATCATATCATTCACCAAATGTAATACTCCAAATAAAATGAAGTTGTATGAAAGAACTAAAACAACCTCAGCAATGACTTCATGCCAAATAGTGTCTCTGATTTGGGTTCAGAGCAGCAGCTTGCACTGGCAGCATTTGCAGGTAGAAATGGCATTTTCACTATGTATTGTTCAGTATTATAATTAAAGTACTATATTTAAATGTTATATTTAAATATAATATTCAAGTATATTTTCATATTATATTTAAATTATATTTAAATATTTTATACCCAGTATTATATTTAAAGTGTGATTTTTATCAGAAGTGCCGCCCTGGGTTTGATTCTGAATGCATGTACTAGCAAATTCAAAATTACAATTTTAGAATCGCAAAAAAGAAAACACTGATCCTATCACAGTGGTGTTCTGCCTGTGATACTAGACTTGAGTGCAGCCAGCCTCCTGTTACAGTTGTGGTGTTTAAGAGGCTGGGGGCTCACTGTGTTCCCTTCTCTGCAGCCAGCCGAGGTTTCCTGTGCTTAGACACTCTGCCATGCTGTGGATGTTCTTGGGCCTGGAGACTCCATCCTGTAGGGAGCTAGGGAACTGGGAGCTGCAGTTCCACACCCTCAACTTGGCATCACAGTTCTGAAGAACAAGATTGCAAGCTTCCCTGGTGAGATCAGATTGACTGACCAACACAGGCTTCTGACCGGAGAAGCATGCATGGGAGCTGACCTCCAAATACAAGTGCCCCCCCAAACCACATTGATCTTGTCTGAGGATTTAAAATTCTGAAAATCAGTTTGATTACAGAATCTTCTGAGGGATAGTGTCAGAATCCTTGGCAGACTCTATTTTATTTTATTTTTTTGGCCCATTCTGACCATAGGTGCAGTGCACTTTTTTGCTGGTTTATTTGCCTGCTTCCTTCTTGTGTCATATAGTGTTCTGGAGCTCTGCCTACTGCTGATGTGCTAATTTAAGCTGTGTCACTGCTTTGGGGCTTCTGTGGATGGTGGGCTTTAACAGGATAAAAATTTAATGTTACCCAGCACTCAGAGGACAGCATTTCTGCGCATTCTCTGTTGCTGAACTCTCTCCGAGTGACTCAGATTGATTAGGATCTTCTAGTTTGCATTGCCCCCTCTTGCTCAGGGTGCCTTCACTTATCTTGGAATGTGACAAGGGGAGAGAAAAACCATTCCTGAGTCAGTACTAAGTACCTTTCTACACTGGGTCTTGTTCTTTGCAAAGTATTTGTTTTGGGAGAGCTTTGAAATCAAATTCTGTAAAGCTTCTACTTTCCTTTCCTGTATGAGTGACCCCCTAAGTAAAAGCCAAGGGACTAAAAGCCTATGCCTGTTTAACAAGAGGCAGGCAGAACCAAAGAACTGTTCTGCAGTGACAGAAAACCGGGACTTTATTCCTTCCATCCACTGTTGAGCAACTTTTCCCTATCAGATATCTACCTGGAGGGCAAACTGTTGCACAAAGAGGTGAATTTTTTTATCCCTTCTCCAAACCAGCTTGGAGCTTTAGAGAATGCCATATCTGAAATAAGCGTGTCCAGCCTCCTCAGTGAAATGACCTCCCTCTCCCACAGACCTGCCAAGCATGCTGCATTTTGCTACACGCCAATCTCTGCAAGGTGGTGAAAAGCACAGCAATGGCAGGCTGTCAAAGCGCAAAGGAGATTTTCGATTTGAAAGACTAATTGTGAGAAAGGGCTAAAAAGGGGAGGCTTTAGGTGGATGGTTTTCTCAGAAGTCTATAAAGACTTCTCCTATGCTTCTTTTCATTTTTAGAGATTTTGTGTCTACAGATCAAGAACATGTATCTTTTAACAGAGTCATGCAAGGCAGTGCTTCTCTTGCTCTGGAACACAAATGCATAGGGCTCTTTACTTCCAGCTTCATTTGGTTTTGATGTGGAAGTTTTAATCTGGCAACTAAGGTTTGAGTGTTTGTACCTCTAGTTTGCTTATGAATGTGCAGTCCAAGCAAGCCCTGCTATGAGATGCCCTTCTGAAAAGACTCAGTATTTAGTTTAAATCAGGCTTGCTTACCCCACAGCTTGCTTCTATCAGTGAAGATGAGGCAGGAGTTGTTCTGAATGAATATAGGATTACTTAGACTCTCTGTATGAATACATTGATGAATCTGGCTCCAAAAGGTCACTTTGTTGCAAAAGCTATCTCTGATACAGGGGAGGAAGAGAAAAGACAAAAGAAAAAAAAGTTATTTGGGCTTTTTGTAGTCAAAACTCTTCTTTTAATGTCTGGATAAGTGTTGGCTGCCCTAACTTTTTTTCAGTGTGCTCACACAGCTGGGCTGTCACGGGTCTTGCTGCAAAGACCTGTGAAACGGGATCCCCTTCCCTGGCAACAGACAGTGCTTGCCCCTGCCAAGTCTTTCTGCTGGGCCCAACCAGCCTGCAGCCAGCTCCTGCACTTAGATTACCCGTTTTCTTGGAAGACCCCACCATGGCCAAAGGTGAACCCTAAAAGTCTAGTCTGCTGATGACCCCATTTGTTAGCAAAAATTAATCCCATGGTCTGGGATTTCTTGGGGAGGTCCCTGGAGTGAGCAGCCCCATGATTTTGCTGCTGTGAGATTTAGCATGCAAGAGCCATGTCCTGCCTGAGGCTGTGTAGGAAGCATACAATCCATTTCCCAGAAACAGGCTGGTCAAGATCAGCTTCTTTGTACTGCAAAAACTTAGGCCGTGAAACTTCATTGTACTGGACCCTTGATTAAAATTGTCATGTCCTTTTAGTATTTCAAATCATGTTTTATTTACCACTGTAAAAATTACACTTTTGGAAAAATTCCTAGACAGTAGAACAGAATTTTCCGTTCTTAGTTACAAACCAGGCTGTAGCTTGAGCTTGAAATTCCTGCATTTCTGAAAGGATCTCTAGCATCATTCTGCTAAGCACTTAAAGAACAGTTGCCTCAAACAGAGAAAGGGCAAGAGGTTTACTGCATTCTTTGTGAGCTGTTTAAATTCCATATAAGGTTGAAGTCAGTTTGCTAAAGGCAAGCGAAAGATTTTATTACTGATTGAAGGTGTGTGGAGTCAGAGTAGACACAGTAGCAAATGTCTAATGACCTGGACAGAAGGCTGTCCCATCCCACTCATCACTTTTCACTGTAACATGGTCACAGATACATGCTCTGTATCTGGTTGCAGGTCTCCCTTGACCCTTATTTACAACAACNAAAAAAAAAAAAAAAAAAAAACAAATCCCAAAGCTGTGACATCAGGGAACTGAATCCTCCTTGCTGTCATACACTTCATACTACTCTCCTTGGTTAAGTGGCCATTTGAACAGGCACTTTTCCCTTGTGCTAGGAGGTGAGGATCTGGATGATAGCTTTAAGTACATATTCCTGATAACAGCAGACTGTGTGTTGGTTCAGCCTTGTAATATCCGTCCCAATGTATAGTCCCAAGCAAGACAAGAATGAGTTAGCAGAGTGTACTGCTGCATGCAACCCTGTATCCAGTGAGTTTGTGAGTATTTTTGTAGAGGAAGGACAGCACAGAATCAGGATCTGCTTTCAGGCAAGTCATGTGATTTATTTTTAGAGGAATTAAGCCCTTTGAGTTCTTACATACCTCCAATTCAAAGAAAATGATAAGATAATGAGATGTGCTTTTTTTCTCCATTGTCAGTTGTTGAGATTTGGTGGTGGGCACAGCTCGCTGGTATATCTTGGTCTATGCTAAGCAACATCTTCAAAAATTACCAGCAGGGAGCAGTGATCTAGGATGTTTTCCTCAGCCTGTGGTGAGCGTGGATTACTTCTCCAAGCAATGGCAGAGGATAAACTTCTCAAGGAAAGGGGAGAGGGTAATATTGGCATCAGGTTACCAGCTGGAGGCAGGCCTTGTTGATAGCAGAAAAATTACCAAGATAGGCAGCATTGTTGCCTGATAAGGAAATGAACCACCCTACTAAAAGCAAGTGATTCCATGAAAAGCAAGTGGGCTAGTTAAAAGGATGTGACTCTGCAGTAAGGCGTGAGTGGTGGTGGTGTCCCTTCTCCGTGTAGTGACCTGCCTGCTCTACATGTACAGCACCAGCTTCAGAGGTCTCTCGCTGAGGAAAGGGGGGAACCTAGAATGTCATACCGAACATGTGACACATCTGAACAGGAGTGGACCTAAAATGGATCTGAATTTCCCAAATACTTCTTTTCAGAGCCTTGATTTAGCTTATAGGTAGAAGACCAGTTGTTAACAATTTATTAAAATATTAAACAGGTGAAGAAAGACAGTGCATGTTTGCTGTGCACAGTGGTGCTCTAAACTCTGACAGGCGTATGCTTTTGTTTACTCCGTTCACTATTTCAATTACTGCATGCGTAGATCGAAACTCTAATAAACAAATGAATGAATCAAAAATGCAATTATGCTGCTTAGAGAAATTACAAGATGTCTTTCAAATGTAATCAGCAAGATGTGCTCTGCATCAAAGAGAACTTTAAATGCTATCAGGAAGATCTAATTCAAACCACATCAATACTATATTGTGGAAGTTGAGAAGAATAAATGGGGAGGCTTTTGGAAATCACGCAAACAACTTGAATTGCTGACACTTACAGAGGACATAAGGTATGTGTATTCTGATTAGGTGAAAACTGTTGGGTGAAACTACATAGTGAAAAATTATTAGCCCCCTTGCTGCCAATTTTACGTGCTTGGTTAGCCTCCTCTAAGTCTTCCTTAAACTGATTCTCTTCCTGTCCTTTAAATCCTAGGATCAGATAACTGAGCTATTTTAATGTCTGTGTAGGGTACTGCTCTTTTCAAATATCTGTTCCAGTTGATTTCCTCAGATAAACAAGACAAAATTCTTGTAAGTTATAGAAAACCTATTGTAGACAGAGCATCATCTGTAAGAGCCTGTTCTTGGGCCCTGAGGCTGTTCCAAGAGTAGCACTATAAACCATGGTGAATTGAAAAAGTAACAGTGGAACGAGAGACGCGACTTTCTTTCTATGCAGTATACCTGAGACCGTCACTATGAATTGGGAGCAGAGCAGCTGGGGTTGCATCATAGTTCATCCATGAGTCACAGAACAGATTTTTCTTAAGGTGTGTCAGTGTTAGATTAGCAGCTTCTCTTTGTGCAGAGTTCATGACAAGTCTCTATTTGAATGATTACTAATGTACTATACTTCTAAATCCTGTCACCAGGGGTATAACAGGTCTATCCTCTTTGCAGGAGGCGTATGCAATAATTCACAGCGTGGTAATAGACTTGTAAATTAAGCCTCAAATTCCAGAGACACTTCTATACTTTGGCTGTAGGAGCTTGAGTTGTTTTCAGGGTCTTTTGCTTGAATACTTTTTGTTTGGTTATTCATGGTTTGTTTTGGTTCATATGTTGAGATATATTTGTAAATTAAGATAGTAATGATACTGGATTTTCTTCATGACTAGGTAACAGGATAAATTAACTCTTTTATTCTATCTTGTAATTAAGCAGTTCTCTCACGTCTTCCCTTCATGTAGAGCTTCGATTTCTTCTCAAATGCATCATTTTATATGAAGTGTAAACAAAGCAGAGGGCATGCTAACCCTCTGAAACTGGGGCCAGCAAAGCAGATCTCCTGAATTCCTTTCCAGAGATTTCTTGTTTAGTTTGGGGAAGTCAATTTAAAAAAAAAAAACGAAACAAAACAACACAACACAGTTTGTAACATGCCTGTGTTGTCTTCAAGTATTTTCAAATTGATTAGTCAAAATTTGCAAAATGCTATTTCATCCTTGTGTTAGAATTGCAAGGTATTGTTACGAAATATGCGTAATGAATCAAATTGAGCTACTTCATGGGCCACAACTGATTCCTCACAGGCTTTTTCTGTCCTGGAGAATCTCTTTTGACCTAGCCTTTGCTTTGGAAAAAGTTCTTAGCTTATGTTTCACATTTTTCCTAACTTTATATGGATTAATTTTCCTTTCAAAGCTATGGCTTGACCACGGAAATTCATTTAAAAGTTAAAAATTACTATATTAAGTTCCAGTTTGAGGCAAGAATGTTCGTTTTTCTAGGGGAAACATCTCTGGTTTTGTTTTCAGGAAAGAAGAGAATTAAGTCTTCTCTTTCTCCTCTGTCTGGAATGGCTTGCTTGTAAGGATACCGTGTCTACATAGCTGAATGATTAAGCAGAAAATCCTAGGTGTTATTCACACATTCCTTTTCCTGCTCGGGACTTGAGCCAGTGGCTTTACAGCCGGTAGTTGGTGTGCTCTGCGTCATACTACAGCTAAGTTAAAGGTGTTCTGGCAAGTAAGCAGTTATGGTTCCTGCTGATGGCCTGGCTGATGGTGGCTCAGCTGTGACCCAGAGGGGAAGCTGGGGCTGAGGTTATCAGGAGAAGGGTGTTCCCCTTTCCTTCCAGCTCCCTAGGCAGGAAGGGCAGATGAGGGAATTTGTTGCTCTGCCCTCTGAATTGGCTTGTTTTAAATTTGAATATGGGGTTTGGAAGTAGACCCGAGGAAAGGGTTGGGAAATGGTTTGCAGTTAGGATTTTTCTTTTTCCTGCTCTGGCTAGTGAAACTTTTGAATGGCCTCCTTGGTATATCTTTTCAAGTTATGGCTGAATGTGGAATAAGAGAGAGTTCCCTGAGCTCAGCTCTGCAGCCACGTACGAACAGAGCTGACAGCTTTGCTAGACTACCGCTGTACAATAGAGAATAGAATAATCTGTGGAGAATGTTAGAACAGAATATAGAAGGTATTCTATATCACTGGTATAGAATAGAATAAAGCTTCCAATTTTACATGACAAAACTGTAAATTCAGTTGTAAGATGATGGTAGGTGCTATTCTTCTTTTCTTTTACTTTTGTGAAAGAAACCCTTGGTACGGCTAAGCACATTAGGGTAGTGTGTAACCAGAGAGATATCGTGAAGTGACTTCCAGCCTCACAGTCAGTTTTGACTCACGTGTTGTCTCTGTATATCTCTGAAGTGTGGCATAACATTGCTGCCCTCTGCGGTGTGGGTCATCAGAGAGGAACCACGTGTAATTTATCAGCACAAAAAGCATCAAGACATTGACCTTTGTGATATGTAGACAGTAAACAATAATGGGAAAGGAAGCATAGGGAAACAGTACATATTACTTGAGTAAAGAGAATGTTCTGTAAGATTGTCTGTAAATGGTAGCAGAAAAATAACTTTCGGTGTCGTATACGATTTTTTTTTCTGCATCTCCATTTTGGGCACATCTTAGAAATGTATCTGGATTTCTTTCTGAACCATTTTCTCTGGACTGTTACAGATCTCCAGATATTCCCAGTTCACACCTGCTTCCTGGCCATTTTTTGAGTGCAAAAGTTGCTATTTTTTTCTGGACATCTGAGTTCAGTAGTTCAAGCAATTAGCTTGCTTTTTCCTAGGAAGAGAATGAATCTTCAGGAACTCACTGGGAGTTCCACTTTACTGGAGTGACAAACATAAAAGCGGACAAGCTCAGTGGCAATGACATTTGTAACAGTTTTATGTCAAATAGATCTCCAAGGTGTTTGAAATGTCTAAATTGTATAGCCACTTGTTATTTTGCTCTCAGCCAGCTTGTTTGGGAATTCCTTTCTAGGTAGTTGGTGGATGATGTTATGAGATGCTGATTTTCCACAGTGTCCCTGAAAGTACTGATGAAAGAATCTACCAGGCTGATTTTTCTATCTCTTGCACTGCTTTTTGGTTCTGCCTGTACTTACTTTTGAGGAGTTATTTGCAATGGTACTGATACAATGATCATAGTCACAGATGCACAGAGAAATTCATGCCTGATAGAAGCTTTCAGCTGTTCTGTGACCTTCTGTAAGATTTGCTGAGTAGATGCAGAAAACTTCGTAAATACGTTATCTATTTTCTGCCTAGAGACTGCATGGAATGTATCCCACATCTTCTGTGGTTCTCCTACAGTTCATTAATTTTCATGAAGGGGTTAGAGAGAACCTCTGTATAGTGCTAAATGCTGTACAAATCCAGACTGAGGAGATGGCTCTATAGTTGTTCCAGCTTTCTGGGGATAACCTTAGAGAAAATGTATTGCATCATTTGTTGCTTCTGCAGATGAAAGAGCATGCCTCTGGAATACACAGGGAGCTATGGAACATTTTTTCAGTGTTCAACTTTGGAGTAAAGCAGAGCATGAAAGGTGGATATAAAAATAGAGGCACCTGTAGAAAATTTAGGAAATTTTTTACCATAGATAGGTAAACAAGTTTGAATTCCATAGATCCAATATCTGTCAGCACAAAAGATACATAGACCGTTTTCAATGATATACAAACCACGTCTCTACTCCAGCTGTATATTTTGAAAACATCAAAAAGCCCAAACTTACCACATGCCAGAGATACTTAGTGGACATAGTCAGCACAGTTGGCCCTATGCCTTGATGTTTGCTCTC
Organism: Rhinoptilus africanus; assembly: GCA_013400135.1. Classification (NCBI taxonomy): domain Eukaryota; kingdom Metazoa; phylum Chordata; class Aves; order Charadriiformes; family Glareolidae; genus Rhinoptilus; species Rhinoptilus africanus. Next base: position 46,813 of record VXBO01011171.1, on the reverse strand, counting down.
TGGTGGAGAAATGCGAGAGAGAGGTAGACAATACCTCCATTCTAACTATTCCTGTGATTACAGCCCTTGGGGAGTTGGTGACATCAAGCTGCTCTCAGGGCTGCTGAGGCTGATGTAAAACCGGTTTTAGGATTGGATTTACTGATAGCAAAGTAGAAGTGCAGAATAGCATGAGAATGCTAGTGTTTGCATGCTACTATCACCATACTTCTGCTTGATTATTTCATTTGTAACTAAAACAGTATTTGGAGCAGAAACTCACATATGCTGAGGCAGCACCAATTCTAATGTGGGATTTTGATTTCTGAACTGGCACGTGTAGGCATCACTGTGCAACAAGCATTGGGTGTAATTATGAAATGAAAACTCTTCAGGAACCATGTTAAAAAAAAAAAACCTCAAGTTTTTTTGAAACCTCGAGTCAGCCACATTCAGTTAGCTTCCATCTTTCAGGACTTCTTACTTCTGTGTGCTCCCAAGTTCTGACTGAGAGGTACAGTTGGGCATTGCTAGTCTAAAAGAAAACAGAATTAGGGGAAATGTGAGGCTTGAGGTCTTCTCTTGAAGTTTCAGCCTTTATATGAGCTACTACTGAACCTCTACTTGGGAGTTTGTTTCAGTAACATGTCAAGCAGGAATAGTTATACGTGCCAGCTCCCAAGGGAGAAAGCAAAAATACAGAACATGGATAGGAAGGTAGCATTCTTTCTTTTAAAAGGAAATGAGTCTTCTCCTCTATATCCTTTAGGCAAGTCACAAAAGGAGGCCATATTCAGGGATATCATCAAAGCATTGCCAGCATTTTCCTTTCTCTCAGCTCACTGATTTAAAAAACCAGTGATGTCAGAGAGCTGGGATTCCAGACAAGATTGTTGATCTTACCTCACTGTGGGAAGTTGCATGGGTTAGCTTTTCCTTACAAGACATTGTCCAGCCTTTCTTACGTGAAGGATTTCTCATATTTCATTTGGGCTAATTATGCTGCCTCCCTTTCCTGCTCTCATGAATTAATACCACTATGCCTGACTCTATCCATTCTGAAAATAGCTATCGATACAGCTCACAGCTATTTATATCTGCTAGTGTCAACATGAAGCAGGCACATATTCCCAGAAGAAATTATGATTTTTTTACAGCTTCTGCATCAGCAAAGTTAAAGAGGCTCAAAACGCAGAGATAGCTTAGACAAAATGTTCTGCATTTTTGCCTTTCCCCTGAAGAAGATGCAGAAAGTTGCATGTCAACATAGATTTTTAAAGTCACAGAATCTGCCAGAATTTGCCACCCCTCCCCTTTTTTTTCAGATTTTTAAGTGGAATTTTTTCAAGCTATGTTGTGTTTAACGTATCCTTAGTGTTTAGCAACAGATTAGCTTCATGTCCAGGAATGCAGTAAGAAATGTTTATCATACTGGTGTAGTAACTTCCTTCCCTAGAAGTAAGTCTTCCATATGCTTTCTCATTTTGGTTCCTGAACTGCTGTTGTAATAATGCTAAGAAAACCTGAACAGGATTGAGTAACTCAGAGAGCAATTTGTGCTCCAGAGTAGCTCACAATTTAGATATCAGAGCAATATGAAGTAAACAAACATACCCATGCAGCAGTTAGAAAACAAGCACAAAGTTCCGAGGAGGATGTCTGAAACGAAGCTGAGTGAGTGGAAAATTGACATTGCAAACATGCATCTGCTGACAGGTAGCTGAAGTGGCAATACGTTTTTTTGTTTCTCATGTTTATGACCCTTTATTTATCATCTGTAGTATGAAGATGCATTTTTATCTAGGGATCTGGGATTGTGTTCGTAGTGTTGTCCCTATAATCCTTTGTTGAAAAGCTGTAGAGAGAAGAGGGTGAATAATGCTTATGAATATATTGAAACACTTTATTCAGTCTCATTTTTTTTTAGATTGTTTGTTCTGTTAACTTCCAGTGCAGAACACTAGTTTTGAAATAAGAAGTATAAAGCGTTTAATTTCAATAGTTCAATATTATTAACATTTAATGCAAAAGAATTCAGTGCAATGCTCTTTATTTTGCTGCGTGCATTGGAGTTTGACAGAATTTTTTACCCTGAAACGTGACTCACAGTGACTCTGCATTGGAGTGTCATGCAAAAGCGATACATCTATTTTTTAAATATCTGCAAAAGAGTCAGTTCCAGGGCTGATGGAACAACGGAAGGAGTGAGGGAAGGAGTGAGGGAATCAATTCTTCTAACAGCCTGCTCCAGAAAAGCATGAAACTCAGTGACATGAAACTACCAGCCTTAGCCACATGCAGGAGATCATGTGGAGTAGGTGCTTCATGTCTTTCAGAGCAGTGCCATCTGAACAAGCTCTCTGAGACAGGGAGCAGGAGAAGGCATCAATGAGATTCTCATCTGCTCATCTTCCTGGGTTTAAGGGGGTTGGATTAGATGACTCTTAAAGGTCCTTTCCAACCCAACAATTTCTATGATTCTATGATTAAGTGACTTTTTGGGAACTTCCCTCTCTTCAAAAGATTCAGAAGCAAATCTCAGTGCCTANAGAAGCAAATTTCAGTGCCTAGGTGCAAGTTAGAAGCAAGAGGAACTTGACATGGAGCTTTTGGCATTTATGAATTGCTGACAGTGACAATCCTCAAATAAACAATGACAAAGGAAATAACTATTTCTGAGTCTCACGGTGTGGGGAGCTAAACCCAGTTAGCACGGCTGCAGGTAAGCAGTGGTAAATAGGACCGTATTAAAGACTAAAGAGCTATAGCATCACTTATACTTTTTTCTTGTTTTGTGATCACATGTGCAGCTCTGAGTAATCAAAGAAAAGAGGGAGTTGCATTCTGTGTTGTACTTAACAGGAAACAAAGTTGTATGCATGCATGAAAACCAGCCGGAAAGTGTTCAGACAGGAATTTCTGAGTAGCTGATGAGGTCAAAAGTGGGAGCCATTTACAGTAGATTCGATGATCCTACAATATCAGAAATAGTTTTGAGACTCTCTTCCCAAACAAAAGATGACCAGGGGCTATGAAATTTCTGCCACTTTGGTTCTATTGTGGTAGAAACAGTCCTTAAAGGTCTTTAGAGACAGGGAAAATAATATATCAAATGTTCTTTTCAGGCAGGAAACCAGATCCAGAAAGAATTTATGGAGCTGGGTGTGAGTTTCTTTGTTGTTACCCTTCAAAAAATGCTGAAGGGACTGGGATCCTTATTCTATATGACAGAAAGAAGTTATCTGACCTTCTTGCAGTACATTTAGTATTTCTTCCTTCTGCTTTTCAAAAAACAAATGAAAATCTAACAGAATCATATACAAGAAAATGATGTTTAAGTATGGATTTAGGTAGGTATTCCTCTCTTTACAGTACGTATGAGATGAAAATCTGTCCACTGTCACTTTTAAAATAATTTATAGAAGCTTTCAGCTTATGTTATGCAGTAGGGGAACTCTGCTGGAAATAATGAAATACCCCTAAACCACTAGGAAACTATTCTTGTGATACATTAATTACAAATTTTGAATTTAAAGCTAGTCAGAGATAAGGGATTGCTAAGCAATTATAGAAAGACTGAAACGCACATGTTGTAAAACTCCTGAGATCCCTTTGTGGAAAACATTAATTGTACCTGTTTGGAAACTAGTCTGANCTTCTGTGTGCTCCCAAGTTCTGACTGAGAGGTACAGTTGGGCATTGCTAGTCTAAAAGAAAACAGAATTAGGGGAAATGTGAGGCTTGAGGTCTTCTCTTGAAGTTTCAGCCTTTATATGAGCTACTACTGAACCTCTACTTGGGAGTTTGTTTCAGTAACATGTCAAGCAGGAATAGTTATACGTGCCAGCTCCCAAGGGAGAAAGCAAAAATACAGAACATGGATAGCAAGGTAGCATTCTTTCTTTTAAAAGGAAATGAGTCTTCTCCTCTATATCCTTTAGGCAAGTCACAAAAGGAGGCCATATTCAGGGATATCATCAAAGCATTGCCAGCATTTTCCTTTCTCTCAGCTCACTGATTTAAAAAACCAGTGATGTCAGAGAGCTGGGATTCCAGACAAGATTGTTGATCTTACCTCACTGTGGGAAGTTGCATGGGTTAGCTTTTCCTTACAAGACATTGTCCAGCCTTTCTTACGTGAAGGATTTCTCATATTTCATTTGGGCTAATTATGCTGCCTCCCTTTCCTGCTCTCATGAATTAATACCACTATGCCTGACTCTATCCATTCTGAAAATAGCTATCGATACAGCTCACAGCTATTTATATCTGCTAGTGTCAACATGAAGCAGGCACATATTCCCAGAAGAAATTATGATTTTTTTACAGCTTCTGCATCAGCAAAGTTAAAGAGGCTCAAAACGCAAAGATAGCTTAGACAAAATGTTCTGCATTTTTGCCTTTCCCCTGAAGAAGATGCAGAAAGTTGCATGTCAACATAGATTTTAAAGTCACAGAATCTGCCAGAATTTGCTGCCCCTCCCCTTTTTTTTCAGATTTTTAAATGGAATTTTTTCAAGCTATGTTGTGTTTAACGTATCCTCAGTGTTTAGCAACAGATTAGCTTCATGTCCAGGAATGCAGTAAGAAATGTTTATCATACTGGTGTAGTAACTTCCTTCCCTAGAAGTAAGTCTTCCATATGCTTTCTCATTTTGGTTCCTGAACTGCTGTTGTAATAATGCTAAGAAAACCTGAACAGGATTGAGTAACTCAGAGAGCAATTTGTGCTCCAGAGTAGCTCACAATTTAGATATCAGAGCAATATGAAGTAAACAAACATACCCATGCAGCAGTTAGAAAACAAGCACAAAGTTCCGAGGAGGATGTCTGAAACGAAGCTGAGTGAGTGGAAAATTGACATTGCAAACATGCATCTGCTGACAGGTAGCTGAAGTGGCAATACGTTTTTTTGTTTCTCATGTTTATGACCCTCTATTTATCATCTGTAGTATGAAGACGCATTTTTATCTAGGGATCTGGGATTCTGTTCATAGTGTTGTCCCTATAATCCTTTGTTGAAAAGCTGTAGAGAGAAGAGGGTGAATAATGCNTTCTATGATTCTATGATTAAGTGACTTTTTGGGAACTTCCCTCTCTTCAAAAGTTTCAGAAGCAAATTTCAGTGCCTAGGGGCAAGTTAGAAGCAAGAGGAACTTGACATGGAGCTTTTGGCATTTATGAATTGCTGACAGTGACAATCCTCAAATAAACAATGACAAAGGAAATAACTATTTCTGAGTCTCACGGTGTGGGGAGCTAAACCCAGTTAGCACGGCTGCAGGTAAGCAGTGGTAAATAGGACCGTATTAAAGACTAAAGAGCTATAGCATCACTTATACTTTTTTCTTGTTTTGTGATCACATGTGCAGCTCTGAGTAATCAAAGAAAAGAGGGAGTTGCATTCTGTGTTGTACTTAACAGGAAACGCAGTTGTATGCATGCATGAAAACCAGCCGGAAAGTGTTCAGACAGGAATTTCTGAGTAGCTGATGAGGTCAAAAGTGGGAGCCATTTACAGTAGATTCGATGATCCTACAATATCAGAAATAGTTTTGAGACTCTCTTCCCAAACAAAAGATGACCAGGGGCTATGAAATTTCTGCCACTTTGGTTCTATTGTGGTAGAAACAGTCCTTAAAGGTCTTTAGAGACAGGGAAAATAATATATCAAATGTTCTTTTCAGGCAGGAAACCAGATCCAGAAAGAATTTATGGAGCTGGGTGTGAGTTTCTTTGTTGTTACCCTTCAAAAAATGCTGAAGGGACTGGGATCCTTATTCTATATAACAGAAAGAAGTTATCTGACCTTCTTGCAGTACATTTAGTATTTCTTCCTTCTGCTTTTCAAAAAACAAATGAAAATCTAACAGAATCATCCGTCATATACAAGAAAATGATGTTTAAGTATGGATTTAGGTAGGTATTCCTCTCTTTACAGTACGTATGAGATGAAAATCTGTCCACTGTCACTTTTAAAATAATTTATAGAAGCTTTCAGCTTATGTTATGCAGTAGGGGAACTCTGCTGGAAATAATGAAATACCCCTAAACCACTAGCTCTAACTATTCTTGTGATACATTAATTACAAATTTTGAATTTAAAGCTAGTCAGAGATAAGGGATTGCTAAGCAATTGTAGAAAGACTGAAACGCACATGTTGTAAAACTCCTGAGATCCCTTTGTGGAAAACATTAATTGTACCTGTTTGGAAACTAGTCTGAAATCTCCATGGTGACAGCCCATGGAGAAAGGAGCGTGCCTCTACCCTTCACAGCCCCCTTCTGTAGGGATTTGGCATGTAAATTGTACTCTGCTTGTACCCAGTGCTGCCATCTGTACCACCTCGGGCAGTTACAGGAGTTGCTTTTCTGAACACAGATATCCAGTTAGTACTGATTAGATGCAGCAAGACAAACTTTGATTCAACATGATAGTTGTTAAAATAAATACAGCTTTTTCAGATATTCTGACAAGGCTTTTTTGGAGGTTTTTATATTTGTGGGTTTGGGGTTTTTTGCTTTTGGGTCGTGTGTTTGTTTTTATAAGAGGAGAAGACACTAGAAACAATACTGTTACAGTTTAAATACCATTCGCAAAAGTTCTTAAGGAAGCCAGAATGGTGGAACAGCTGGCAGCAAGTTAGTTTTCATCTGAGTCTGGGTTTGTGAGTTCCAGAGCAGTAAGGATAACTGGCAGTGAGTAAGAGAATGAACCTCATGTGGTAGATGCTGGTAGTATCAATCGGAGGATAAAATGGTATAGCAGTAAGGAGCAGTGCTGGCTCTGTTCCATGGATGGCTGGTTTAGTGAATTCTGCCCTGTACTGTATCAGTTTATGACAGCAAACTCTCCCTTGATTTGGAGTATTGCTTCATTGATTAAGCATAGTATAAGCTACTCTAAACATAAGTGCTAGTTGCTGCTGTTCCCATTCTTCTTTATTAGTAGTATTTTGTTATGGTTATTAGAGCTAATTTAAGGCGCATTTCTACAGAGTTTAGAGAAGTTCTTCGGAGATCAATAACTCTCTGATCCCCAGTTGCTATGTAAGGCTTAGCTCTGCAATCAAGCTGGAGCAAGTTATCCTGCAGCTGTTGACTTGGTCAACATGAAACATGGCCAATGTATGATGTTTAAATTAAATTATATAATCCTGTGTACTACAGACTAAGACCAGATACTGCAGACAGTCACCCAGGGTTCAGCGGATGAGTAGAAAGTTATGGAGTTGTAGTTTGATCATGCATCTAAGGGCAGCAAAATAACAGACTTAATCAGGGAGGCCCTGACTTCCCTGATTCTCAACAGTTTTTAGTTTTTTCATTTCAGTCTAGAGGACTGCTTTTGCTGAGGTTTTTTTTTTAAAATCTCTTTGGCAAATATTTTAGGCACTGGTGTCAATTTACTGCGTGGAATGACATTCATGGTGCTCTTTAAATGCTGAGTAGAGCTAGTCACTGCAGTCAGGATGGAAGACTGTAAGAACCGTGGAAAGAAGTTGTAATTCCTGCAGGTGAATGAAGATAACCAGGAAAGCTCACCTGTTTTTATTCATCTCAATCAACTGGGGCGCTGTGTCCTGCAGTATGCTGCAAAGCTACAGTCGTTTCATACAGTAGAAATTAAGACTGATTCAGGCACTTCAGGTTAAATACTTAAACACTGAAGGCTGTAATTACAAAAATCATAGTCAGTAACACTAGTAATTAATTAATACTAGCAGACTCCAGAGTAATGGTACAAGGACTGCAGTAAATTATGAATGTGGTGACAGTCAGTTTTTGGAAGGGAATGGGATGTTAAATAAGGATCCATAAAATCATTTAATGAAAACTTGGCCTTAATGCAGTTTGAGGATCTTGTTTATTTACACTGCTTCAAGCAAGGCTAATGCTTAGTAAAATGAGCTAATAGCACTGCTTAGAGATAAGAATAAATAGGGATAAGGAGCTTTAAGCTTCCCTTTTACCCCTTTGAAAGTTGGCCTTTTTTTTTTTCCTTTTAGCAAGTGGGATTCTGTTATTCCACACCTGCCATGCCAGTTCCTGTTAGTACCACAACAGCTCAGTCGATAGCAAACCAGGCAGCTGTAAAGTTGAGCTAGCTAGTGAACATGTACTCCTCTACGCATCATCGCTGCTGTGACTTTAGCAGATAAGATATTTAAGTATGTTGCTTCTTGTCCTTCTGGCATGTTATCTCTGCCCTACTTGATTTCTTGTGCACATTGGGCAGTGGTAAGGCAAACCGTGTTTTGTTCAGAGTAGCACAATGGCAAGAGTTCACATTCGTGGAGAAAACTGAAATTGGCCCATGTATTTCCAGACATGTTCAAAGGAAATAAAGTCAATCCTGCTTTATTGCTTTTGAGGTCTAACCACAGTGTTTGTGTCTGTGACCTCAGTGAAGAGTGAGCAAACAGATGAAAACTCATAACATAATGAAAACAAGAAATAAAACAAACTGAAACATTCCTATCAGATCTCTGTCCAAGAATTTTTAACAGGTAATCTCCACTAGTGTTTCACCTGCAATATTCACAGACAAACTTTTGCTGTTTCTGAGAGAGATAAGAACAGGAATACATGGTTCTGATGCGATAAAGCGTCCTTTATTTCTGAGCTCATTCGGTTGATTACTTTAATATTATGCCTGGAATGACAAACAGCAAAATTCCCTTTACTTGAAAACTCTCAAACAATTACAGTGCAGGAAATAAATTGAGGTGTTGGATAATACACTTGCATGCTGTGAATATGTCAGAGGTCTTCTCTCTGACATGGAAATATACAATCTGCTTGGTTTTGGGATGCCGATGTTGTGTCTAGGTCCCATTGACAATCAGTGGAAATTGCAGTGCAACACACTATTTCTTCAGCATGTAATAAACCCGCATTGAGAGATTCATAGTCTGGTGTGACTGGTAAGCAATAAAAAGCACAGTTGAAACATAGACTGTTTCCCTCTATTGTACCAGGTCTGACAGCTTGTTCAGATTGAGCATGGGTCATCCATTATAGGGTGATTTTCAGTGAGACCCAACCACTAGAGTAATATAAGACCTGGCTCCTAGAGTAATGTGAGTGCATGAGAATCTTGGATTTGGCAAGGGTAGGGTAGGGTTGTTTGTTTAAATTACTATATATGGCAAAAAGCTTGGAAGTCTCATGTAAATTCAAAATCTGGAAAGAAACCCAATGTCAATTTATTATTCCTATGAAATTGTAGAAATTGAGATATTAGAGCATTCACTTCTTTTGGAGTGTTTGACTCATGATTTAGGAAGATCAGCAATATCACCATAATCTCATGCAACTAATTCTTTTCCATATATCCAGGCAACTATTATTTAGGATGCATATAGCATAGGTTCACACAAATAAAACCACAGATAATGCGAAACATAGAAATTAAGTTAAACAAATCTGTCATGAGACTGATGTAGAAGGGAGGGGTGCATGTCCATAGCTAGTCCATAATCTAGAAAATCAGTACTGAGTTCTTTCTTCCATTCCTTAGGAAGCTTTAGAATGTGTGTCCATCACTGAATCTGTCCTTCAGGTATGTGAAGTCATTCAAGAACAGATGAGAGGAAGAAATACACTCTACAATTTTGTAGAGTGATTCAGGTTTGCAAGGTCACTAATCATATGTTACTTTCTTTACAGTTATCTGCAGAGGAATCAATTACAAAGGAGACAACCATTTATTTTAGGGCTGTAGAAGCACTGAGCAGAGAGGGTCTGCCCCAAGGAGCTTATGCAAACACCGGTAAGCTTTAAGTTATTTCATAGTCAACAGAACTGGCCTCATGCAGTAAAGTAAGGAAGGGAGTCCAGATCTTCAGCAGCCTGGTTCAGTGCCAGATACAATAGATGCCATATCATATACTGTGTCTTTCTCCATGTACAGAAAGACTCAGGAATTATGTATGCTTTCTAAAGCACATCACAGACTATGTTAGCCTTCGCTTCAAATTTTTGGGTGACAAACCTTTTAAATATATTGGGGACCAAGTAAACCATAGGCTACTTGTTAGTGCGGAGGCACTAATTACAAAACAGATGGATTCATAACTCACAAATTATTTTCTAGAACGTGTATTTTCACTAATCACTTGCATTGAAATAAGTACTTTCCTATGAAATATTCAGGTATTCTGGTATTTTGTAAGCTTGTTACGGGAAAGAGATTATGTTTGTATGGAGACAACATAACCTTTACAGAAAATTTTGGTAGAGGAGTTTTAGGTTTTGTGGAAGCAAGCTAAGAAGCTGCCTTGGCAAATAAAATGAATGTCAGTCTTCCAGTTCACAGGCCTGTGTGAATGGTGTTTGCTAATGCCAAACTGTAGTGGTTTCATGTTGCACATCACTTTTTTCCTATCTCGGTTCAGGCTGGCTCTGGGTTTTGAGGTTTAAAAAAGTACAGGTGCTTTGCAGAGGAAAATTTATTGCTTTCAACAGAGGAGCACTAAGGAATCCTCCTTGATTCCTAACAGCTACATTCTTTCAAGCTTGGTAATGTATTTAGTGATAATGAAAGTAAGTAGCTCATTGTGTTGGTATGAGCCAGGTGTAATGTAAATAGGCATTGTGCAAACACACTCAGACTACCAAAGCAAATTATGTCAGGTTGATCCTGGCCTTCTATAAGCACAGATTGATAACCAAAGGGAAGATCCTTGTCTAAAAGCTTACTGCTGTTATCTATTGCCCTGTCATCTGGAGATCTTCCCAGAGAGCAAAATGCATTACTGCTTGCAGAGCAGGATCCCTGCCATACTGCTTTGATAGAGGCTATGGCAAATACTAATCAATTGATTAAACCCTTGAAAACAATTGGGTTTAGAACTAAGCTCATCAGGCTGAAGACCTAGCAAACCATTAGAGGAGAGCAGCTTCCAAATGACGCACATACAGTATCCCCTTCCTATCCAGTAGTATGGAAAAAGCACCAGAGGAGATCAAAATGCTGCCTGTCAATTAATATATTCGTGACCAGCAGGCAGACCGAAGAAGAGCTTTCTGGAGGGGAATCACTAGCATGTTGGTACCGAAGTGTTTGTTAGCTGAAAGCCACACTGTTTAAAAACATGATTGAATTGATACCAAGTCATCAGAATTAATGTTAGCCCCAAGCAGAGAAGCATGTTGGAACACTGGCTTCTATTTCCCTTTGGTCTGATCACTGGTACATCCTCTTGTTATCAGGGCCTGGATGTGTGGAATCCCTGTAGCAGTAATAATAAAGACCTGGTGACCATGTAGAACTGGGTGAAGGGGAATTACTGGAAATCTGAGACCCCTCCCTGCCTTTGCAGAGCAAACACCTCTTATAATTGATATGTGTATTTATTTAGTGTTACTAGTTACAAATCTTTAGTAAATAACAGGTGAATCATTTAAGGTACAATGAGTCATTCCCCAGCATCAAATGAGAAGCCTTAATCACATGATTTTTGATTGAGGAAAATAATGTTTTAAATGTGTACCTCAAGCTGCTTGTTAAAATAAATGCCTGTGGTATGGCTGGGCTGGAAGGATTAAAGAGAAATTCACTGGGCTTTCCGACTGGAACGTACATTGCCTGCTCCAAATTCAGGTTTTATTGAAAGGGCTCTGGTTTTACCCAGATTGACCACAACTTGGCAGAAATTTTCCTCAGCATGTTCTTTTTATGTAGATTTACCAGCAGTAAACTCAAAAAATTGGACAAATGAAACTTTGTCAGTGAGCCTGTGGTGTAAGTTTCCCTCTGTGCCCGATCCACAAAATGTTATTAGTCAGCTGTTGCCCCAGCCAGAAAGTGCTGGCTCCTTACCTGAAAGGTTGTGGTAGCTTGTATTTAGCTTGGGAGTTTCCAAGTTCAATACACAGAGTGCCAGCCAACATGACTGCTCTGTCAGAAACAAAAAGCCTATCAAACAGAGTGGCCTCCTGCCTCTGAAGTAAAGGTGGATGTGTCCAGGGAAAGAAGGACACAATAGACTTATACCTGTTTTTTCTCCATAGTGTCTTCCCTCCAGCTTTTATCGAGATCTATTGGATACCACATCAGTAGAGAACCTGTCAGGTGCTTCCTTTAATTCATGATATGTCTGCCACCACAACATTTTAAGCTCCATATTTCAGCGTAGCATCATAGAATAGTTTGGGTCAGAAGGGACCTTTAAAGGTCATCTAGTCCAACTCCCCTGCAATGGCATCTTCAACTAGATCGGGTTGCTCAGAGCCCCATCCAAGCTGACCTTTAATGTTTCCAGGGATGGGGCACCTACCACCTTTATGAGCAACCTGTTCCAGTGTCTCACCACCCTCACTGTAAAAAAAATTTCTTGCTTATATCTAGTCTAAATCTACATTCTTTTAGTTTAAAACTGTTACCCCTTGTCCTATCACAATAAGCCCTGCTAAAAGTTCGTCCCCTTCTTATAAGCCCACTTTAAGTACTGAAAGGCTCCTGTAAGGTCTCCCCCAGCCTTCTCTTCTTCAGGCTGAATAACCCCAACTCTTTTAGCCTATCTTCATAGGAGAGGTGCCCCAGCCCTCTGATCATCTTCTTTGCCCTCCTCTGGACTCATGCCAACAGGTCCAGGTCTTTCCTGTGCTGAGGGCTCCAGAGCTGGACACAGTATTCCAGGTGGGATCTTGCAAGAGAGGAGTAGAGGGGGAGCATCACCTCCCTCGACCTGTTGGCCACACTTCTGATGCAGACCAGGATGCAGTTGGCTTTCTGGGCTGCAGGCGTACATTGTCGGCTAATGTCCAACTTTCATCCACCAACACCTCCAAGTCCTTCTCAGCAGGGCTGCTCTCAATCCCTTCACCTCCAGCCTGTGTTGATAGTGGTGCTTGTCCCAGCCCTGCATTTGGCTTTGTTGAACCTCATGAGGTTCACATGGTCCCACTTCTCAAACTTGTCCAGGTCCCTCTGGGTGGCTAGCATGTTCCTAAGAAATTAAGCCAGCTTTATTTACTGATCAATATTACTAGAGCAAAAGTAGTTTGATAAATTTAAAGGTTGTATTACATGAAAGACTTATTTACAGGTATTTGCTTCCAATAGGGATTGGCTGTTGATTAAGAGGTAGCATCATCAGAATATTAGGTGTTTAATAGCTCTGAAATAGAAAACCTTTCGTGCAACTGTGCCTAAGTGAAATTTTTGAATGAAAAATCAATCCTCTCAGCTGCTTCAGAAATGTCATAGTATTTTTACAAACATCATAATGTTCTTAAAAGAAAGGAACTTGGGATGTGAGTTCTTATAAAGCTTTGCTTTGCTGTAATTGACAGCCACTTTGTCTGCAACTCAGCAGATTTCTGTTGACTGATACTGTCTTTCTTCTTTTTGTCCCCTAGGATTGTCTTTCTTTTTTTTTCTTTTTTTTTTTTTTTTTCCCTGCTTTGTCACTCTTTGGCAGTGTTTTGGTCACCTAAGGAGTATATGGTTCCTTGCCACATAGATGATGCCCACAGAGGGAATTAAAACTTCAAGCTCTTGCTGGACAGTTTAATGGAAAACTGCACACACAGTTGTAATGGCCTCCTTTGTGGGTAGATGGATGGCTACACTGTTGTAGGGGTTTGTCTCCAGGGCCGAAACCCTCCCTGCATTTCATATCCATAGGTGTCAGACTTGCAGATTGTTGTTCACTGTGGACAGAATGAAATGCTTTTAACACTACACAGTGTTCCATAAAACCTAGGCTATGTCTGTGTGTTAGTGACTGCTCTCAGTGCTGCTCACAAAAGTAATTTCACACTCCGGGTAGCATCCTGTGATGTGTATATGTGCCATATAAATTGAGGTTGCTTAGGCTATCCACCCTTCAGGTTAGCAAACGGAGACTCCATGAAATTTTGCAAAGACTGGAAAGATGATAGTGTTACATCCAGCCAGAGCAGCGGAAGAGGCAGAATATCATTACCTGTAAGGGATCTTTTCTCTGTGCAGGCATTGTAGTTTAGATCTGCAACAACCAGAAGTGCTTGGAATTATTATGAGGTGGTAGGAAAAAGCTTTCATCAGCATCACCTAAATCGCTGCTGTGTCTGCAAATTCTAAAATTTATTGATGCGTGCTACCGAATCCTGTAATCCCCCTTGCAATTTGCTAGTATCTGTGTCATTATTGCTCTTGAACAGTAATCAGATGGATGTTCAGCCAAAAAACTATGCAATTATTTCACCTGTAAGTAAGAAGATAACTCTACACATGTGACTAAGCTGCCTGTGTCCTTTCCTTTCAAACCAGTTTGTGTGGAATTTGCGTGGAACAGCTCTGTTTCCAGGCACTTAGCTTTTATCCCTGTGGCTGCCTGTATTAGAGAGCCTAAAGCAGCCTGAACACAGATAGTGCCAAGAAATACAAACAGTTGTGTTTTCTCTCTTTGACTTTGACACCTCCAAGTACAATGTTCAGAGTGTCTTTGTGTGAAGACTGAGTAAGATAAATTGGTGAAAAAGCAGCAGATTTCATCTAGAAAGATAAAGGTGATAATGTTGGAAGAAGTTAAGAATCGCAACTAAACCAGATCCCAAAGCACCAAGAAAACTTTGCAGAGCTCAATACAACACCTATCAAAGGTTAGCAGGAGTCACTATGTATTTCTGCAGTTGTTTCTCTGAGATCCAAAATGCCTTCTGAGCTATGTTGCACTGGAGACCAGAGAACTGCTGCTTTCTTGCAGAATAGATGCAGAATGGGCTGGATCTGACAGAATCTTCAGGTGGCTTTTTTTTTTATTATTACTTAACTGGGCAACCGTGTAACTATTTGTATTGATCATTGATCAGCTGTTAAAGAGTTTAGGGGATAAGCATCAGTCTTAGGTGATCATTAGCACGACGTGATTCTTTGTTTGCTGGGTTTATGAAGGGAACTACAAGTAACTGGCTTTGGAAGTAGCCCTGGGTAAAAGGATAGTGGATTATGAACCAAAAGGTTTTTCAAAAAGTGCCATGAAAATGTTTAATTAAAAATAAAAGAAGTTTTTTGCAAGAAATACTGCCCTAACGCACTAGTGCATGGCAATTGAAATAGAAGTGCCCTGGGCTAGAGAAGTCTGCTTTCTTTTTTCAGCTACAGGAAATATAAAAAGAAAGTACAATTGCCAGTGTAAGAACTAACTCCAGATTTTAAAATCTTCCTGTTGAGAAATACTAGTTTTGTAAGCAAGGAAATGTGGGTTTCATAATTACA
Organism: Rhinoptilus africanus; assembly: GCA_013400135.1. Taxonomy (NCBI): domain Eukaryota; kingdom Metazoa; phylum Chordata; class Aves; order Charadriiformes; family Glareolidae; genus Rhinoptilus; species Rhinoptilus africanus. The sequence continues at coordinate 31,623 of VXBO01011171.1, read as the reverse complement.
ATCAATTGTTCTACCTAACTCTTTCTTACTGAAGTTTAGGAAATCTAAACAACCTTCTACGTAAACGGTAATGCCAGATGATATTCTTTTTTTATACTATGTAAATGTGATGTCAGCTGTTTTTCCTTTTTTTTTTTTCAAAATAAATCTTCACGATTTCTGTACAATTCCCATACATTGTGTCTCAAGCTAGAGAGGATAAGGATGTACATGTCTCCAGTACTTCTGCTCTGCAAGTTGTGCAGTTCTAATGCACCTATTAGTGTAGAATCCAGAACTAATATTTTGCTAAGCTAACTCCTGTTCTTTTCTTTTTTAGTCTCTCTCTTTTTTTTCCCACTGCCAAAGCAGTGTGCCATTCAGCACTGGTGGAATTTCCTGAAGGCAGAGCAACAATATATCCCATTACAAGTCTTCCACATGTTCCATAGTACATGAAACAGTTGTGCTGTCGAAAACCAAATTTCCACCTGTTGCCTTTGAAAATGCTGTCTTGTTTTGCCCAGGAAAGGAGGCAGGGCCCCTACTTGATGTTTCTTATGAAAATAGCAATTTGCATAGTGTGCACAGCCCATGCCTCTAAATTCCAATGTTTGTTGACTTCTTGTAACTGTTGACATTCTGCTTTGAAGTGATGAAAGACTGAGAAAGCATACAGAGGTGTGATAGAAATGGGAACAGAGAGCTTGCCAAACCCTGCAGCATTTTGTACAGTTAAAAAGCTGATAGCATCCTTTTGCTCTTGGCGACGGTACTTGACTTCAGCTGCCCAATGGGTGTAAGAATTAGCTTGTTTCCATTCATGTTTGAGTTGAACTAAGAGTCTTCTCTGCTCTTATTTTTGTAACAATCCCTACAAGATGTCTTGCAGGGATCATAGCATATCCTCAGTCAGCATGAACATCAAGAGAAATCTGAATGTAAGACACACATGTACAGCAAGATGGGTATACTCCTGCTTCTTTTAGAACTGGATTTCTGAAGAGTCAGGATAAAATATCCTATGGCCCCTTAGTTAAAGAATGTGTATTAGGATGTTCCAGGCCTCCTCTCTTTCTCTTCTGTTTGTTTGAATGGAAGCAACATGTTTGCTTTGATGCAAAGATGAGCAGGTAACACATTTCCTACCATGTGTCCCACTGCACTGTCTAAACAGTGAAATATGAGTGTCTTTCATCTATGAATAACCCTTATGCTATTGATTCGTAGTCACAGTATGGTTTTGACCATGCTAATCAGGTCCTGAGATGTGGGCATCAGAGACTGAAGTGGTTGAAGTGATGTGATCTTTCCCCAAGTTGTACAGTGCCCCTGCAACTAGATGTAATATAAGTGCCCTTCCATGGTAGGTGTGACATATGTTCTGAAAGTCAGTGTCAGGAAAGGATGTGAGGACCTACTCAGTGGTTTAGTGGTCAAGATCACTCAGTATTCCCGATACCATATATATAATTTCTGTTCTTGTTAATCATAAGTACTTTTCAGGGTATTGAGAAGTAGATTTTTGCATGTGCTTGATCATATGTACACAATATCATGAAGTCCATATCTTCAGACCAGCAGTAAGGTTACATCTGTACTTCATTGTTGATTATGGGGCTAAGAATATTGCAACAGCCCCACCAAAGACCAGAACAAGCACATTTTTCCCGAGGGAGTAGACTTCTGAAAGCAGTAGTCAGATTCTTCAGGACATAACTTCTACCCTAGAAGAGGTAGAGACTGTTTTCCTCTCTCTAATACAAGACATAATTAGGCATTATTGTACTTAATTATGCATTACTGTATTGGGCAGGGAAGGTATTACATTCTCTACCATGAAACGTAGGTTCATGGTTTACGTTGACTAGCATTGCTATTATTTTGAGCCAAGTAAGGGAGTAATCTCACTTGCTCCCAGGTTGATGCTGTGGTATCTGAAATCAGATTCTGAATTTCTCTTCTTAGTCTCTTAATATTCTAATCTCTTTTTTCTTGTTGATACAGCTTTGGCTTTACTTAAGTAAACAGTGTGATTTTGAGTCCAAGCTCAGGTAGTGCCTGAAGCAATATAGGCCTTATTTCCTGTTCTGTCTTCTTGTCTTGAAACAGACAAAGATTAATCCATGACTGAAGCACTAGCTAGAAGAGAAGGCAAGATGTAACATAAGATTGTTTGTGGTATGGAATGGATATGTTTGCCAACTGTGTGTTATGTAGGGCAGAACAATCACTTAATGATGGAATTCAGACCTCAATTACAGCCTGTGTGAGGCAGTGGTTGATGGTGCAATGTTCTCAGAAGTGCTTGGAATTTATAGGGCACCTGTCCTTCAGCACGGATGTAGGACCTCCTGCAAGGAAAAGAGCCCAGCAGGCTGCCAGCTGGAGCACCCTTACCTATGGGAGTCTTCAGTGCTCCTTCTTTCTTAGATTACCATAGCTGTAATCAGGCTTTAAATGCCAAAGAGAAATGTTTGTACTAATTGTCCAAAATTTGTACCAGTAACATTACAGTAATAGAAAAAAGTGCAGAACAAAATACACTTCACTGGCACCTCTCACCATGAGTCTCTGAGTTGTATCATCTAAGGTGCAGGTATGTTCTACTGAGAACTGAAGGGCCAATTTTAGGATCATCACCGTGTCCAAGAGGCTCCAGCAACATGTGAAAGTGCAGAAGCGAATGACAGAACTACCAAACGCTTAACTTAATGCTGCCCCTTGGCTGTTATGCCATACAATCTCCACAACAGAGTGACAAAGAGCTTTCCTTCTGCCATCTTTAGCAGTCTGCAATCCTCAGCCACATAGGTTTTATTTCTTTGCAATCTTTGCAAAACCAGTCTTAAAAATAGCAAGATGGTCCTCATGGTTCTTAATCAAGTGGGTTAGCACAGCATGAAGGGAATCCTGTCTCTATAGAGCAGATTATCAGTCCTTGCTATTGTAATCGCAATAACTTCCTAATGTTGCCTGTTTTCACTTCAAGAGGCCCCTTGTGAAAATACCTCAGTTCTGCTACGTTATTCATAGGCAAAGCCTCCTATGTGTCAGGAATTACAGATTTTTTTTAAATATATGAATATGTTGGAATCTGTGACTTCTGCAATGGCTATAGCAAAATGCAGGCTAAAGAATAATTTACACTTACTCAGTCTCCTACATTCTCACACTTGATCTTTCAGTGCTGCTCCAACAAGAAGTCCCCTGTCACCTAATTATGAGTGTTCAAGGAGAGGTTCGTGTTATTCTACTGACAGTGGGCCAAAGTGATGTCTGTGTTATCCTCTTGCACCAACTGTGAATCTGACTTGCACAGTGCTGAGGGACACGGTTTAGTGGTATCTTGGCAGTGCTGGGTTGCCAGTTGGACATGATAATCTTAAAAATCTCTTCCAACCAAGGCGATTCTATGATTCTGTGACCCACAAAAAGCAATTTTGTTACTCAGTGTAAAAAGAAGATAATTTAGTCTCATGTTCCCAGTGCTCACTTGATGTTGTCAAATTTATCCTGCCCTGTCATCTTAAATTCTTTCCAATGAAGTGTGACATCATAGCTTAAAAATGTCAAAGGTCATAGCTTTTTTTAAGAGTATCTGTTTCCATCTCTTAGGAGGTTGTTAGAAAAATTAATAGCGACCTTGTAAATAGAAAGAGAGGGAGCACCTGTACAATGAAAAGCAATCTCTTTTTTAAAAAAACACCACCAACATTTTTGTGATCCAGGATAGGGTGGGAGGGGAAGTTAAAGATGCAAATTCTCCTTCTCTCTCGGTTTTTCCTACTTTTTTTGTAACAGAGAGATTTATGTATCTGTCGCCATGGCTGCAAAGGGAAAAAATGGATTAGAACGAGATATCACATTGCAGAAAATTTGTGTTCTTGCTGCAGTTATCCCTGTACACAGACGGAACCTTGGGCCAGGGTCATGCCAAGTCTGGCTTCTCCCTCAGTGGGTTATGTATCACTGCAGCAGCACATGTCCATGCCAGTCTTCAACACAGCAATTAAACCTAGGGATCTGATTCCCACACATTACCAAGAAGCTTAAACCCATGCCATTCATAACTACAAATATATTTAGGAACTTTCTGCTGCCAGGAACACTTGGGGAGGAATATCTGTCTGGTCGTCTGTTTGGTTTTACAATGATCAATTCTGCTAATAATGGGTACTCTCTATTACTGGGCTTCAGGCAGTGAAGTGACAGCATGCCCTATAATGAATAAAAACTTAGTTGGAAAGAATTCTTTTGTTCTTACATGGGTTTGCTGTCATCTCCTGAAATGTTATTAATTTCCTTTTGGAAATGGCTACAACAATCAAAGCTTGATATCCTTGCCAGCCATTTGGTTTAAATAAACAACTGTATTGATTTACAGAGATGCTGGGCCTTGTGCCAGTTTTTTCTTCGCGCTGCCGCTAGAGTAGGAAAGGATCCCTGACACATTGTGCCCTTGACTAAGCTATATCTTGTCTGCTACATCCTACCGTATTCAGTTTCTTTCAGTTTCTTTCTACATGTGAAAGCTGGCTGGCCATTAAGGAATGTAACGATTTATGGTGTGAAAGCTGGAAGTAGCCAGCTAGCTCTTGGCTTGGTTCTTTTCTTCCCAAACCCACATGTTTCCCAGTCCCTCTGGGGATCCCAGCATTTCCTTCTAAGCTGCTTTAAGCATGATTCTGCTCTCCATCTCTGCTTTTTATATTTTAAAAGAAAATGGCTTTCTTGGAGACATTTTCTTCCAGCGACTAGACTAGAGCAGAAAATATAATTAGAGTGGAAGGCGCTGACTGAAGGTTTAATACCTCTGTCCTTAAACAGGCTATTTCACCACTGGGAGTAGTATAACTAAGGTAAAATAGGCTGTAAAATCCATTTAAGAAACTGGCTAAATACATAAGCTATGGCCTTGAGCTAGCTTTGTATCACCATGGCAACAGTGGCACCAAGCTGGCTCTGATGTGTTTGTGGGAACTGATGCCATAGGAATGATGGCAGCATAGCCCAGAGGCTTCTTCCCTGTCAGAGAGGCAGTGTCCTTTCAGTCCCTCAAACAAGATGTCCCAGGAAATGGCCTGATAATTTCTGAGGTCCCTCAGCACTTTAAAACATAGCTGGTGAGTGAATAAGCCACCTGGTTTTGGACATAGATGAACATCAGAAAGGTCTGGCATGTGTGAGCTGCTGAGGAACACCCAGATTTTAATTTTTTCTGTTTGTTGTGAGTCAGGATGACCAAGGGCAGAATGTGGCATCTGTTGAGTCTAGTGGCAACTGCCTTTTTGGGAAACAAGTAACCCCACTTGAGATAAACGCTGTGTATCTTAAATTAGGACTTGCAGTAAATTCAGATTGGCATATAATCAGGCAGCAAAGAGCAACATAGGAATCTTTATTCTAGTGGCTTATTACAGCAGTCAGGATTTATCTCAGATGAATCCTGAGTTTTGTGATTAGTTGATATTGCACTTGGAACTTCCTTTGCCTTACTCTTATGGACTTTGATCTTACCAAACACTTCAGGTACGCAGGGTCGGCCTATCTGCAGAACCTTAGTGCATCTCCAGAAGCAGTGTCTAAAGCAGCAGCTCCCCGTCAGCTGATCCAGAAGCGGATTTTTGGAGGTAAACTCTGCTATTTGCTCCTTTGCCAATGGAAACCCTAAGTGCAGTGGACATGGTGATCTGTTTTTAAATTCTTTCTGACATCAAGCTGTGATAGAAAAGGGAATTGTTCTGGAAGCCTTAAAAGTTTTCCAGGGTCAAGGTTAGCATTCCTTGACCTCTGGTTCTTGGGACACTGGAAATATATCCATACTTGGAAGAGAGCAGGATGTGCCAGAGCAGTCACACAAACTTCATGCTACCCTACTAGTTCTATTCTAGCGAACAGGATAGGGATAGTAAGAGCATGGAACAAGTCCTAGGCTGTATAGGCTTTGCTGGGGGCTTTGTGATTTGCTTCTCTTGCTAGAAGCCCCAGTGGAAGAGCAATAAAATCATACAGGCAGAAACTTCCCTTTGATTCCTTTGTCTTTTAGTGGTGAACCTCGCAGATGTAAATGTCCAATACAGCTTCTCTGCCATTCCTACTGTGTGAATCTCCTGTCCTTTGAATAGAGATCAAGAGATCTAAACATTTCATACTGAGAAGATTTTGTGTTGCCTAGCTGCTAGTGAACTGAGCTGGAGAGAAAGGAGAGAAAGAAAAGCTCGCAGTTTTTTTGGTTCGGTCAGTCTGTAGCATAATCATATATCCTACATTATTTTTCAGAATTGTCCACCTCATCCCATTCCAGAGACAGTTAAAAAATTATTCTCCCTCATCTTAACAGGTAGAACTGGATTCTTAGGAATTCTCTCCCAATATTAGCAGGAAGGCTGAGGTATTCTTTTTTTTTTTTGTGCACTAATGTACTATTTGGTCGTGCTCATAGAGCTGTTGCAGCATCTTGATCTTTATCTGATGCTGAAGTTTGCATCTAGCAATGCTTATGCTGTGTTACATCCTCGTTGGTTATTTGTGGCAACAGTGCTTCAGCACCATCGTGTCAGAATGAGGTGTCTGGTTTCTCCTCTAATCTGGACAAGAGTGATGCCCAGCGACTGGCCAAGGACAAGACTCTCCTATACCAGGCAATATAACAGCTCTTCCTCAGAGGTTTATTGGAACAATGGCCAAAGATGCGGGCAGGGTAAATAACAGAATGGTGACTCACCGGGGACAATTTTGGGATGATTAGTATTGTAGTTTAGAATTATGCCTTTATTTTCCTGCTTTTATCTTTCATAAATATTGGGTTTATGGCAGACAATTAGATGCCAAGCTGCTTCAGGCTTCCATTGTTTACTGGCAGTTCATATTCCATATATCATCTCTAATAATCTTCTCTAGGTGCTGTAAATATTTTGTTTCTAAGGTGGGTTCTATGAACATTTGCTCACTGTGCTTATAAAGCCCCCTCCCATTTTTAAAGAGGCTCTATACTTGTTTTAATAAAGGCATAAAAATATCCCAGCAGGACTGCAAATCCACTAACAGCTTGCTTTTATCCTTACTCTTTGTGGAAGCAGGAAAGGAAATTCCTATCAAAAGATGCTGACATTCCCTGCTTTCCCTTGACTCCAGCAGGGTTGTCCTTTGCCTATAAATGCTTTTCTGGTCAACAGTTGCAGTTTGCTGTAATAATGATGGAAGAGCGGCCACACTCTTCCAACCTTGAGCCCTGTGTCCTCTCCTTAGTAGTGCATCCCTAAGAGAAAATGGAAGAGCAAGGTACAATTGTAGAGATCCTTCCCCAAGTATTTCCCCAGTCTCCATTAATCTGTGATATAAGGATCACCTCAATCAAAGACAGCACTTTTGTGTTCAGTCAGAATCTATGAGTTTGTCTAGTTGCTTTTGAACCCTTAAAAGTTTGCTCTCCAGACTGTGTGGAAATGAGTTATACACTGTCTCCATGTTTCCTGAATATGTAAGTCATGAAGAATATACAAGACTTCTCCACGATCTTCTGTCTCCAAAACTTTAGTTTGGATCGTGGTGAATTTGCTTTCATCTCCTTTGTCACACCAAGGTGCTGTTGCTGGGGAAAGGAATACCAGAGCCTGTCTGTCCTCTGGCAAAAAGCAGACAGATACGGGCAGCAATTGTTGTCTTCCGTGTGTAGGGCTGGAGTAAAGACTGACATCAAGCACGTAGGTGACTGTCACCTCTGCAGGGATGCAGCAGTCACGGCATGGATCTATGCTCCCTTGAACTGACAAAACAAGCTGTGTGCTGTGGCATCACATACACCATGTACTCAGAGTCCATGGTACGCTCAGCTGGATCGGCCCAGCATGCAGGCAAATGCTAGAATGTGACAGTGCTCTAGGGCAGGTTTTTCTGTTTGTTCAAGGACCACCAAGTTGTTTGGAAAACATCAGAAAGACCATCTCACACATCACACACGTTGTCACTGTGATAAAAATGAGGCTAAATTTAAACTGTAATTTATAGTGCTCTTCATTTTGTTAGGTGCCTCCCTCAAGTAAGCGCAGGGCAATGTGCATGTGCATGTTCTGTTTTGTGGGGTTTTTTTCTACCAGTTATTTTGCAGACTTTCTTCTCCTGTCTACCCCAGACTGCCAGTGGTCTGGGGAATATAGGTTAAAAAACTGGTGTAAAAGTGTGCTTCTGTACTAACGTGGTAATCGACAGAAAAGTGATACGCTGCTGAGATTTTTTTCAGTGATGTTATTTCCATTCCTCTTCTTGTTTCTGTCAGTCTCTCTGATGCTGTCATCCCCAAGTCCCCCTACCACCTACAAATTCGGGTTTTGAATGGAGTCTGAATACTGATGAGTTCTCTCATGTGCAGGTCTGGAATTTTTAGTGGAGTAGTTGCTCATTTGCCTGAACTTTGTCACAGGCTTTACATGCTATAAACTGTCTGAAACAGATCAAAATCTTGGTAACGGTTCTAAAGATCCAGCTTTTCTAGTTGGTCTTCAGCAAAAAGAAATCTCTTGTTGAGGAAAGTGGATAGCTAGGGAATCCTGACAGCGTAACAGAAAATGGTATCAAAAAGATAAGTGATTATCCTCAAAGCAATAAATAGCTTGTAAGTTAACTTCAGTACCTCAAAGGGAGTAAGCAAAGTGGGGTTTTGCCACCACATTCATATGCCTATATTGCTGTCACTGAATTTAGAGAGAGATGGAATTAATGGGATAATTAATCAAAAGGTCTTGAGTCCTCTGCACTTGTGTTCTAGGCCTTATTCCATGTCTCTAGGGCTTTAAAATGGAGAACAGTACATTTAAGCAGTCTGCTACTGCTGCAAACTTGAGATGGTTTATTTTTTCAACTCCGGATTCGTGCAGTTATTGTTTCAGTGTCTTTTGCTACATTTTGGGAAATTGAGAAAGTATAGAAATTGTTTTGAGAATTAAATTTAGACAGTAAACATTGAAAAAATGTGGCATTGGTAAGTTGATTGTATACATGTAATTTTTGCCCTCTGCTTTGCATGTAGATCTCATAAGGAAGATGACAAGTAGTCCTCCTGTATGTGTTATGTATTTCTAAAAGAGCTTTCTTGTTTATCTGATAAAAAGCACATTCCTTAGAGAACAGCAAGGGGCCACGGGGAGCTGTTTGACATCTCTGACCCTTGGTGAGGTGTTACAGAGCGAGCTAAGGTCATTCCAGAGGTTGTGTTTTCATCCTCTGTTCCTCTAGGTCAGCACTGAGTGAAGGGGATTAAGGGATTGTTTTTAGCAGTCTGTACGAGGGGTCCACTGCTGGGGATAGCCTTGAAAAGAATGTTTGTCATTCCCACTGCCTGCTGTGGGAAATTCATAGGATCACTGCGTCAAGTGCTGGGATTGCTAGAGAGTCAGAAAGAGCCTCAGGCAAGATTTGTCTGTCTTATCTAGCTGTGACATTTCTACAGGAGATGCTGGTTTATGGCATTTTGATTTAAGATACCTGATTCATAGAGAATTAGGACATCTGCTATACTTTTTTCAAGTGATTTCTCCTATAATCTTAACTTTAGATTTGTTGGGAGGGGAGAGGGGGGAAGGTTAAGCATTTTGTCCTAAGTCTTCCTCTCACTGTTCTTCCTGCTCACGTGAAACCTCATTTATGACTATCTGGATCATAATATTTAGAGGAACAGTAGCTTGCCTTATAAATTATTATCTGTCCCAAACCCTTTGTTTATTAACTAGCTACTGCACTTATGTGCTTAGAAGTCACTTTACTCAACCTACTGGCGTTAAAAAGCGATATCAAAGTGTGGGTTTGGCACAAGGGAAATCAGTGCAGTGGAAACAGGAGATTCTCTTGGGGCAGAGCTCCAAGTCCCAGCTCTGGCATTGTTCATTTTATACTGTCAGCTGGGTGTGAAACCTCCTGTTCTCTCTTTCGTAAGTTCAGCCTGTCGGATGCAAGGGATGCACCCACACAGCATGATGCAATATAGCCACGAGAAGGCTGCACTCCTCTAGGTATATTAACTCTGGTGAGAAACACAGTTTATTAGCTGGTGTGGTTCAGGACAACGCAAGTTTTTCCACTTCCAAGATCTGAACTTGCTTATGTTTTGATAAAACACTGTATCACACAGTCTGTATCCAAAAGACACTGGGGTTCTAGCAAGACTTTAAATATACACATTTTTGTAGCTTCTACTTTGAATGTAATACCCTATCACTTTGTACAGAGGTCCCTGTGCCTGAAGGTCTCTGAGTGCTTTCAGATTACTAGCAAAATTCTCCACTGCTGTCTCTTTTGTCTGTCTCCTTCTCCTTGGCTTACCTGTTATGTCTCCCAGTGGCTGACAGTACTGCAGTCAGTGTCAAAGCAAAGAACTTCTGATTGTATTTGCTCTGCACTATGCTTGTATACCCTGAGAATGCTAAGAAATATTCTGAATCAATTCTGCCTACTAAATTCTGTGATTAAGGACAACAACAGTATGACATAAAAATCTGAATCCCAAAAGAGAATTTTGCACTTGAATATTTGATGAAGAGAAGAGTTCTGTTCGTGTCTTTAGTATATTGTGGCTTCATGATTTTGCATCTTGTGTTGCTCAGGCCACCAGTTAAAACTAAGAATAATAAAACTAAATAGCCTTACTAAAAGCTATTGGCAAAAAATCCCATTGATATTTCAAGAAATTAATTGTATTTTATGAAAACATAGTGTCACCCTCAGAACAACCAAAAGGAAGTGGCTTTGTGTTTGGAAGACAAATTCAGTGGAACCTGTCTAGTTTGGAGGTGGGAGGATCATTCTTGTCTTTTCATTGCTAATCGTGTTACAGAACTGGTTTCTTTCAACAGGAACTTATCAGGAGATAATCTAATTATGAATAATATTGTTTACCAGACGGTTTTTCTTTGGGAACAATCTAATGTAAGTCTCAGAATTTATCACCTCAAACATACCCTACTGTTGGTTTCCTACCCTTTCTTCATTAGTACTTCTTTCATGGGTTTCTCTCTCTTCCCTGTGATGATTGTTCCAGAAGAATGATTTCTCGTTATTTTAATCTGTCTTCCCACTGTGAAGGCCTATCAGTTTAAAGATATAATTCCATTATTCTTTCCTGATGCTTTCCAGAAGCACAAGTACCTGGATTCTAAAAATACATTTGTGAGAACAGAGGCTGGAAGGTGTCAAAAAAGATTAAGTTATTAGAGTCCTATGCTGCTGCCCATCACCACAGAATACGAACATTTCCATGTAAAATAGCATGGCCATTGCGGAGTATCTGTGATCTTCAGGGTGTGTTCTGTCTCGTCCTTTTACATAATTATAAATGGGAAATAAAATTAATGTCATAAATTAATAGCTTATGCAGTTGAAGAATTGCCGTATTGGGCTCATGCCTTTTTAAAAAACAGCATTGCATCTGCTGGCATGCTGTAGTCCAAGAATACTCTTCCATAACTCCTGTCTCTTTCTACATCTCTAGCTGAACTGCTACCCTGCACTTTGTTATTGCTGAAAACACAGCCCTTACTGCTGTCAGTTGTCACATTAGCTCTAGCATTGCAGGAGTGAAAGTGTGAAGTATGGGATCAAGCCAATCTGCATTCTACTTTAATCTCGGATGGATGGATGGCACCACCTCAGCAAGCTAGCCTTCCTTTTTTTTTTTTCCTTTTTT
>VXBO01011171.1:3299-19953 GCA_013400135.1 Rhinoptilus africanus | reverse complement strand
TTTTTTTTTTTTAATTTCTCTCTCCCATTATTTCAAAATTAGGCCACATGAAACCTACTCCTAAATATCTGTCTGCTGACCAGAGCTGTTAAATACTGGTGCCAGAGAAATGAGCCTGGCCTGACTGGACTAATTAAAGTTGGCCAAGGCACTTGAGAATAGCTCAAAGACGAGTCGCAGTGGCAAAGGGAGGGAGTAACACCAATTTCTTATATATGCACATATTAGAGGAAGCCAGCTGCTCCAAAATACTCTTGGTTAGTGAATGGCTCCACAGGCAGTCTGCTAAGGGAGCAATGTCTGGACTTTAAAAATTTTAAAAAGCAGTACATGAAAAATGGAAGGATTGACTTTATTTTTTTCCCCCCTCTCCACTCCTTATAATCAAAGTTGCTTTCACCCTAACTTCTAACAAAAGATACTTTTGGCTTCTGCAACCTTTTTTGCAAGACTGTTAAAGGGAGTATGGGACCATCCTAGCAGGAGGGCCCTACACAGATTACTTTACCCTCAGGGTAAGATCTATGTGCTAAAGCCCTCTTCTGTTTTCGAGCAATTGAACTAGACTGCTTTGGCTCCAGAGTTTTTACTGTTGCTGCTGATTTTGTCTGCTTTGTTGATTATGCTTCACCACTTTTAATGGTATTCTGTTTTTATAGAAACAAAGACAGCAATAGCAATGGCTGGAAAATGGAGACAACAGCAAATGTGAAGCTGAAATTCACATGTCTTCTTTCCTTGGCATGTAATTACTGGAGACTCTAAGAGACTTCTGTTTCATGTTACATCCAATAGCTCTTGTAGCATAAGGTACCTGCTACTTTTTGCAAGCGCTGATAACTCCTGTCTTCTAGCTGATGTACAGTGTGAGTAACTATATTCCTCCTACCTAAAATTCCTCCACAGTTTCAACTGAGTATGTTCTTCACTTCCTAAGTGAAATTGTGCAGCCCATGAATTGCCAAATGGCAAGTGTCAGCTCTTGGCTCTGTTTTGGATGAGCAAAACTCTCTGAGAAAGAGGAGAGAGGGAATGTTTGTCCCTATAAATTGAGTTTGTAGTACTGTTCCCTATGGCTCTTTGTGGAGTCCAGTACACATCTTCATTGCAATGAGAAAGAAATACAGTGGGCAGCATCTAGTTGAGATTTGTTATGTGATCAACTGCCATGAGGAAAGCAAGCTACTGGACTCACGGTCTCATCAGAATTTGTCTTACAGCAGTTCTGTGCTTAGCTTTGTGTTGTCAAGTCCTTACAGAGAAAAATTGCTTCTATCTTTTTTCTTTTTTTTTCCCTACTACATCACAAAAAAAAGTAAAAAGGAAAGAGGGATGTTTATTTTTTCAATATTATGTGATATTTTTCTGTATCTGGCAGAAGTCTTCAGCAAAATAAGGAAGTCATTAAAGCAAGGTAGGGAGTTGAATAGAACTTCCAGGAAGTGATGTTCCAGCAAATGGATCACTATTTTCATATTTAGGAGACCTGAGTATAAGTCCCCTCTCTCAGGAGAATTTCTATAGTATGTAAGTGGGTTTGCTTTTTGATAACAGCATTGCCTTGCTCAGCTCGCTGTAGTGGATATGAGCTTGCTCTGGTTTCAAGGGGATGTCCACTGGGTGGGAATCATTGCAGCCCTGGTGCTCCGCTCCCCTTTTTTTTGATGAGGATGTCAGACTGCGGTTCTCGCAAATGCTATTCCAGACTTCAGTCAATTCTCACTTCTCTGGTCAGAGAGTATAAGAAAAAGAGAGACCCAAACTGATGCGGTGGTTCTTTTTCAAAGGGCTGGTGAAAGAGTTAGTGAGTATTTTGGGCAGAGTGGGAGGGTGTTTGGGTTTTTGCTTGCTATTTCTCCTTCTCCACAGAAAACACTGAAGATTATTTGCATATGTGGGCACAGTGGGAGAAGATGCCCAGCTGAGATCCAAACACAAATGAAACAGAACTTGCAAAGTTCAAAGCTGACACAATCCAAGTCGTTGCTACTTGGGGGGGGGAGAAATTCCCTATATTTTTCCTTTATTAAGAAAACCCAAACACACTCATCTTCCTTTTTTAAAAAATGCATGCATTTACATCAGCAAACTGATTTGGGGGAAGGAAGAAAGAGAGATTTCTGTTCTCAAAGCCTGGTTTTAATCATCAGATGAATTTTGAGACAACCTCTGAACATTCAGCACTTGTGGTCAGTTTTCCCCACCCAAAAAACTAGTGGTTTTTGCAGACATTCCATAAACACAGGAAGCTTTGACTGTGTCTCTAACAGATAGGGAGACAGAAAAGCAAAATACACACAATATAAAGGCAAAAGCTAAACTTGCCATGCTAGCTCAGAGGAATGTAGTCCAGAAGTCTGTCTCTACAGCCAGTGCCAGATGTTTCAAAGAGAATACCCAAAATCTGTAAAGTACAATTCTGACATGACCTGTCTGTGGTTTAGATTTCTTTTTAATTATTGATTTTCCTCTCTGAAGCATGGGGCTTCTTATTCTGTTTGAGTCTTTGGTTTGATTTTCTTTCTTTGGAGGGGGGAAAAGGGGCAGCATGGAGAGCTAAAAAACTATGCTGTGCAGAATTCCCATGGTGTTTGCATTCCTGATGATCTCATAACTGGTCCTAATTTGTATCTGCTGAAGTATTAGCCTCAATTTTATCTGCAGCAGTAAGTTTCATAGATTAACCATATTTTATCCAAGTTTTCTTTTCATCCGTTTTAAAATTTCTGTCTTCAAGCATCTTACTGAATGTCTCGTTTTTCTTTTAACATGAGCGTTGCCAAAAAGAAATTCCTGACTCTTTTTTCCCGCATCATTTATTATTTTTATATACCCTGATTGTTGTTAGTCTCCTTTCTAAAATAAACACGTTCCTTTCATCCATGCTTTTTTCAGAGAACTCTGTCCTTCGTCTAGTTCCCTCACCAGTCTCCTCTGCTTTGCTTTTGCCCACCTGCTCACCAGAACTGGTGCCACTAGTACAGGTGAAGGTATACCTTTCACTTTCAAATAGCCTTTTAATATTGTAATTATTTTCTTTTCCACTTGAGTGTTAATCTTTCTAACCTCATCAGCCCAATGAATAGAGATTTTAACAGAACTGTTAACAATTAGCCCCCATGAGCGTCTATACTTGGCTATTAAGAGGTGAAACTCAGAACATATTTTCCAAAGCGCATTTCTTTTCTCTGAAAAGTAAAGAATTTGCCTGATGCTAGTCTATCTACTTTTCCTACTTCTATCCAGTTAAAACTGCAGGAGCCAAACTTTAACTGGGAAATCTTTAACAATTTCTGATGATTTCTGTGAATAAGTAGTCATTGTTGAAGGAGCTGAATCTAAGGGCCTTTAATAATTCTGAATGTAGGATTATGAATCAGAATATTTTCATATTTTTTTAGGATCGATATTCTTTAACAACGAGCTTCCTTTTTTAATCTGTTTTTTAAAATTCTGGTTTAGTATTATTTCTCCCTTCACAGTCAAACAGGGACACGTCATCATTGTTAGCCTGTTTGTCAACAGAAACCCCATTCCAGCATTTTTTGTTCTGTAGAAAAGTATTGAAGTAAAAAAAAAAAAGAATCAAACTGGACAAAACAGAATACAAATTTTGAAATTTCCAGCAGAGTGTAAAAATAAATAAATAAATAAATAAATAGTAGAATATTAGTGGTATTAAAATAACAGCAGAAAACAGGAACAGTTTTATTTTGTAGTAATGTATATATTCCTGCAGACCTTTCAGATTTCAATTGCGGTATCCTGTGGTAAACTCCTCTGTAAAAAGTTTAGTTACAATTCCACCTAAAGAGGGCTGCTTAACGTTTGATTTGGTTTTGTTTTACCCTAACTGCTCTGTGTCAACAAAGACGAGTGTATATCCTATTGAACGCCTCAATGAGGAATTATAACATCTCAGCTATTGCATCTTTAACCCTCACTGCATCAGCAGCTGGTGTTCAGAAAAAAACATTAACTTCTCATTATTGGGTTTCTGCTGGAAGCCATTTAATTTGGTTTGGTCAAACTATCCATTAACATCCCAGATGGTTTCCGGTTCAAGTCTGCCTTCGGTGTATCCCTACCGCATACTGGTCCTGCTTTCTCATACCAGCTCAGCCTGAAATCTCGAAATTCCTATCCCCATGACTAATGGACATTGATGCAGTTCCTCCCTGCTTTGGTTGTGCTTTGAAACTAGTTAATAATAAAGAAGGAAAGACTCCTGGCCCTCCACAACTTTTATTAAACTTGCTTGCATGATAGCTTTAACACTGTTAGTCTCATTTTCCTGCTTCCAACCTTAAGGCAGGGCTAAGTAAAGAAATACCTTGTTCTACCAGTCAGTGTAGTTACATGGCAACATAGTAGATAAATTGCGTATGTTAAAGTAATTGTACTGACCTACACCAAAACCCCATCTAAAAAGAACCCTGGATCAGCTGCTCTCAAGGAAACTGTCATCAGCCTTGGAGAACTCCCCACTGATAATCAAATGTCATCTGGCCCCACCAGCTACAGGCTAAAATTGACTTACACTGGGTTTTTCAAATAAAAATCTTGCAGTGCCTTTGAGTCTTTTATTCTGCTGAACCAGTATTTTTGGCTAATTCATGTACCACAAGCTTCTATGGGAGGTGTCGGCAGCACCTGTAAATGCAGGATGCTGAATTAGGTCACGTGCAGATTTTCAAAGGCAGAAATAGAGCAGTGAGGCCCTTTTCTACTGGGAGCAGCTGGCTCCCAGTGGAACAAGATTCCTCTGTGCCACTAGTGTCCCTGAACCCAAAAGGGTTTCACCCAGTCCTGCGTTTTTGCATTGTACTGATGAAGATCTTGGAGGGGGTCTGTGGCCAAAGATCACCCATGTTGGTCTTACCAGCAGATTCTAGATCTTTTTTTTTTTTTTTTAATTAATAGAGTAGGGATTTATTTTATTTAGTTTTTAATTTTGGCATGATAATTAGGCGTGGACAATTAAATACAAGATTTTAGCAACTTTGTGGAAGTAAAGGACCAGTATGAATAACTATTACAGCTGTCAACATTTCTATGCTGTTTTTAAGGGATTAATATGCAACCACAAAAATTTGTTCCAGGCAGAAACTTGGCATTAAAAGATGCAGTCCGGGATTATTATTTTTTTTTTTAATTTGAATTTGATCCATTTGGCCATTTTTAAGTAGGAAAAAGACTTTGTGTTTTTGAAGGTAGAAATTCCTAACATAGTTCTGGTTTCAGGGGGAATATTTAGGGAACTAATAGGGGCTGCAGGACTCTGCCTCCTACCTTGCCCCCATTCTGCCTCCCTTCAACAAACCTACTTTGTGTTGTTATGTTTTTGCTCTTTATCATAGCCTATGATAGGGACAGATAGTAGGTTTATTGTACTCGTAGGTTTATCCTTCCTTGGTTTTCTTTCAACTAGATATTTGCGAAAGCCCCTAACTGATTATGCCTGTTGACTTTTGATAGCCATTGAGGGTTTCTTTGGGAACTTCTGGAAAATTACATTTGGTTATATATTCTGTCCTCAGTGAGTGCTTTCTTTGGCCACGTGTAATATAAATTAAGCACTCCATGATGTCCATCATCTTTCCCCAGTCATAACTGTCTTCCAATAGATAGGTTTTCTATTTCTGGAGTTAGTGACCTATTGTGAAGACAGTAGCAGCAGAAATTGGTGTAGTCCCAATGCTCTTGCAGCCTTCTTTCTACTGCCAAATTTCTGCTAGTCTGGGGAAGAAAAGTTTAGCTTTTACATATCAAATACTTCATAACAATTTAAAATAACAAGAGAACTCGTAAGATGAAGAGGGAGAATGTTAAGAAATTAACTTCTTAATTTAGAGAGAGATTAAGAAAAAAAACCCCAAAATTTTCTTACTTCTAAATTAAGAACTCATGAATGGAGGGTTCACTCAAGATTTTGTGAGCTGCAAAATGCTCAGATGGCAGGGGAAAATCACTCAGTGACTTGTTCATTTTTCTTTTTATCTTGAGTGTCTAGTTTTGCTTTAAAAATAAGCAGTGGGGGTTCTATGCTGAATTTCAGTACTGAATAACATATACCCTGAGATTTTTTTGTAAATTCAAACAAAAGATGTGCCACGAGGTAACAAAGAATCCACTATTCTGGGTCTGAGTTCTGCTTCGTACATTGCCTGTGAACTTATAGTATTACTTATTAGTGTTATGCTGTCTGTGGTGCAAAATGGGGTTCTGCTGCCCTAAGATCTGAGAAAACAAATGCACTGAGGAGTGAGTGCTCACATTTGAATCATAGAAGAAGAAGAGCAATGCTGTAATCCCTGTTTTCCTGAGACCCAGAGTATGTTCGCTTTGTCAGAGATTGCTCGGATTGTCTGTGGCAAAGCTGACAAGCCCACCTGGTAGTCTAACGCCTTGGTAGCCTAAGCGTTTTGTCACCAGCTGCGTTAGCTTGAAGACAAGACTCTGTTAAAGGAACTAGTGTGATTCCATATGGTTTCTCGTTCCAACTATTTTAATGATACTTCATGTTGATGTTTTTATTTGTTTGGTAAAATTTTCTCCCTCTTCCCTTGCTACTGACACTAAAATGTGCTGTATAGATTGCTAGAAATAATTAGGATATATCCTTGATAACAAGCAGTGTAGTGGAAGATGGCAATATACTTAGTTTGTGTACAGTTCTCACAGTGCTTCACAAATAACTTTTTTTTTTTTAACCAGTTTCAAACTTTTTCACAGTATACAGGCTTAGAACAAGAGGCGCAAAGTAGGTACATGACATGGCAAAGGCACCAACTAGGAATCAGTGACAGGCTCTGACGTACCTTCCTTCCTTCTGATCCTTGTGATGTTACATGGGCTTTTATAAAACTTCTCTCTTAATTAAGAAAATGATGTAATATTTTTAAAATCCAGTCCATCAAAACAGTTAAATTTATGTTTAGTTTACCATATTTAAATTTAAAGAAGAAGATTCAAAGCTCCTATGAAGCTTGACATTGTCATTTACTAAATAAATTATTTGGGGGGGGGGAGGGGGGGAGAAACACATTCTCACCCAACCATTTTGTCAGAATTCTTGAGAGCGTAAGGTCTTCATGCTTTGAAAACCAGTTGTTAAAATAAACTTCGTGCAGGAAGGNAGTGTTGGGGGGGGGGGGGGGGGGGGGAGAAACACATTCTCACCCAACCATTTTGTCAGAATTCTTGAGAGCGTAAGGTCTTCATGCTTTGAAAACCAGTTGTTAAAATAAACTTCGTGCAGGAAGGAGTGAAATTTGAAGTCATACAAAGTTCATAAAGGATGAAAAGAAATACAAAAAGCTTATTCTCAACACCAAGCTCCCACACAAATACTGCGAATTAATTCACCTCAGATCGGAGGCAGAAGAATCCCATTGTTTTTGTTTTAAAATATATTTTCCACTAAAATTAAATATCCTATACATAACATTTCAGACCAAGGTACCTTCTATTCATTCTGGTGCAGGAGTATGCTATCTATCTTCCCTGTTTGTAGAGCACTCAACAGCCAGAACTCAGTATTTTTCCTATACAGCCATCCTGAGGTTGTATTTTGCACAACAGAGGAGGTCCTGCGGACACCTTGTTTAATTAAAGAAAACAATGGTCAGACCTACTATGCAGAATAGAGCCCCATAGTAGCTATCCCAGCTTTAGCTCCAAGCCAGATGCTGATTCTCCATTGAGCAGCGTAATATCACACAGAGATACTAAGCAGAGTTTGGTCCTGGCAGTGCTGTAAGTGCTAATTAGCCCATACACCTTTGTATTAATGCAGCTGAACTTCTTTCAGTTCTGACACTAACTTGCTTGGGGATTTTTACAAGGTGCTCATTATATGATACATACATGCCCAAAGGGTCTGCAAAAGGAACCTAGTAATAAGTGATGCTGTGGGAAGGAAAAAAATAAATAATAACAATACCAGTAAGGTTTAAATATATTATTGCCTTGAGTACAGGAAATTCATTTATACCCTGGAGCATTATAGAAACAGGCACCTATATCTTGCTTTACAGCAAAGTAATTGGGAAAGTACTTAGTGTGAAGAGGAAGGGCTCGTGTGTGGTGTGCATGATGTACTTTTCTCATTTGAGCAGTTGTGAAGAACAACAGAATGAAATTAATGCTCAGCTTTTGCAAGGAAAGTAACATGGGAAACAATTCTGTTTTGTGCAACAGCCCTGACAAAAGTGTGGTGGATTGCTTTTCTACTGCAAGTTAAGGTTTAGCTGCTTAGCATGAACCCCAGCTTCAGACACAGGATTTATTTCAGCAAACCAACAGATCTTAAAATACAACTTACCTCTTATACACTCAAATACAAATATATTACTGAAATGTTTAAACACTCACCTTTTTTACCTTAGCGTTTACTTGGCATCAGGGTACACATGTTACGTATCTGCTGAGCAAACGCTCGCCGGATCTTGCCTTGCAAACCGCTTAGACCATCAGGGGCAACAGCAAAAACTAAAAGCTGCCTGTACAAAAGTTGAACTGGCAACTTGTCAGGGACCCAAAAACTGCCTCTGCTTTACACAGCTTAGACTTGTAGCAGTTGTCAGTTTTCAACAAGGTCCTTAGAAGGAGTAGCTGTTGGCATGCAGGACCTCATTCCATCCGTGATGAAATGAGTCAGATTGTGCAGTCCCACTCATCTCCATAGCCCGGATGAATGAGTCCAGGATATCTAAATCTCACTAACTCTCAGCAGCTGTATTTTTGAAGCCTTTACTCTAAAGCTGCGTGGTAAAGAGGAAAAGTTGTGAGCAGCCTTCAGCTTCATCAGAATTTGTGTTTGATATGCTGGTGTCAGAAGCAGAATGCAAAGTCCTACAGCCTCTGTTAGAGATTATGATCCTTTCTCATAAACAGTTGAAGTGAAATTGTAATCAACAAAGTAAAACTTTTGCAAAAAGGCCACTGGGGATTTCTGCCTCTGGTGAAGTTCATTTGCTGTTGGCTGCACTGGAGAAGTGTGCACTTGATTCTTTGTAGAATGTTAGCTTCAGCCATGAACTTTCAAAAATCACTCTGGCAGAGGGCTCTAGTAAAAGTCCAATTGTTTGCTGAGCTTGTTGTCCCTGTAGACAAATGAATGTTAAAATAGCTTCTAATGAAACTTTAGCTTCTGGCTGGCTCCTAGCCTGTTATCCCACTGTAGCAGCTATGCCATTTGAGTGCCAGTTTTCAATTCTACTTGATTAACAATTCATGCAGACCATGGGATGGTTGAGATGGATGCTAAACACATCCACATGCAGAGGATTACCACATCAAACGGTTTTATTGTTGGCACCTGCAAGCTGCTGTTTTGCGAACTGTTGTTGCGGTGCCAGTGATTAGCTGGGAGAAGCATGATACCAGGTTCTAGACAGATTTCAAAACAGTATGCTGCTCAGTAAAATCGATCTGGTAATTTGAAATATAGAGGCTGTTCTGCCTTCAGAATGAAAAGGCGCTGTGAGCTGTAATGATCTGCAATGATCTTAATCCTTGAAACTGCCATCTGCGTGATGAAATATGCATGTTGTGATATACTGTATTAACTATTATGGTACCTTTGCCATGGGCATGCAGAGGGCATTCTCTCTGCTATTAGCCAAGGGTTGTTGTGTGACAATCCCATGGCAGTCTTGTATCCAACATTCTTGTATAGCTTTCCCAAGCAAATGGAAAGCCATTAATTTTGGCATCATGATAGGTGAGATAATTTTAACTAAGTCAAAGATTATTTTTCTCTGAAGAAAAATAGTATTCTTCATGGAATTTGACAACTTGCTATTTCAGATACTCCCTTTGTGTCTGGTAATTTGGTTCATACATTGGGACATAAAAGTATGTCGTTTGAGGAAGTACATCCAAATTAGGATTAATTTCAGGAAAATGATCTGGGAATTTATTTTTTCTGTCTGTTTCATTGGGACAGGGAGGAGTGTGTAAATACAGATTATACAGACCCATGAATTCTGTCCAAACAGCTTTCCCTAGTAAAAATAGCATAAAGACTAATGGGAACATCAAGTAAGTTCTTTAACTAGAAAAGCATTAACTGCCAAGTAATTCATGAAAGGTCTCAGGGTTACAAAGAAGTATAAGGAACTGATGAGAGGACAGATTAATATGTAGTTGTTATTCCAGTGGGTTGGATTTATTGTGTTTACTATTGCTGTTGTGTTAATAACATATCAAGTTGCCAGCTCAAAGACCTCAGTGATACAAAACGCCTGTTTGCTATCAGGGAGGATAGGAAAGAACCAGCTACAGTTGTGGGATACATGGAGGTGGATGTCAGAAGGACAGAGTTAGCACCTGGGCTACACTCCGATTTCCTGAACTGAGACTAAACACTTTCACTGTTCTCTTGCCGTGGCAGCAAGTTTCAGGCTGTACAAATATAAGGCCTAAAGAAAGGGATAAAGTATTATTTGTTCTGCTACGTGATGAATGGTTGTTTATAAAATAAGGCTGAATGCAGCTTTCTTCCCTTTCTCTCATCCCAGAAATAAACACTCGGAACAGATCAGAGGATAAAAACTTCTCTAGATTTCAGTAGAGAATTTTTCTTTATTAATTTTATTGCTGTTGTCCGGTGGGTGTAGTTTTGATGGCAATAAGAAAACTTTGGCCACACCTGGTGGGGTTAGCTGGTGACAAAAACTTCCACTACTTAAAGGCGCAGTCATTTGGTTCTCAAGATCTTCCCACCAGAAAGGTGAATAATCAGACCAGGTAAGAAAGTTTACTGTCTTCCAGAAGTAACCTCTTTACCTTGTAGGCTTATATAATGCACTTTGACAATTTAATTGCTTGCTTATTTTCTTGAGCTATGCACATAGTTTGATTGAAATGGAATAAGTGCTGAAAATCAAGTGTAATGGTAGCTCTATTTGATAGCAGAATATTTGGTTTTCACAGAGTGAGATTCAGAGATTCGCAGAAGTTCCCCATGCAGGTATTTCTTGGCTAGGAATCTTTGAAGACTTCTATCTAGTTTCCTAGGTCATCAGTCACAGGCGGGTAGGTTGAATTTAGGCTGCATGAACATGGACATTTTTCCCTACGTTCTGTCCAAATTCAGACCGATGCTTTGTTGTGTGACAACTGAGAACCTTCGCAAAACAAAAACTAATTCCTTGGCAGGCGAGGAGCGCTCACATATACGTTCCAGAAGCTTCTGCTGATTCACTTACTGGAGCAGCTTTTTCTTTCCTAGCCTTCTGTGCTGCAGGCCTTGCTACTGCTCTGTGTTCCCTGCTATGAACTCTGCTATATGATTTCAGGACATTCCTAAAACACTTTCAGTTTTCTCAGTTGCAGCCAAGAGGAGGGAAATAGCTGTCTGCCCTGATACGTCTCTACAGCATGTGCCTCTGTACTTTGTGTGAAGGGGTGGACATCAGACATATCATTAGGTTTCTTGTCGTCTTTTTTTCCATTCCTCCTCTGTTGCACTATTTACTGTCATCATATGTAGCTGTACCAATAAGATCAGTAACATAAATCTGTTAAGGATATGAAATGGTTTCTGCTCTTTGTTCGGCCAGGAAAAAAAAGAATATTCGACAAAACTGCAAAGCTACACTTCGGTACAGCTTGTAATCATGTAGATGGGGCAGTAGATGTTACAACGATAGTGTATTTATCTATATATAGCTCAAAGCACTGGCAAATGAACTGCTTAACGGGGATGGCACTACGTCTTTTGAAGGTATAGGCCTTGTTGTCTACAGCATTGGGTCTTTCTACAACTTTTTTGTCACCCTGCATTCAGTACAACTGGGTCTCATATAATTTGCTATAGTGTAAATCAGAGGAGATACATGAAATTTAATGCCATTTCTGCAGCAGTGTAAGGTTATGACTGGACTCTTTCACCCAGGAGAGTCACTTCCTTTTGGACTTGTTGATTCACAGTTCTTTTCGGTTTGGGGTACACTTGATTTTAGTCTGTCTTTTTTCTTTCCCTCACATTACATATTACTTGCCCTTTTCCATTACTTGTCCTCTTCAGCATTCTTCTTTTCTCTTTCTCAATATCATGCTTTAAATCAAAGTGGACTGGGTGGTTTCTTGTAAGACTATGGTTTTTTAAACACCAGATTACTGTAGCCAAATTCAAGTAAGTGACTTCAATAGAGACTTCACTCAGTGGAACATAAATCCAACAATGTATAAATACAAGCAAACAGTTTTAAATGATCTATTTATCTTTTTTGTCCTAAAACTCTCTGAAGCTATAAAAAGAAGGATGTGGGAAAACATCTTACCAAAAGTGATCGGTTTTTTGTCTTTTCCATTACTTGTTTTTGGTTGGTTGGTTAGTTGGGTTTTTTTCCAGAGAATTACATTATTAATTCATAACTACACGCTAAAGCAAATCTGATTTAAAAAGGAAACACAATACAAAACCTTAGGAGACATGTTTGTTCAGATGAAAAGTAGTGAATAACAGTAGTGTAATTAGGGTCAAAGGAGTCTTGGGGAAAAAAAAAGAAAAAAAAAGACCACCTCAGAGCTATTTTAAAATCTTAGGTCATGAGTTAGGTCATGAGCTTCTTGGCATTTGGTGTGGTATCTGAGTAGACCCTCGGATTATAGATCAGGGCAGGTGCAGAAGACTGTACTATAAATACTTTTACCCTTAAGGAGTTCACGAATTTTCTTGAATGACAAACCGGACAGAAACATATTCGTTCTGAAGAAGAAAATTATGAAAATAATTTTAGAAGAATTTAAAGTTTTATTTTCCAGCAAGTCATCCCACAGTTCTTAATTATAAAAGCTAAAACGCTCTTCACCCCTACCTTAGAAATATGACGGAAAACCTTTTACAGAGTTACAGCATGTATTTATTGAGCACGACTGGCATGTTCAGGGGTATTTCTGTACTCATTTGTTGCCCACTGAGCTGTGCAGAGAACTGATGGTCAAGATTCCTGCCTTCTATTTAGAGCCTTCTCTTGCCTTACGGCTGGAGCATATATGACCAATTCCCTCTGGGGAAGTTTTGCCATTTATACACTTAAAAATACTGTCCCTCAGCTCCCTTAGTGCAAAGCTCTCAGATCCTTACAGGATAAAATACGCTAACTGTAGTGGTAAAACATGCCTAATTTCATCAGTATCTATTGTTTCATTTGTTTTCCAGGGGAATACAGATGTTTTCAATTTCCTATTTTTTGATGATATGCCACACTCATGTTGCGGCTCCCTTTGTCCAGAATGAACCTTGTAATTTTACAAGGGCTACAGAGCTCTCAGAGACCTTTGAGAAATTAGTTTGTATTTTATTTCTATTTGTCCCCCTATGAGGGAACGCTCCACTTTTCAAATGACAAATACAGGCCTATGAGTTCACTCTGACAGACCTAATTTGAATCCTTAATCATCTTTTAAGAGGCATGTTTTCACAGAACTGGCAGAACCAGTTGTAGTATAAAGTTAGGTGTAATTTCCTGCCTATTCCTTAAAAAAAAAAAAAAAAAGAGAGAGAGAGAAGATATTCACCTACACTTTTTTCTGTTACCAGAATCAACAGTGTGAACAACCTTTGACCAGCCCAATCCATGCACAAAAAGCAGGACCTTCTCAAGGCAAATTTCTGCCTATGTCAAGGGATGTATGATATGTCAGAAACGTCATGATGTAAAGGGGTTCCAGCCTTTCACCGGGAAACAACACCATCTTGTCAGTAAGCCTGAAGTGTAACATCACCTCCTCACAGGAGGAGTAGTGAATTTCAAAAATAGTATATCCTTCTCTGGTTCTTTGTGTTGGCTGTCTTGATTTTCTAAAGAGCCTGATTAAATTAACAGAATTCAAAATGAGTGCAGTAGGGACTCCCCGGAAGCAAGTAAAACTGCCGCTAGGGAGTTCCTGCACCATTTGTCAATGAGAGATGAGACAGCCGCTGTGGTGAAAAACAAAAAAAGGTAACAGTAACATTACAGAACTATTATTATGTCAGAAAAGCAAAGTTTGTGTCACCTTCTTTTTCAGCATGCAAAAGTAATTTGTATACAGTCTTTCTTCACCTATCAATTAAAGAGGGAGAGGCTATACAAGCTATTTGATTTCCAAGCCTATCTTTCTTAGCCAGCTGGAACAGAAATTTCCAAGCAATTGAAATAGTTAATGAAAGGTATAGCGAGCATGTTTACACATGCCTGTACTTTTCACGTTCTCTCTGCAAGGGAAAAAAAATTAAATCACCATCAGCCAGTTCAGCCCTGTGAATACAGGGTCATCTTGATATAAACAAAGCTTATTAATTGGACATTTTCATTTAAGTGGAACCTCAAGATTTTGTTTTGCTGTGGTGGTGATAGCATCCTCCAGGTATTTTTTTAAAAAACTTTTGAGTTCCTTTTCTTTTCCCCATGTCTCGTACTTTCTCACGTATCCCAGAGGCTCCCATGTCATGGCTAACATTCTTTCAGAAAAATGGAGCTGCGCAGGAATTCTTTAAGAGCCTATCAGCACCACTCCCAAATTAGCCAGACAGAATACTGTTTATTTAATTTCGCAAGACATTTGCTTTCCCCAAAGCCAGAAGAGCTACCTCAGTGAATTCCCAGCTGTGCTCCTCTACACTTCTTAAGGAATTTTTTGTGGCAGAAGACTAAAATTCTCCTCTACTAGAAACAAAACATACTGATAAATTTCATAATGCAGTCAGGTTGTTGAACAATATGTAACTAGGTGTCTTTTAAATATTCACTATACTTACCTCAGAAAGGCTCTAATCTGTTCTAATTGTCTATATTGCAGAAGCAAGATAAGTGCAAAGAGGAAAAACTACACTTTAGAGCTGGCTAGGACTAAATCTGCACTCTTTCCATACTCTGTTGTCTGGTGTTCTCAAACATTCTGTGGCAGTGCAATGCTGTTTATGTTCTGATGGGTTTACATAGTGTTTTATTGGAACTGATAGGTAGGGATGAATGAACAATACTGTCTGTATAGAAAAGATAATTTCACCCTCTAGAAACATTTTACTTCATATTTTTTACTAGCATTACTATTATTTTACTATTCTTGTCATGGGAGTTTGGTTATTAAACCAATGCGGTGAGAAAGGAATGCAGTGAGAAACCATCTTTTCTTTCAAGAGGCATAAGGAAAGCTTCTACTTTGCCAATGGTCCTCCGTGCTCTCTAGTAGCCATGCCCGTGCATTCCCGCGCCCAGCCGCGAGGCTCTGAGCTCTGTACAGCCCACAGCTAGATTCAGCGTGGCCTTTCTCAGGAGCGGGGGAAGATGACTCTTGGTCTGAACCCTGATCGGAGGACTTTGCTATCTTGCAGAAGCTTCGTGGTGAAGCTTGTTTAAGCTCTGCAGGAGCTGGCCTGCAAGGCCTGTCTTGCAAATCCAGCCCTCGTTGCCCTGGCAAGTACAGCGGGCCAGAAGCCGTAGGACATTCCCTCCTGCTGCAAAGTAACATCGGTTCAGCCGATGCAGTGACAGCACCAGGGAAGAATTTTCTGCTGCAAGGACTGAGCGCAGACAAAGAGGCTGCTTAATTTTCTCTCTGTGCAACCCAGATCCTGTGGGGCTCGTGCACGTCTGTGTACTTTCTGCACTGTACAAGGGAGCGTGCGTCGTGGGGACAGAGCGTGTTGTGGCTTGCTCCTTGTGCTGATGAGACTGTGAGAGACCCGCCAGAAGCAAAAATAGGTCTCCACTTAATTATATGTTATTTTGTTAATTGTCTCTCTCTCTCTGCTGCCTGTCTCTCGCTGGCATTGGGGCAGAGGGTGCAAACCGACTCTCCACCAGTTTCTCTGTCCCCGCTTCTCCTGGCCTCCATCCCTCACAGCTCTGGCTAGCCCAGGAGGGCGCAGCTGGCCGGCCACTGTCCCAGGCGAGGGGTGCTGTGACTCTCCTCTGCCTTTTCTTGTCGGCTCAGTGTCTGCGGCCTTTGCTCCTCTCCCTGCAGAGGCACAAGTCCCAGTGCGGTACAGCAGAGGAGGGGGTTAGACCTGGGAACACAGCGGCTGCTGCTGGCCTGGCGAGCAGCAGAGCCCTCCACGTGTCCCGCATTGTCCCCTGCCCCGGAGGTCTAGGTGGCCGGGCCCGCACCCCGCCGCCCCCCCGTGCTGCAGCCAGGCTGGCGGATAGAGATGCCCCCTCCTTCTCCCCTGCCTCTGGCTGCCGAGTGGGGGGAGATTTTTTTTCATTCCCTACGGGCATGGAGTTAACCCCTTGCTGCCCCTCCAGCCGCCCGCAGCCCCGCGTGTTCCTCTGGTGCGGCCGTGGGGGTCCGCCACCCTCCCGCTTTAAAACAGATGGATTTCCACGGGTGGGGACGGCTCCAGCACCGGGCTGGTGTCACCCCGACCCTCGCCCGCCCCGAGCAGCCTCCGGCCCCGTCTCCTCCGCTCCCCGGGCTCCGCTTTGCTGCCTTTTTTCTTTTTTTGTCTCCTCCCAGGAGTTGCAGCGAAACGTCCCGTCCAGCCTATTTGGAAATGGGAACAAATCGCTCCCCCGCCTTACCTCGCCCCTGGCATCCCATATATAGTCATATCTACGGTCAAATGGCAGGCGGCAGCGAATGGGAGCGCTGAGCCTCCCAAAAAAGCCGAGCGAGAGAGGGAAAGGGGTAGGGACGAACGGAGGAGGGAGGGGGG
>VXBO01011170.1:151589-165408 GCA_013400135.1 Rhinoptilus africanus | reverse complement strand
AGCTGGGGCAGGTCTGGAGGTATGGGTGAGACAGGGGGACTGGGAGCATGGGGTGACTGGGGGTATGGGGGGATTGGGATGGGGCTGATGCAGGGCCTCATCCCCCTGCTGCAGCTGAGACAGGTCTGGAGACACCAGGGAGGGGCACAAGAGTGTCACAGAGACAGGGTGGGGATGGGGAGGACCTGCTGCAGACGGGGCAGGTCTGCAGGCATGAGGGTGTGGGGGTAGAGAGCGGCCAGGGGACAGGGATGGGGCTCTTGTGGGGCCTCATCCCCCTGCTGCATCTGGGGCAGGTCTGGAGGCATGAGGGTCACGGAGCCAGGCTGGGGCTGGAGGGAGTGGCTGGGTGCGGCAGGGACATGGGTGGGGATAACAGGGTGCAGCACAGAGGACACAGGTTGGGGCTGCAGGACATGGAGGGGAAGTGGATGGGGATGGCGAGGTACACCAGGGGCCAGGTGGCTAGGGGGACATGGGGATCAATTCCTTTGCAGCCG
Source organism: Rhinoptilus africanus (assembly GCA_013400135.1). NCBI lineage: Eukaryota > Metazoa > Chordata > Aves > Charadriiformes > Glareolidae > Rhinoptilus > Rhinoptilus africanus. The sequence goes on along the minus strand of VXBO01011170.1, from coordinate 164,908 downwards.
CAGCAGGATGCATGGCAGGGAACGGCCCCCAGCAGAGCCGAGCTGTGGGTGCTGGTGGGTGTGGGCAGGAGCTGGCTTGAGGAGCTCGCAGCTCAGCTGTATGTCACAGGCCTGCTGTTCCTGTGGCTGAGCAGTGCTGGGCCTACTGGGGGGCCTGCCTGGCCATGGCAGCAAGGTGCCGGGGGGGTGTGTGGAGTGCTTCTGCCAGGCACTGAACACCTTGGGCTTGGATCCTCCTCCCCGGCACCTCCCCATGCTCCTGCTCAGAGCTCACTGTAGTCTGTGGGGTCGTGGGTGAAGAGATGCCACTTGTCCCCCAGCCTGGCCAGACTTCCCCACCAGGGCTGCATTTATGTTGCCTGCCCCTTCCTGGGCCTGGGGGAGGGCAGGCTGTGCAGGTAGGGTGAGCGACAGCTTAGCAGACTTGGGCAGACTTGAGGCCCTTTGCCTGCATCTCTGCAGACCCTCCAAAGCCTGAGTTGATGATTTATTGGCATCTTCCTGCCCTGTGCAGTGAAGCCGGCACTGCTCCCTCACAGCTCTGCTGAGCTCCATCCTCAGGCGCCGGGCAAGAGCCGTGGCTCTGGCACTGAGCTGCTTCCTGGGGAGGCCGGTGCTGGGAGGGGAGTGGAGACAATGGCAAATTCCTGGAACAATACTCTGAGCAGGCAGCACTCCCGGCTCAGGTTTCGGTGCTGTTTCCCATCCTGAGCTACCATAGCACAGAGCTCCTCCACTCCCTGTTGTCTGCATGCGTTCATTCATCTGCTGCTCTTCCTGGGATGCTCCTGGGATGTCTAACTTTGTTTCACAGTGCAGCGTGCACTGTGCTATAGAGGCCCCTACTCCTTTTCTCCCCAAGACAGCCACTGTTTGACCCTTCCCAATCCCATTCTATCCCCGTGGCAGCTCTTGGTGTATGCTGGCTTTAGGACAGGTGCAGCCCTGCCTTAATGTACTGGAGGAGCTGGTGAGGGAAAGAACCGGAGCTCTTTGGCCCACCAGTGGCTAAGCCTGCCTGTAGATGGTCTTGTCCCTGGCACCCTGTGGGCAATTGCCTGATTCTGGCCTGAGCTGGGGCCAAGCTGTGGTCAGGGGCTTTGCTCCCGGTGGTGTCAGCCGTGCTCTCCTGATCTGCTGCGCCACGGAGGCTCTTAAGCCAATTAAAGCGGTAACTCTCAGCACTGACCCTCCAGGACATGTTGGTCTCAAGCTGCAGCTGAGGCTCTTTCTAATCTCAGGATTTGGGATTAGCTCGTGTGACCAGTTAAATGCAGTTTGCTAAACCCATTAGTGCAGTTGGATCCGGTGCAGGTGGATGTGGCGGCTAAAGAAGTGTAGAATAAATGATGCACGTGAAGAGAAGGCTTTTCCCTGACCAGGGCACCATACCTCTTACCAAACATCCCCCCCATTCCTGATTTACCTGCCTCCTCCCTGCCTTGCGATCACCTTGGCAGATCTCACCCCTACCAGATCTATCACTGCACAGCCCCGAGCCCCAGCTGTGACAAAGACCCCCAAATCACAAAAATACAGCTGCTTCCCAGCTGCAAAGGCAGCTCCGAGCACTAACGCTGCGATTATCCCAAATTAAATCTGCTGCAAGAAGCTGCTGAAGCTAGTTGTCATCAGCGTGTTCATGATGTACATACAAATACTCCGCCACGGATGCTCTCCGGTGGTGGATGCATGACCATGTGCTCGTGTGAGCAGCAGAAGCGCACTCAAGGGCTGCTTCTTGGATGGTTTTGCCACTCAGGAATTGTTATCCACTCTGCTCGCAGAAAGTCACCAGCTGTTTCACTCAAGAAACTCTGAAGGGAAGGGATGCTGTGCACACCATGTACCTCCCACCCAGCAGCGTTCCCCAGGTTTCCCCTGACACCTCCGTGCGCTGGCAGCTGGCTGGTGTGTCTCTGCCCATCCCATTGCACTGGGGACAGCCCTGCCTGTGCCCTTGTGTCTGCTTTAACCCAGGGTCACACCTGCTTTGGCTGCCTGGGGGTCACCAGGGCCAGAGCTGGGGTGTCCTCTCCACCCGCAGGTCCTCCCTGAAATCCCCTCATCAGCCTATGTCATAGAGTCGTAAAATCATAGAATCATAGGGTTGGAAGGGCCCTCTGGAGATCATCAAGCAGGGGGCACAGGAACGCGTCCAGGCAGGTTTGGGATGTCTCCAGAGACGGAGACTCCACCACCTCCCTGGGCAGCCTGGGCCAGGGCTCTGCCACCATCAAGGGAAAGAAGTTCCTCCTCAGGTTTAGGGGGAACTTCCCATGGTCAAGTTTGTGCCCGTTACCCTTTGTCCTGTCCCTGGGCACCACTGAGAAGAGCCTGGCCCCATCCTCCTGACACCCCCCGTCAGTATTTGTAAGCATTGATAAGGTCCCCCCTCAGTCATCTTTTTTCTAGACTAAAGAGACCCAAACCTCTCAGTCTTTCTTCATAAGAGAGATGTTCCATCCCCTCAGCATCCTGCTAGCCCTTTGCTGTCCCCTCTCCAGCAGTTCCCTGTCCTTTCCCCATCCTCTGCTGGCCTGGGGACCCGGTGCCACCCCTCAGTCCTGATGTCAGTCCAATGGGGCACGGACACCCTCAGTAGCTCTCTGTGTGGGCTCATGATGAGTGGCAGAGCTGGGACCCGCATGTTCCCCCCTCTGCTCCTTTGTCCTGTCTGCTCAGGAGCCGTCTCAGCCCTGGGAGCACACAGCTTTGGGGTGTCAGCTTCTCCTACCGCAGGACCCACCGCTGGGGTCAGTCACTTGCTGGGGGTCCCCGCCTGGCCCCAGTGTGCGGGGCAAGAGGGTTTTTTAGGGCAGATTAAACCTTTCCCTAAGCATGAGTGCCCTTGTCTGCCCCCATCCACCCTGGGGACCCAGGGCACATTGGGGTGTGGGGACAGGGGGACTTTCATCAGTGCCATGATGTGCCAACTGGGACACGTGCAGCTCTCCCTGATGGCCTGACTTGGCGGGATGCGTAAGGGATTAAAATGGCTGCAACAGGGAAGCAATTTTCTCCTTCTTTAAATAAGGGATTAAGGGATGATATCCCAAATTACCTTCTAGGAAAATCACACTCCATATCGCTCATTCTTAGACTGGGTGGGTCCCTCGTCCTTTTCCATCTGAGGATGATGGTTAGTGGATTTGGTTATAAACCAGGCTGGGCTTTTCTCCTTGCATTTCTTTTCTTCCAACACTTGAAAACTGGAGTCAGTAGCTGGGAGCTGGGGGCAAATGGTGACAGTGACAGCAAACCTGGCCATGGTAGGACTGTGGCAAACCTGGCCATGGCAGGGCTCCGTCAAACCCGGCACCCACCCGAGCCCACCACCTTCCCCCTGCAGGGCCTTCGTTGGATTACTCTTCGTAATACAAAGGAGGGAGCAATTAGCCCTGAGAGCTCTCGCGGTCGGTTTCTGCCTCATCATCATTTTTTTTGAAAATTAAATGATTTTTTTTTTTTTCAAGTGATTGATTCTGTATTTCCCATGCAGCTGCTGCGGTGCTGGGTTGGTAAGCGCTCGCCGTGCGCTGTCAGTGTGGGGATGTTTCTCTGGGCTGAAACACCACGGGATGATCAAATGCATAACAAACAAGAATCAACATTTCATTCTGGCAAGTTGATGGGAGATGAAATCTCATTTTAATGAGATCTATGGAGCTGACAGGAAGACGGGAGGATAATTGTGCCCTCATTGAAAGCTGGGGGAGGCCGCGGGTCACTTGTTGAGCGGCTGAGGAGCCGGGGACGGCACGGCTCTGGGGTCTGTGCACGAGCGGCTGCTGTGCGCTGCAGATGGCAGGATGCTGGTGCTGACGAGCCCAATTAGCGAGGCTGATTACAGAGAGAGGATGAGGTCATCAGTGTCCACGTCTGGCTCGCGCATGGGTGCCCTGGGACCAGCAGCGATGCCCTGTGGCATCCCAGGCATCGCTTCTCCCGTTGCCTTCCCGCCACGCTGTCCCCTGGGGTGTCTCCCGGTTCACATCCTGCCAGTGAGGGGGGGTCCATCCCCGAGCCCTCCTGTGGGTCCAGGAGCAGCGCCTGGCAGGGAGAGGGGCCGGAGCACCGCGGTGCTGCGATGGCAGCGGTGGCCTGGCATGTGAGGTGGTGGCAGCACTGGTCTGGCTGGTGGCAAGCAGGTGGCACCAGGGTGCAGATTTGTGCCGGGACCCTCGTCACAGAGCTGGGACCATCGGCGCCTTTGCCCCTGGTGTTTTGTGTTGGGTGAGCCCCAGCTGTGTTCCCTGCTCCGTGCCCGCAGGTTCACTCCGTACTGCTCCATGCACGGGCCATTAAGCAGAGGGAGGCAGGAACAAGGGATGGGCCACGGAAAAGGATAAAATTAGCTGCTCTGCCCAAGGTAGGGAGTTAAAGTGTCATTTTGACAAAGGTGCAAAGAAACCAGCAGGGGCCTGGAGCGGGACTGGCTGTGGGATGGCCCCTGCAGCCACCGGCATCCGCTAAAACTGCAGCGGAACTACCAAAATCGTGTTATTTGCTGACAGCAACTTCTTGCCCGGTGGCCAGCTCTCAGGAGGGCTTTTTAGAGCTTCCAGCAGGGCAGGTGGGAGGGGATGGGCAGGCGGTGATGGGGCTAATGACGCGTCAGTGGCCTTGCCGGGGAGGACCACGGAATCCCGGTGGGACCAGCCTGCCCACCCTGCCCTCCCGCAGGCTGAGCGAGCCGGCGGGGCTGCCCGGGGTGGGAGCAGATGGCAGCGGGGCGGCACAGAGGCCTTGGTGGCCCCAGCTGATGGCCCCCAACTGTGGTCTCAGGGCTGTTCAGCCCAGGGGTGGGAGGACCTGGTTGTCCCCACAGCGGGAGCAGGGCTGGCTCCTACCTCCTCCCACTAACGAGTGAGCCGAAAGGGCTTGGGATCAGGGTTTCTCCCGTGCTCCCGGCTAATGGAGTCGGCTGGCAGCACTTTCCGGAGCTGATGGAGAGGCTGTTGCTCTGCGTGACGGCTTGACTCAAGGAAGCTTTATGGCTCGACATCCTCCTGCTTCCTCTTTCTCTTTTCCTCCTCATCTAGCTCCCTCTTTCCCCCGAGGCATCGGTGCCAGTGTTGCAGACAGGGCTGCCTGGGAATACCCTGCCTGTCCGGCTCCGTGCCCCTCCTGTGGTGCCCGGATCTGGCCCTGTGCTGTGTGGAGGGGTCCCCGGTGGCGGTGACTCAGCCGGTGCGTGCGTCGGTGCCACGCACACCTCCGCTGACCCCCGGCCGACAACCAGATGGCCAGGGCCGGTGTGTGCCCGCACCCGCAGCCCTGCCAAGAGCCCAGGAGCTTCCTGCGGGCACCGCAGCACGACCAGCTGGTGCCTCCATCCTGGCTGGGGCAAGGGGAGGCAGGGTGGGCTCTGTGCCAGCCAGAAAAAAGATATCCCCTTTGAGAAGCATTGGGAGCACCGTGATGGCTGGGTGGGCAGGGGGGTGATGGCCAGGCGAGCCCCAGGGCAGCAGGGTGCTGAGCTGGCTTTGCACAAGCTGCCCCTTCCCAGCATCTCGGGGCTCCGGGGTGGGACAGGGATTCGCTCAGCATCACCACTGCCCTGCAGCCCACTGCGGCCCCAGGGTGGGGGACTTTCCATGGCCCCAAATCAGGGAGGAATTGCTCACCGGAACAGGTTGGCAGCGGTCGCGGGGCATGCCTGGGATGGGCAGGGGGAGGTGAGCTCGGCTGCCTGGGCGGTGGGGGCTCCTCTCACCCTCCCACCCCCGCCTCATGCAGGTACCTCCGCACGCTGTACCTGGGGCTGCAGAGCCGGTGGCAGGCTGAGCACCGCCGCCGCCACTTCTACTGGCGGATGATGTTCGAGAGCGCGGACATCAGCATGCTGCGGCTGCTGGAGACCTTCCTGAAGAGCGCGCCCCAGCTCGTGCTGCAGCTCAGCATCATGGTGCAGCAGAACAGCATCGAGCCGCTGCAGGGTAAGGGACACGGCCCCCGCGGCAGGGGACAGGGGCAGCTGGAGCGGGGGGATCTCGGGCTGCCGCAGGCTCTCACTGCCCTTCCCTGCTTTGTCTCCGCAGGGCTCTCGGCCTCGGCCTCGCTGGTCTCCCTGGCGTGGATGATCGCCTCCTACCAGAAGGTGCTGCGGGACTCGCGGGAGGACAAGATGCCGATGTCCTACAAGGGTGCCGTGGTGCAGATCCTGTGGCACCTCTTCACCATCGCCGCCCGCGCCATCGCCTTCGCCCTCTTCGCCTCCGTGTTCCAGCTCTACTTCGGCATCTTCATCGTCACCCATTGGTGCATCATGACCTTCTGGATCATCCAGGGCGAGACGGACTTCTGCATGTCCAAGTGGGAGGAGATCATCTACAACATGGTGGTGGGCATCATCTACATCTTCTGCTGGTTCAACGTCAAGGAGGGACGGAGCCGCTACCGCATGTGCATCTACTACGTCATCACGCTGTCGGAGAACGCTGCCCTCACCGTCCTCTGGTTCCTTTACTACGACCGCAAGACCACCTCCGACTTCGACGCCTTAATCCTCGTCTGCGTAGTCAGCTCCAGTTTTGCCCTCGGCATCTTCTTCATGTTCATCTACTACTGCCTCTTGCATCCCAATGGCCCTATGTTCGGCCCCCACTCCGGGGGCTGCATTTTCCGGCAGCGGCCGGCCCCAGTGCCGGGGTCCCCCACGGACGCTGTCACCAGCCCTCCCCGCTCGCTGCCGCGGACTACAGGGGGGGAGCGGGAAGGGGCGCCGGGGGAGCGGGACAGCTGCGTGCCCGTCTTCCAGGTGAGACCCTGCCCCCCGCCGGCGCCGGCCGCCCGTGCCCCGCGGACAGAGGGGCCCGTCATCCGCATTGACCTGCCCAGGAAGAAGTACCCGGCCTGGGATGCCCACTTCATCGACCGGCGCCTGCGAAAGACCATCCTGGCGCTGGAATACGCCTCGCCCACCACCCCGCGCCTGCAGTACCGCACCCCCGGTGCTCCCCAGGAGGTGCTGGAGTACGAGACCACCGTGTAGGGCGGGGGATGTGAGGCCGTGGCAGGGCCCTCTCGGTGCCATCCCAGCCACCCCACCTCTTCACAGCCGTTTGCCTTTCTGTTGGGTTTGCCGGTGCTGCCGTGCTGCCATGCCGAGCGCCCCGTGGGTGGGGGCCAGGGAGGTCACTTGGTGCTATGCCCCCCCCATGCCACCCTCCTGCAGCCAAGACCCCCTTTCCACCCCGCAGCGGCCACCCCAGCTCCCCCCCGGGGCTCCTCCTTGCCAAAATACCTCACCGGTGCCTCAGCCCAAGGCGGTGGGTGCTGTGGCCCCACAGCGCTCGACCGGGTCGGCGGTGCAGGATGGGGACCGGGGACACCCCCTGGCTGGGGGCTGGGGGCCGTGAGGGGCTTGGGGCGCGGTGGGGTATGACAGGACCCAGGTGGGCAGCACATGGGGACACGGGTGCTGGGGCTGCCCCGTGCCTGTGCCGCGGCAGGGCCGTGGGGCTGGAATGCAGCAGCTTCACTGGGGGGTGTGTGAGGCTCCTGTCACCCCCAGGGAGACAGGGCAGGGGACAGGCAGGGTCCAGCCAGCCCCCCCATGGTTCCTGTCTCCCCCTGCCCTGCGATACCAGCCATGGGGGAGCCCCCTCATCGCCATCCTTGTTCCCCCTGATTCGAGTTTGAGCCATGCCCCCACTCCACGGTGTCCTTTCTGACCTGTGGGGCACAAACCCTGGCTGGGGGAGCCCCTCACAAGTGGGCACCAACCCTCATACCCCCAGCATTGAGCTGGGCCCCCAGCTCCAGCTGGGGCGGCAGGGGATGGCTGCCCCCCCATCATCCCCATCCCGTCCCCTGGGGAGCCACTTCATCTCGTCGGGTTTGTTTTCACCTGAATAGTGACGTTTTGTGTTACATTTTCTACCTCCGCTGAGGCCGGGGGAGGCAGGGCCTGGCTGGCACTGCTGGAGGGGGGGTGTGTGTTGCAGGACTGCAGGCATTCCCAGGGCTCCCCAAAAAGGGATTCACCCCACAGCCGTTCTCCTCTGACGGGTTTAGCATCGCTTCCCACCTGGGAGCATTTCCATCCATCCCCCCATCGGCATCAGCCCCCTCCAGCTCCCCATTATAAACGTGAACTGGGATCCTGCCCCCCTCCTGCCTGCCCCCCTGCCTCCCCTGCCTGTCCCTGCCTGCCCAGAGGAGCGGGGCTGCCCTGGGCTCCGGGATTGAATGTGTTCCCTGGTCCTGCCCGGATCCCTTGGCGTGTGCCCACCCAAAGGNATCAGCCCCACCGTGCCACCCCACGAGGAACCGCGCCGGCCGCGGGGAGGGCTGCTGTGGGGGAGCTGCCCTTGGGAACGGCTCTGGCTGCCACCCACCGGGATGGGGCGCAGAGTCCCCGAAGGATGGCGCGGGTGCCCATCCCCCTGGCACAGGGCGGCAGTTGTCAGTGGCATCATGTTGTTTTTGTTTCCCATTTCTCTGTAACTGGAAGGCCGGGGTGACAGCAGGCTGGAGCTGGCCGTCGCTGGGGTCACTGGTGCTAACTGGTGCTAACTGGAAGCCTCGGAAACTCTTTTGGAGGAGGGTGCAAAGGATGCCTGGGGGTGGGTAGCGAGCCAGGCTCCCCACAACCAGTATCCCTCCTTCACCGCCAGTAATGGGCAGACCCCAGTGGTGGGTGCTGGCCCTGCCGGGGACAGCGGTGGGCGCAGGGTGGTTCTGCAGAGGGGTCTCATTTCCTCAGGGAAGGTCGGGGGCAGCGGCCGGGGGAGCCGGGATGGGGGTCACCCACAGCCCCCACATGGGTGCCCAGGTGGCAGCGTCTCCTTGCCAGGTCCCACTCACGGAGCGGGCGATCCACCAGGGCTGGGTTACATGGGGACTGGGGACTGGTGTGGGGCAGCCCTCCTGGCTCCCCCCAGCCCCATCCCCTCTCCCCGTCGCCCCAAGGGCAGAGAGGAGCCACCAGTCAGGGCGATCTGTACCCCCCCCTCCACACCCTTCACCCTTAGGGTTTGCGTGGGGACCCCAGGGCTGCGCTGGCGGGACAGAGGGACACTTTTCTATGCACTCAAGCCACGGTACCCTCAGCCCTGGGCTGCTCCGGGCTGGGATCTCGGCAGCGGCAGGTGGCACTGAGCCATACGGGGGGCACAGGGCAGCCATGGACCCCAGCCCTCGGGCTCAGCTACCCTCCTGCCGCCCACCAGGCCTGTGCCGCAGGGGAAGCCAAACCCAGCATGCCGGTGCCAGCGGCAGCACTGGGACCAAGGCAAGGGGGGACAAGCCAGGGCAAATCCAGGCGCTGTGGGATGGAGGCAGCTCCAGGGGTGCTTGAGCTCCCACTGGGGACAGGGGTCCTGGTCCTCGGAGGGGGGGTGCCATCCCAGGGGTGGCAGCGGGGCCATCCCGGCTTCAGGGAGCGGGGAGAGGTTTGGGCTGGGGCCATTTGTTCCCGGAGGGGGCTGCTGGAGGGTCTCTGCCACGTCTCTGGCCCCTTCCCAGTGCCGGGACCTGGCGGCCACTGTCACGTACTGTAAATACTCTGTGTGCCACCTTCTTCTCTGGGACCCTCGGCGCGGGCGGGGGGCGAGCGGTAGGCCGTGGTCCGTACCAAGACTTTTTTGTATACCACAAACTTTTTGTATATTTTTAATTTTGCTGCAACATGAGATATTAAATTCATTTCAATAAGCCCTGCTTGTGGGAACCTGTCCTTGCCAGCACCTCCGGCTCATGCCCTGGGCTCCGCACCAGAGCAGGATGCTGCCCTTTGTCCCGGGGTGCTTGGGGACATTGGGGGATGGAGCAGGAGGGCTGCGGCGCTGCTGCCCGTCTGGTGTTGGTGGCCCTGGCCGATGCTGGCGGCCGGCAGGGAAGGGGTGCACGGGCAGGATGTATTGTGCTGGGGAGGAAGCCGCTGGACACAGCCCTGTCCCTGTCGCCAGCTCTGCAGGGACAACCTTCTCCCTGCCGGAGGGCCCCATCCGTGTGTGACCCCCAGATCCACAGGGGGCTCAGGCCCCGTGGGCGGCCGTGGGGATGGGGTGCTGGGTGCAGCTACGCAGGCTCCTGCCGGTGTCATTCCCTGTGTCAGGGCTCCTTGTGGGCTGGGCAGGACGGGGTAGGGAGGGCCAGGAGCCCCCAGCGCTGCCCCACGGGGATGGGGCTGATGAGGGGCTGTGGGGCAGTGGAACCAGCCCCAGACACGGCGGGGAGCCCTGCGGCAGCGAGGGGCAGGGGCTGCTCTGCAGCAGGGTCCTGTGGGCACCCCCAGCCCCAGCCCCTGCTCCAGTCCCATCCCAGCCTATTTCAGCCTCTACCTCTGCCCAAATCCCAGTCCAGTCCCAGCACCAGTTCCAGCCCAGTCCCAGTCCAAGCCCCTGCTCCAGTCCCATCCCAGCCTACTTCAGCCCCTGCTTTTGCACAAGTACCAGCCCAGACCCATTCCTAGTCCCAGTCCCAGTCACAACCCCAATCCCAATCCCAATCACAATCCCAGCCCCAGCTCCAGTCCCAGTCCCAGTCCCTGTCCCAGTCCCAGTCCCAGTCCCAGTCCCAGTCCCAGTCCCAGTCCTGTCACAGCTCCAGCCCAGCCCAGTCCAGTCCCAGCACCCCCCAGGAGGGGCAGGAACTCACATCCCAGCCGTCCTGGTGGAGTTTCCGACACAGGAAAAGGCAGTGGCGCCGAGCGGAGCGGTGGGGGAGGCCGTGCCGGGAGGCAGCACCGCGGCCCCGCCATGGACTGCGAGGCCAAGAAGGGCAAGAAGGTGCGTGGGCCTGGGGCTGGTGTCCCAGGGGGCTGGCGGGAGGGTGGGAGCGGGCGAGACACATGGGGACACTGGGACGAGTGTCCCCACAACCCTCCCCTGGTGCGGTGGTGAGAGGTGGGGTCCCCACCTGCTGACCCCCAAAGTGCCCAAAGGCTGCAAATTGCGGGTCAGTGAGAAGAGAGGTGACGAGCCCCTCCTTGGGTGCTGGCTGCCTGCGGACCCCCTGCGTGGGTGCCGGGGTTGGGTGCCCAGCGCTGACACGTCCCCGTGTCCCCGTGCCCGCTCTCCCTCCCAGGGCTTTGTGTCACCCATCAAGCGGCTGGTTTTCCCCAAAGCGGCTCGGAGGCCGGCGCTCCGCAGCAGCGTCTACCGGCGGCCGCTACACTCGGTGCCCCTCTACCCCCCCGATTACCTGATCGACCCCCAGATCTTGCTGCACGACTATGTGGAGAAGGAGGTGAAGGTAAGGGGGTGGGAGGTTCCCAGGGATGCTCCAGGTCCCTGCCTGTGCATGGCGGGGGTGACGAGGCCACCAACACCACGCAAAGGGCCACCATCCGTGGTGGCCAGGAGGGTCCTGGTCCCCTCTTTGCCTGGGCAACCCCCAGGGAGGGGGAAGGTGAGCTGGGAGCGCAGGGATGATGCCCCCATTGCAGGGTCTCCCTGCACCCTGTGTTAACATGGGTGCTCCGGGAGACGCTCTGGGCCACAGGGTGGGGAGGGCACATATCCCCAGCCCCCCCACAAGCTGCCCTGCATTTTGTCCCCCCCCCATAGTTTTTAGGCCACCTGACATGGGTGACAGCCTCCCTGAACCCCTCCAGCCGGGATGAGGTGCTGCAGCTGCTGGACATGGCCAGGGTAAGAGAGCTCCTGACTCCCCCCGTATAACCCCCCCCCAACACTGCTGGGTGCCCCCACGCCCCTGGTGCCTGTTCTGCCCCCGCAGCAGCTGAAGGAGCTGCCGCTGCAGACGACGCCGGAGCAGGACAGCATCCTCAGCCTCTCCGCACGCTGCCTCCTGCTCACCTGGCGCGACAACGAGGAGCTGATCCTGCGCATCCCCACCCACGAGATCGCCGCGGCGTCCTACCTGCGCGATGACGCCCTGCACCTCCTCATCCTCAAAACCGGTGCGGCTGTCCGGCTGAGCCAGCTGGGCCACAGCTGGCCCCAAGTATCCAGTGTCCCCAGGAGCGCGGGGAGGGGAGGTTGCGGGGGGGTGCTGGATCCGGTTGGGGCAGCAGCATGGGCTGAGCTCAAAAGCCTGCAGTGGCTTGGCAAGGGGCTTGGTGGGGGCTGCTTTCCTAGGGCTGGAGGGGGGCACTGCCCCAGGCTCCCCAGCATCTCTGGGGAGATCCCAGAGATCTGGGGGGGCACATCCCCAGGCTTTGTAGGGCTCCCCATCCTCCGGGTCCTCAATGGCCCAGCAGGCAGGTCCCAGCTGCGCTCCCAACCCCATTGCCTTTAATGGCAGGAAGAAGAGGCTGGAAGTGACTCCTGTCCCCTTGTGTCCCCCCCTCCACAAGGAGCCCTGGGGGTGCAGGGACTCCTGCGCTTTGATCAGCAAACCCGGGCTCAGCTGCCAGCCGCAGGCAGGGTCCCCGGGGAGGGGGCTGCGCCGGGCTGAGCTCCAGCCTGCACATGGGGCGATCCCCTAATCCCCTGCCCTGCAGCCCCTAATCCTCCTATCTCCTGCCCCCAGTCCCCAGCCCCACTGTCCACAACCCACTGGGGCTCCCTGTCCTGTCCTCCCCCCATCCCCTTGCTTCCCTCACAGCCCTCCCCTGTCCCCAAGGGATGCATGGATGTCACTAGGGTGACCCTCACCCAGGAGGAGGAATTTCCTGCGGTCCCCGTAGAGGCGCAGGAGCTCCCCGCAGTACTCCTGCATAGCCAAGTAGGACAGCCAGTGCCTGGGGGCCAGGCAGGGTGGGCAGAGCAGCCCCCCCGGCCCTGATGCCCAGTCTCTCCTTGCTGACCCAGGCCTGGGAGTGGACCCGGTCCCCGCTGGAGCGCACCCCGAGGTGGCCCCGGTCGGTTTGCCGGAATCGTTCCCGGCTGAGAAGCGGCCGGGAGGTTCGTGGCCGGAGGGTGGGCGGCTGGGGGGCCCGATGGAGCGGCGGCACACCATCTGCAGCCTAGACTGGCGGGCGNGCAGCAACCCCTTGGACCCCCAGGATCCCTGCCCCGACGCCTACTCCAACCTCATCATCCTCGCTGTGCCCAACAGGGTGAGTGGCAGCGGCACACGGCCACCCACCGGCACATGGCCACCAGCCCACCCATGCTCCTTCCCTCCCACTGCAGGATGCGGGCGAGGAGTCCTGCGCACTCATCTGCCAGGTCTTCCAGATCATCTACGGAGACCAGAGCATCGAGTGTGTGGATCGTGCCGGGTACCACTACACCTCCACCCCCACGCGGCCCTGGCTCTCCAGCAGGAGTGAGCGGCTGGGGATGGGCATGGGGACGCCAAGCAGGGTGGCACGGGGCTGACAGACAGGCGGGTGGTGGGCAGGTGCCATGGCAGAGGGTTGGCCCCACTCTTAGACCTCGTCTCTCCCTCCCCAGGCG
>VXBO01011170.1:103867-137437 GCA_013400135.1 Rhinoptilus africanus | reverse complement strand
AGCCGGGGCCCGCCGGGGCCCGCTCTCCCTCGGCCGCAAAACCGGCTCCGTTTCCGCGGTTCACGGCGTTGTGTGGGCTGGAGGGACGCGGGGCCGGGCCGGGGGACTCTGCCGGGGTGTGAGCGGAGGCTGCAGGAGCTCTCGGCCATCGCCTTCCCCTCCGTGCGGTTCTCTGGAAGGGGAGCGTTGGCCCGAACCAGGTGCTTGTGCCAAGTCAAGAGGCTTTTGGCCTGTCGTGGGGTTGTCACAAGTGTTCGGCAGCGCTTCTCGCCTCGGGGTGCCAGCAGCCGCTTTGCCTCCCCACCGTCTCTGTGGTTGTTGAGTTATTCCCCAAGCCCTTGGATAGCGAAGATGTTTCTGGTGGGAGTTTGCTAAGGTCGGCGAGCATCGGTGCCACCTCAGGGAGGAGAAAATGAGCTGCTGAGACGTTAATTATCTGCCTGCGGTCTTGTAGTAGAAAAATGGATTTGCCTCCTTGCGTTCATCGAAGGATATTTCCTTGATAATGTGTCGTAAGAATAGCTGTATGAATAAATGATGTGTGCTGATACAAAGGTTGCTTTTGGCCAGGGTGTGGGACGTGAGGTGACTCATGTAGCGTAAAGATTTGCAGAAACTGGAAAGGAGATTGGAGGAACGGAGGTTTTAATTTATTTTGCTTTAAGCATCTTCATACTCCGCTGGCATTCTCCCAGGCGGGGAGAGGGGAGTGTCTGAGCTGGCTTTAAGAGCTGAAGATGGTCCTACTGGGAATATCCTTGTAGCCTTCTCTTCTAGGAAAGGCAGAGAAGACTGCTAACAGCTCTCCCGGTGTCAAAGGAGCTCTCTGAAATCAATGTGAATGCAGCACTTGTCTCCTTTCGAAAGGCTCTCAGTGACTCCTCCGAGTGCAAGGGTGAGCTGGGCAGACACGCAATAAAGATGAGCTTGTCCAAACAGTTGTCAAGAACATCTAACGAGGCAGCCCTGGAAAAAGGGGGGCAAGTGGCAGGCTGGCACCTCGGAGGGGGTGAAGAGCAGGTGCCATCAGCACTGTGCGTGTCCTGTTAGCACGCCTGAGGGTAGAATAAATGTTACATGTCGGGGAGAGCTTCAGTTTGTTCGGTTACATGTGGATTTTTTTCCTCCCAGAAAGTAGCGAATCATGTTTTTCCTTCCTTTCTGTCGCCATATTAAAAGGTTTCGGTAAGTTGAACAGGATGTCAGAGCTTTGTGAATCCGGATGGACAAATGGCTCTGCATAGTTTGTGGTTTGCCTGTTTTTCTTCAAAACTGTCTTTGAAAGTGAGAAGCTCTTGATTGTGGCTGTTTGATGTCCCTCTGTGGAAAAGAAATGGGATGATGTCCATCATCTCATTTATGTGATAGCCATGGTTGTCACTTCCTACTTCCTTTTCGTCCCTTTGAGCAAATACAATTTTGTGTTAAGTTCACATGTGGATTATGGAACTATAATGCCTAAACCATTCCTGATGCGGTACCGGCCCTATTACAGTGCTTGCACAATGTTTGAAATTGCTACTACTTGAAGGTTTCTTCAAGCTGTCAGCCTGTAGAAAGCACTTGCCGATAAGCTGGGCAGGGATGTCCTGGATGTGAATGGCTGTGCGCCCTCTGGGTTGCGTTAGACAGGGAAAAGCTTCTTGTTGGCTTCTATTTCCCCCTTTCCTTAAATAAATGGTGGAGTTCAGACTCTGGCAGTGGTAGCTTCAGGGGCAGCGAGCCGTAGTAGAGCTCACACGCGTGCGTGGTAATGGCATAAAGGCACGTTGTAGGGTCTCTTCACGCTGGGGCAGGCGGGGATTTAGCTAAGCAGTTCCTCTGTTCGGCAGATTGTTTTGTAAACCTTTTGTGAATTCAACGGCAATATTGTTTTAAGTCTTTCTAAATCAGATAAATGAGAGAAATTGTGTCCTGGAATTGTTTGCAAATTTCAAGTCTAGTGATAATTATCCAGAAGTACGTCCTCGGAGAGGGTTTGTGTGCAACTGTCTGTTCTCCTTGCTGCGCACAGGACAAGAAACACTGTGTTAGAATGGCTGCAGGGAACGTTTGAGTTAGTTTATTCATGCAGCTAAGTGCTTCGTTATACAGTTATTCATAGGAATAGATTTTTCAGAATCTTTCAAGAGAAATCCCACAGACTTCAGGATAGCTGCAGGTGCCTTTAGAGGACGGGTGTGCCAAGTTGCGTGGCAGTGGGGGGAGCGGCTGATGCCACGACTCCGAGGGGTGCGTTTGTGGCTGTGGTTCCAGCAGTGCTGGCAGTGTCCTGCCTGCGCTGTGCCCAGTGCTCCTGGGTTGACGCTCTCTGCCTGCTCTCGTGCCATGATTTCCCCAGGCTGCGTTCTGCTGGTGCAAGAGACACATCTGAGTGACTTCTGACGGGGTCCTGTGTGCAGGAGGAATACAGCAACATCTGAATTTAGGAGAGAGAGAGAAAGAGATTACTTCTGTCATTTATGTCATATCCTCCTGAGAAAGGGTCTCTTGCAAGTGTGTGTCTGTGTGTACGCATGTAATAAAATAATAAGGCTTAGTCAATCCAAATTATTTCTGTCTATATGCAGCTGGGTTTTTCCTGACCTGGAGTTGTGCATGTTTGTTGTGCTACTTGTTGCTCCGTTGTAGGATTACCTGGCACCTCAGGTGCAAGACTGACACGTGAGAGATTATTTTTGTGGATGTGTTTTGAAGTGTAAATGATTGGTAAAGGCCACGAAGGCAGTGTCTCCTGTCTGTGTCTGCTGGAAGTCTGTGCCTTGCTGGGGCACCACGACTGAACTAAACCAGTGCTCTGTCCTGCAAGTTTTGACCTTGCATAGGAGATAACTTGGCTTGCAGGCATGTCCCAAATGAGGTGATTGCTTGGTCTGTGAGTTATGCAGGTGTTTTGGCGTGTGTCTGTGTTGTCATTGCTAAGCTGCTGCCTTCGTTTGGAGAAGATGAAACGCATCTGTCAATACGAAAGCAAAGATCCTGATAAGAAAGGCTGTTGGCTTCAGCCTGCATGTGCTCTGCCGGGATAGGAACCCGCACTGAGCATTTCCTTCAAATTTCACTTTGAAAGCTCCCCCCACTTGTTGCATAGCAGCGTTCCCATTTTTTGCAACCAAATGTCTTTTCCTGGCAAAGCTTTCCATAGTCCCCCTCTTGCCTTTTCTGTTGCCTGGTGCTGCCTGAGTCATCGTCATCTGTATGCAAAGAGCCTGATTTCTGCCAAAGGTGTCATCAGAAATTTCATCTTCTACATGCTTGCCTGTCTCCTGAGCCCCTTCTAAAGTTCTGTCCTTATCTTTTCATCTTGCAAGCTCTTCAGGGCAAGGATGGCAGCGGTGTGGTTTTGGGTTTTATTAAGTAACACTGTGCTGTGTGTGTCTGGCACTTCAGTGACAAATGAAGCGAGATAATCGCTACAGGTCGCTGGCTGCTGTAGAGCGTGATGTAGGACAAGAGTCCTCTTTCCTTCCAGTGCTTCACCTGCCTGAGAGACCTTTTCCTACTTGGCCGGAGAGTCACAGAGCACTCTTAGAGGATCGGAGAAGGCAAAATCTAGTGAAGCACAGGAAACAAGCCCCACATTGTTTCAAGGTAGATCAGTACTAAGTCCAAGCAATTTTAAAAAGAGTGCTTCCCAGGCTTTTTGCCTGTTCTAACCACATTAAGGTGTGTCTAGAATAGATCTCCAAATCTCCCTTGTAAGCAAAAAAGATATATCTAATAATTTTGTATTAACACATTTTATGTAGGTGTCTAGCACTTGCATCTTAAATACGTTTTAGATTTTTTTAAAAACACCAATATATAGGAGGGGTGTTTTTTCATCCTGCTCAGTGCCAGTAGTTCTGGATGCTCTATTGACCCTTACTGGTGTCTGGGCCTCAGAATAAGGCAAAAAGAAGGCAATGAAGGCGAAGAGGGTGTGGGGGTAATAACACAGATTTTTTTAATTATTATTGTTTTTTGCCCCTGACCTGGTGCAGGATCCCTGTGATGGAGCTGCTTTTTGTCCACACCTGGCTTGTTAAGCTGAAGCTGTTGAATATTTCCACTGGCATTGTGGGCATGCTGGCTGTGATCCGGCGCTGTGGCTGTAGCCGTGTAGCAACCTTCCCCTTCCAGCCAGGAGCGGTGCTGTTGGCAGTGCTGGTCCCCTGCAGTCTGTGTCTGTGCCCAGAGCTCCTGCCAGCTGCTCTCCGGGTCCTGCATCCCAGCTCCCCTCCGCCTTGCCCGTGGATCACTGCTGACAGGGAGCAGCCGTGCCGGGGTGGTATCTATCTTGTATCCATGAGCCTGGCATCGTGTTTAATTCCCAGGCGATGTTAAGGGGAGGGAGGGTAGTACTGAATCCCACTCCCTGCTGAGCCAGAGCAGGCACCAGGCTGGTGGTGGCTCATCTCAGCCCAAGCCCATCTCACTTGGTCAGAATGTTTCCTCTTTCTTTTCCCTTCTATATTTGTCTCCCCACCCCTGATTGCAGAGCTCCTGCGTGTAGGTGGATGGACAGTAGGTCACAGGGACCGATTCTGCCTGCCCTGCTGAGGACATGCAGAAGGCAACAGTTGGGTTTATTATTGCTGCTTCATTAGCTAAAGTTGTCCCAAACCACACTCTGGGGTTTATTTCTGTGGTTTCCCAACAGTGCTGTCCACGCAGGGAGTTTAGGAGAATGGGCTGAAGCTAGGAATACAATGAGATTATATCAGAGCTGATATCTAATCCAACCAAGCTGCTGCTGTCTAATACTCTTTAAAGCTCAATTTTCATTTCACGGCCTCCCTGCTCGTGCTCGAGCTGGGCTGGGTTACCTGAGGTGATGGAAGGGACTGAGGAAGCAGCAAAGTCCGTTAAAGTGTTTGCTGCCGCTGCTGGCGTATGGGGTCCGGTTTGTGTTGGAGTCCCCCCTGGAACTGATTGAACCTTCCAGCCCGACCCCTCTCCCCGCTCCCTGAAAATGGGGTGAACACTTTTTTGCCATGTTACTGAGCTGCGTTGTGGCCTGGAGGGATGAGGAAAGAAGAGTGGAATAGGAGGGAGCGGTGATGTGACCATCCCTTTGGATACAGCGAGTGGTTAGTTTTGGGTCAGACCTTACCCTGCACTAACTACTCCACTGCAGGTAGTAGTGCGTGAGCATCAGTGCGTAAGTGGCTACAGGGAGACGCCTGGATGTGCAGAGTTGACAGAAATCCAGTGCCAAGGCTACAGCCCTCTTCTCTAGTAATCCATGGGGTTTTCTAACGTATAAGTGTGGATGGGTGGGAGTAGAAAAGTCAGATGACAGCCTGCTAGATGAAACGCGTTACAGATAAGAAGTGCATTTTTCTTGTGGCTGAGCAAAGCCAATGTTTTCCTAATTGCAGATGAAGAGGCAGAGACACGCGGAGTGGCAAGTGACTTGACGAGAGTCACAAAACAAAGTTAAGAATAGCTTTTCTGAATTTAATTTGCATTTAATCACCTGGCTGTGCAGCCTTTCTTATGCCTGGGATGAACATGTTCAGTGTTGTTGCTCATCTCTGATGTTGTTCCCATGTTTCTGTTGTATTAATGTTTCTCCTCCTTTTTGCAGGAAAGGCTAAGATACATGCTGCTCTTGCTGTTGTTTCTGCACGGTACAGACTCTTTCTATGTACCCGGTGTGGCTCCTATCAACTTCCACCGCAATGATCCTGTAGAAATAAAGGTAGGATGAACTTAGATGGAGCTGTTAGTCTGTTTGTTTGGGGTTTTCTTCTGCTTTGTTTTTTTCCGTCTTTATATCATAGCAGCTAAGTGGGATTAGAAAGTTAAATTCGGGTATCCTGTTACTAAGGTATTGGGAGGAGATATTTTCTCTTTTTCACAGCATTTGTGTAGGGTGTTGGGGATGAGCAGCCCTTGAGTGATTGCTGTTGTCATCTTACCCTGCAGTTCCCAACATGATTCTCTTTCTTGCTTCTGATACCTTCTACCAAATTCCCTCCACAATTGCACCAAAGTCCTCAAGATGTTGCTCTATTTGAGAAAAGATCCCTCTTTCCCACTGTAGCTTTGAAGTGAATTTAATGAGAGATTTTTCTCCAG
Source organism: Rhinoptilus africanus (assembly GCA_013400135.1). Classification (NCBI taxonomy): domain Eukaryota; kingdom Metazoa; phylum Chordata; class Aves; order Charadriiformes; family Glareolidae; genus Rhinoptilus; species Rhinoptilus africanus. The sequence continues at coordinate 131,371 of VXBO01011170.1, read as the reverse complement.
TGTTATACTGACTCTCAAAGAGCTTATAGAGGGTGGGCCTTTAGGTGATAGGTGAATGGTAGAATAAAGAAGTGGTTTGAATCAGACCTTTTCGATTTTCTTTTCTGCTCGTATTGTGTCTTCAAGTCAAGTGAAATCTATGATAAGCCTTTTCCAAGTTCAGGCGTTTGTCTTTGAGTGTTGCAGATGTTATAACCCAGGCTTGCTGAAGAGCTGTTCCTGCGCAGTATTGCTGGTAGTGAACGATAGAACTGCTTCACCCGTACAGGAGGAAGCCAGGCTTTGTTTCCAGACATCAGCAATTTATAGCTCATTTCATTTATTTTTCTAAAGCTGTGGCCTCTGTCTCAGCAAAACCCAGCACCCTTGGGGATGCTGAGGTTGACTGCTCCCATGTGAAGCACAACACAGTTTGCTCTGGCCACAGGCTGCCAGACATAGGCTATTTTTAAGCAAATGAGACTTGCCTGTGGCTACAGTAAGCTTCCCAGAAGAAGGGAGTATTGGAGTGGCTGTTCTCAGAGGGATTTCACGAGCCAAATGCTTCCTCAACTGATAAGGCAAGTCAGCATGTTTGCCAGTGCTCTTCCAATAAATGAGCTTGACAGTGTTACAAAACGCTTCTGGTTTTTGGAGCAACGCTGGCCTTGATTATCGCAGGATGTCTCTACGCTTCCCTTGTGCCATGTTATTTGTGGGAACTCTCCAGAAGTCTTTGGGTTTTGTCACCATCTGATGTGGGAAGACAACATAACCGTTGTCTTCCCAATCTGATGACTCTCTGCCTTTCGTTACAGGGAAAAAAATTGCTGAACTCTTCACATCACTAGAGACCAGACCTCTAGGTCCAGTGTGACATGATTTTTTTTTTTTTTGAGGAAATAGCTGCAGTCTTGTATGAAATGTGACTCTTGAATCTCTTTTGAGTTCTTTGTTGTTTCTTAAGACTACACTGAGTCATAAATTTGTGAAACCAATCCGCCGTGCTTCTTTCTTCAAGTGTTTCTCTCTTTGTGTATGAATTGCTACTAAATCATAGTGTAGAGAAGGTACAGCTGGGAATTGTGGAAAAGGAAAGAAAACCGGAGCTCTCCCAGGGACATCTGTCTCCTTTTTTCATTTTAAAAAATTTATTTATTTAACAGCTTCCAAAAGTGAGCTTTATGGGAGGTGTCTTGAATTAAGCTTCAGCGTCTGGCTGATGCTGAGGTGATAGGAATCCGAGTTCTTTCATGGGGATAATCCTTCCGTTTTTCCTCCAGGCTGTGAAGCTCACCAGCTCGCGAACCCAGCTACCGTATGAGTACTACTCATTGCCCTTCTGCCAGCCCACCAAGATAACGTACAAGGCTGAGAACCTCGGTACGTATCTGTTGAACAGCATGTTCCCCAGCAGTAAGCGGGTTGCCATTTATGAGTTGTGTGAGGGTATGTTTACAGGAGTAAAAGCAATTGCAAATGTCATCTCTAATAAACTGTTTGTGGAGAGCCTGCTTCCTCTAATTTATTATATGCTGGCTGTTTGGAAACTAGGATGTCCGTATATCGGAAAGAGGAAATGCCTTTCCTGAAGGAGGGCATGTAACCTGCTTCATAAGTAGTGCCTGACGCTTCCACAAGACAGCTAAACTGTCCTTCAATCTTATCCTTCCACCTGTGGTCGCAAAGGAGACTTGCTGGCGTCATTCCAGCTGTACAGTATGCTGCCAACCCAGTGGCAGAATGAGTGGCGAGAAACCTGGCAGTCTTCAACCCTGCTCTTATTTTCCTCTTTTCCAGGTGAGGTTCTTCGAGGAGACCGAATTGTAAATACGCCTTTCCAGGTTTCCATGAACGTGGAGAAGAAATGTGAAGTTCTGTGCAACTTTCCCAATAAGCCAGTTACTCTGACAGTGGAGCAGAGCAAGCTGATCGCCGAGCGGATCAGGGAAGATTACTACGTCCATCTGTGAGTCATCTCGAGCGTGAGTCTGTGTCAGTGGGGATTCTGTGCTGTGGGCAAATTTGATCTGAAATCTGTGTTTTCAGCATTGCTGATAACCTCCCTGTGGCAACACGGCTGGAGTTTTATTCCAATCGTGAGGAAGAGGAGAAGAAGAAGGAGAAGGATGTGCAGTTCGAGCATGGCTACAGGCTCGGGTTTATGGACGGTAACAAGGTAGAGAATCCAGAGGCTGAGGGGCTCCTGGAGGAGATCTGAGTGTCTGTCAGAGGGTGTTAAAAGTCAACCAGAGAGTATCAGAATTGGGAACGCACCCAAAAGGTTTTATAAAGAGTGGAAATATGAGAGAAGTGTCCCTTATTGGAAGAAGGGGATGGGTGCCAGACTATTGATACAACAGCCAGGAGTCCTAGTTTTGACTCACTGTATAACGTTGGGCGAGCTCATGCAGTGATTTCCCCTCAGCAGATCAAAGGCAACATACCCCAAGGCTAGCTAATCTTTGACAGTCTTGGAGTATCTTTTATTAAAAAAAAAATAATTCAAGTGTTTATCAGATGAAAAGCTGCTTAAGTTTGCAAATGGAAACTTAGCGTGTGTATTCCTGCAGGTATTTTCCGTGACTGTGTGCCCTAAGATTACCTGTTTGACCTAACAGATGCATCTGTTTGTCATACTCCAGTCTTCAGTTGCACACGCAGCTCTGAACGCTTGAGCCCGAGTTCTTGCGGGTGAATGAACTGCTGTGGCAGCTTGGGGTCACTGGACTTTGGTCAGGTAATAGGTGATGTAAGAGCCTTTTGAAAGCGCAAGCCATAGGCCCCCCCGGAGTCTGGGTAATGTATGTCTGCCTGGTAGAAAAAGCAGGCAGGAACTTGGGGTTGTAGGTCTTTCCAGTCTAAATTTGGTGATTCTGCTGCCGCTGAATGTATGGTTGAGGTGTGAGATATAACGATACTTTCCAGGCCAGAAACAGACTGAAACATTGTCCCCGATGCCTGGATGGTTGAGGTGTTAGCTTTTCCACATCTCTGTTCTCTCTTTTTGTTCTTTTAGCCTTGGAAAGTGTTAGCCTGATCTTGCTCTGTAGCCCAATGTCTGGGAACAGTTGGACAGTTAGTTTTCTACCCTGAAGCTGCTTTCTGCAGCTGTTGCTGCTAAACTTTGCCTGTTCCTCCCTTGGGGTGCTAACATTTTATTTAATGTCAATCTGTTTTAGTTCTACCTGCACAACCACCTCTCCTTCATCCTTTACTACCACAGAGAGGATGTGGAAGAGAACCAGGAGCCCACCTACAGGGTTGTGCGCTTTGAAGTGATTCCCCAAAGTATTAAACTAGAAGGTGAGAGACTCTTGGGGAGGGGAACAAAGGAGAAGAATCTCTGTAGGGCCAAGAGTTGAATGCCATTCGTGTATCAGGGTGCCAGTTATTGCTTCCGTTATGGTCTCCAGGCAGAGAAATGAGGGAGTCTGAATTATAAGAACAATAAACCCCTTTGTTATTAAGAAAGTACCAAAAATAGAGATATAGCCTTGAAATGCAATCCATGGAAAATTATTTCCTATAAAAAGATTGAAGTTTGGGGGTTAGGGGTTGGGGTTTTTTTGCACTGTGTCATCTAGCATGAAGTATGCACGGCATCTAGCTCTTATTGTGGTCCAGATGTCCCCCACAGGGATGCTACGTGCTAGTCCGGAGACCCGCCGAATGTTTGGAGCTCTTCTAGGGGGACCGAATGTTAAAAATAATGGCTAGGGGGAAAACACTCCAACCTCAGTGAGCCCAACATGACACAGGTCATGTCGTGAAGGGAAGTTGGTCATCTTGTGTATCATCCTGCGCAACTCTCCTGGCAACAGCAGGCTGTGCTGGAGAGGTCTTGTTTCTCAGCACATCATGTGGAATAGAGGATCTCTTCATGATCTAGATCCTTGGCTTCAGAACCTCTGGCTTTTATCCTTCCAGCCTTATGCATATCTTTCCTTTTGTTTGTTAATGGTGCTCCACTTCCGATCAGAAGAATAGTTTTACAAGCTGCAGAGCGGGTGAGAAAGGAGTGAAGCTTCCCCTGCAGTAACTGCAGCCCAGTGCCTCAAGGGTACTTGGGGCCAGGATGATCAGTGGGAGAGGTGGTGCCTCAAGGGAAGGGCTGACATAGCGTGTCCCATGTTTTCCCTTACAGACTTGAAGGCTGATGAGAAGAGTATGTGCACCCTCCCTGAAGCCACGGGCTCTGCCCCTCAGGAAATAGATCCTTCTAAAGAGAACCAGTTGCTCTTCACCTACTCTGTCCACTGGGAGGTGAGGGATTAATGGGAAGCTGGCTGGCAGCTCGCTACCCCTGGCTGGCTGGCAGTTGGTGCTCCAAGTGTCTGTCACAGAGGTGTTGTGGAAGACATTGGAAATGTGCTGGTGTGAGAACTTTGCTGTTCTTTCAGGAAAGTGACATTAAATGGGCTTCCCGCTGGGACACCTACCTGACCATGAGTGACGTGCAGATTCATTGGTTTTCTATCATTAACTCAGTTGTGGTAGTCTTTTTCCTTTCAGGTGAGTGAGATCTGTGGGGTGAAGAAGGCTTTACCGTTAATCTTCGGGGAACTTTCTTTAAGCCTCAGCTGCAGGTGGCTTGGGAAGGTTATGGCCATGTCTGAACCTGATCAGAAAGGGCAGGAAATGAACATTAGCACACAAAATCTCCTGGTTCAGGCAGTGCCCCAGGGGGTCAGACGGTTACCCACTTCTGCTCTCTGAGTGGGGTAGCTGAGGGAATAGCATGTGGTTAACGCATATCTTGCACGTCCATATTTAAGGGGGGAAAAAAACCCACAGGAAAGCCACAGTGCCCTATTCCTCCTAGAATGCTGCCTTCCCTACTCCCTGGGGTTTTGTTTTTGTCTTTGCTGAAGGCTGTGGGAGATGGTTGATGACTCAAGGCCGCCTCTCCTAGCCAGAACTGTGTGTTGGTGGGAGACGTGTGGTTGCACAGTGTAAGAGCAGCACAGCCATGTAGGAGCCTCTGAGCTAAACACAGTTTGTGCTTTTTTTCAGGTATTCTCAGCATGATCATCATCCGGACTCTCCGGAAGGACATCGCCAACTACAACAAGGAAGATGACATTGTATGTGTTTGTTCTTGGGGCTGGGATCAGAGAGGGAGGGAGGCACGGATGAGGAGGGATCCAGTCTGAAGACTTGGATGTATTATCTCTTTTCTTGTCCCTGTTTTGCTTCACGCTCTGAAGATGTGCTGTCACAACACCTTTGGCTCTCTGTGCAATGGCAAATTACTGGTTCAGATGTCTTCAGACCTAAGTAATGACTGAAATCAGTTCCATAAATGTGTGCCCTGGCACTGGCAGTTCAGTTCTGGACTGTTTTAAGCCTCAGAGTAAAGAAGTTTAACTGGAGCGATAAAGTTCTGCAGAAGAACTGGATAGAGGGAAATTAGCCACTTAAGCTGGCTGTGGTAGGACGTTCATTTCCATCATTAGACTAAATGCCTTCTTTTTCTGCTGTTGCTACAGGAAGATACTATGGAGGAATCTGGTTGGAAACTTGTGCATGGAGATGTCTTCAGGCCTCCACAGTATCCGATGATCCTCAGCTCTCTCCTGGGTTCTGGAATTCAGCTCTTCTGTATGATCCTGATTGTCATCTGTAAGTGGCACACAATTGCATGGGGTGGCTGTAACGAGAAGAGGAACAATGCTCAAGGGCATTTGTAGCTCCCATTGACTTCAACCTGTGCTCACCTTAGCTTGAGCGAAGTCATGTATGGATGCTTCCTGTGGTGGGGCTGATGAAGGCGATAGGCCTGCGCTCAGCGTTTCTGAGTTCCTAGACAGCGTTTCCCAGCTGAAGGCATCTTTTTGTGTTTATATTGCCTGTTATCGAGATACGAGCCCTGAGCGATAGTGGGCTGAGAGACTTGCACACGTGTGCCCTGCCTTCTGACCTGCACCTGCTCAGCTCTGGGGAAGCTGAGGCTAAAGCACGGTCTATAGCTTGAAATCAAAGCTGTGGCTTCCTCTCTCTGGCCAGCGCCGGAGGCTGTGGATGCATTATTCTTTGAAGGAAATGAGGTCTGTGCAGAAGGCAGAGATTCCAGGCAGCTGTGGTCTGCACACGGGACAGGCCGCTGTTCTCCGGATGCTGGCTGGCACACGTACATCAGAGCTGCTGTGCTTTGTCCTTTTTTCCCCAGTTGTTGCTATGCTGGGGATGCTGTCGCCTTCTAGTCGGGGTGCGTTGATGACTACTGCCTGCTTTCTCTTCATGTTCATGGGGTAGGTGTCTCCACTGCTTCCCACAGCAGCGCTGTCCTGCCTGCCCTTCCTCTCCCTCTCCACAACAATGAAAGGTAATTTTCTTTGTCTCGGCTTGTTTCTGTCAAGGGTTTTTGGTGGCTTCTTTGCTGGCCGCTTATACCGGACTCTGAAAGGACATCGATGGAAGAAGGGAGCCTTTTGTGTGAGTTTTGTGGTGTTCTGTGCTGTTAATCCAGGTTTGCTGATGGCAAGAGGTGTGGGTATGCTCCACACTTATTTGTGGGTAGCTGGACAAAGCCTGGCTGTGCTGCGGAGATTTGGTGTGGATTTTGAGTCTTAGTGGATTTTTGTAGCTTTACGTGAAAGGGCAAACACCAGAGCACTTACTAAAGCAAGAGAATTGTGCCAGATGCTCCCCACAGCCCCTTCCCGCTGTGTATTAGTGCTGCAGCAAAAGGAATGTTTCCTCCACGTGTGCTTCTCATTAAAGAGAAACATCTGGTTGATTCATCACTTGTTTTCTCTTAACCTGTGTTTGCTCTTGCAGACAGCCACCCTGTATCCGGGGGTCGTCTTTGGTATCTGCTTTGTCCTGAACTGTTTCATCTGGGGGAAACACTCCTCTGGAGCGGTAGGTACCACCTTCATCCTGGAGCCTGCTGGGTGGGAGGAGGATGACTGGGCTGTCAGGGACTTGCTGAGTCTCACGGTATCTTTCAACATGTGGGTGTCAATGCAGCGATTGACTGGAGAGTTGGTCTGGCCAGTGACTTCAGTCTCTCTCCCTTTTGTGACTCTTGGTGTGATTCCAGGTGCCTTTCCCTACCATGGTGGCCTTGCTCTGCATGTGGTTTGGGATCTCCTTGCCCTTGGTCTACCTGGGTTACTACTTTGGATTTCGCAAACAGCCGTATGACAATCCTGTACGGACAAATCAGATTCCCAGGCAGATCCCGGAGCAGAGATGGTATATGAATAAATTTGTTGGGTAAGTCATGAGTGTCTAGGAAATACGGTGAGTTAAGCCCCTTCCCCACACTTTCCTTGGGTTGCTGAACATCACCTTCTGCTGGTCTGCGGCCACAGAGAGATGGCAGGTGTATTTCCTCGAGTACTGCAGTGTCAGAGACAATCCCAACAATTTGGATGTGGTGTGACTGGGGCTTATAAAAGCGATGGGTACTCAACAACAGGAGCAGCTGTGCCATTTACCGTGCGAAATTTATTCTAGTAATCTGGAACTGTAGAGATTTTGCTGGGAGCGCTCTGTGTGGTTACAGGGGACTTCTAATCGCCAGACAGTTATACTGTGTTGCTTATGATTTTTCTTTCTCGCTCTATAGGATTCTCATGGCTGGTATTCTGCCTTTTGGAGCTATGTTCATTGAACTGTTCTTCATTTTCAGTGTAAGCATTTAACCCACTTCACTCCTGAATAGGATTCCTCTTGTGCCAAAGCTTTTGAAAGGGAAAGCGCTTCCACTGGAGCAGTCTTCTGTTCCTGTGCTTACTGAAGGGGCTAGCAGGTTCCTCCAGGCCGTTCGGTATTGTTTTCGGAGAGAGCTGGGCTGTGGGTCTCTTCAGGCTGTTTTCTTGCTTGAAGACACCTGGAGATGTCTGTGGGACGCTCCTTGGTGATTTGAAAGGTGGCAGTAAAGATGAAAGCTTACTGTAACCTCATGTCAAGGAGAGGTCTTGGTCTTAAGACATTCACTGAGCCATTCCAGCTGCTGCCCGTTTTTCACCTTCTATGAGTGGGGAGGGATTTGCTGTTCCATTGCGAGGGAGACAGAGAGGAATGAACAAGGTACCTCAGAGCTGTCTTTGGGCACCTTTTTTCAACCTAATTCCTCTGAAGCAGTGTTGTGAAATGCGTTGGATCTGCAGTTTCATCTATATGAGGCTGAGGGGTTCCTCGTTTTCCCGTGGGTTAGCAGCCAGAAGTTAGTCGCGTGTTCACTGATGGATCACAATAGCACGGAAACAAATTTCTGCTGTGTCTTTGTTTCAGGCAATCTGGGAGAACCAGTTCTATTACCTCTTCGGCTTTCTCTTCCTGGTGTTTATAATCCTGGTGGTGTCATGCTCACAAATCAGCATTGTCATGGTGTACTTCCAGCTTTGTGCTGAGGTGAGATTTCTACATTTGTAGTTCCGCTAGCTCAGGGTACTTGCTCCTGGAAGAGCACAGGTCGCATTATTGCTGCTGCTCAGTAGAAATCTAGGGTGGCCCAGCTTCACAAGCGTGATTGTTCGTAACATGTCTTGACTTCAAGGAGAATTGAAGCTCCTTGATTGTCTGCTGGGCTGAGAACTGTGGTTTCATACCAAAAATGATGCTCAGAACCAGGGTATTTCCAGCTGACGTGTCCGCCCAGAGAAACTTATTTCATTCCATCCACATCCAAAATGAAACCCAGGGCCAGAGGCCGAGCCGTGTTCTTGGGCAGCAGGTGCTGTGACACTGACCTGTCTTTGCTTCACCGTCAGCTTTTCATCCTCTTTGTTTGGAAACACTTCTTTGACAAAATAGTTCCCCAGCCCCAAACTGTGGTTTTCCTTTGAAGGAAAATGGGTGGTGTTCTGCCTGTCCCAGAAAGGTCACAGCTCCCCTGAGGCAGTGACACAGGAGAAAGAAGCCTGTGGGATAATGAGGCTTTTTAACCCCCGTCAGGATTACCGCTGGTGGTGGAGGACCTTCTTGGTGTCTGGAGGATCTGCCTTCTACGTGCTGATCTATGCCATCTTCTACTTTGTGAACAAGGTATTGCTATTCCTCTTGTATGAAAGTGCCACCTTTCCAGAGGAGATGGCTGGATTTAGGAAAGGAAATGGTGGAACTGCCTGGTCCTGGTCTGTCCCCGTGCCAGCCCAAGGCAGCTCACTAGCCAACGGTCCTTCCAGAGGGAAGAGGAGGTTGTGAGTACCCAAGGCCCCTGCCCGTATTACCTGTGCGGGATGGTGTTCCCTAACCCCAATTCTCAAAGGGGGATCTCTTTTCAGCTGGAGAAAAATTAATCAAGTGGAAGGTTTCCTCCCCTTGTCAAATGCCACCGTAGAGGGTGCTGGCTGGTTTGGGGAGCCAGCTCTTGTGACCTCTGTACTTGATTTTGCTTCTTTTTTCCTCTTCTTCTGTTTTAGCTGGATATTGTTGAGTTCATTCCCTCCTTACTATACTTTGGCTACACCGCCCTTATGGTCTTGTCCTTCTGGCTCCTCACTGGCACCATTGGCTTCTATGCAGCCTACATGTTTGTCCGGAAGATCTACGCTGCAGTGAAAATAGACTGAAGATACACGGACCCAGCAGCAAGTAGACACCTCTGAATGCATGTCCTCCTGGGAGTGAAGGGGACATCTTCTCCCAACTCTTTTAAGGAATCAAAATCCAGTGGGAGAGTGACAAGAGAAATAAATAACTCCTCATTTTGGAATGTAACTTTGGCACAGTGTACATGGATTCTGGGCTACTTCTGGGGGGAAAAGGGGTCTGTAGATACCTTACATTTTAACTTTATTATCCTGTTCCATATTTGAGGGAGTTTTTTAGCAGAGAAATATCCCTCTGTATAAGTAAACCCCCTTTTTGCTAATTCATCCTTTTTTTTTTTTTTTTTTTTTTTTACGTTGATGAGGAATGGATTTGAGACAGCAGTGGAAACACTTGTGAAAATGTTTTCTTCCAGCCCCTAGAATGCTCTAGGATTCAGGGAGACTCTTCAGACAAATATCAGACTGGGTTTCTTTCCTGCCTTCGTGTCTGCACGGAAGAGGGAGCTTGACTATGGCAAAATAAAGGGAGCCTAAAGGCTTGCCCAGCATGACCCTGGCGCGCTCTGACCACGGAAGTCCTGGCTTCGGCTTGTTTACAATTTGATGGAGGTGCCATTCGGAGCCTGGGAAGTGCAATTTCACCCTGAGAGAGCTTGAGAACTGCAACCCTTGGCATCGTTTCTCCCTCCCTCCGGCCCTGGACAGCACGGGCCACTTCGGATGCCTCCACTGGAAGGGCTGAGGGAGGGTGGGATTTCCTCTCTCTCGGAAGGTGCAGCCAGCTGCAGCAGGAGGTAACGTTCTGGTGGAAGTGGCGACTGTGCTGGTGCTAGAATATGTAACTGGAAGGATGCGCGAGGTAACCACAAGAGTTTGTTCTGCCGATCGCTCTGCTCCGGCTGTGTGAGGAAATGGGGCAGGCTTCCTTCCCGGGAACCCACACTGGGATTGCGCAGAGCCCTGCAGAGAGAAGGCTGCGACGCCGCTGCTTTAGTGCCAAGAAATCGGATGCAGTATTTGGCCTCAGCTGCCACAGGGGCATGTGCAGGTCGTGCAGAAGGGGCTGGGGACAGAGGGAGTGACCCCGAGGAGTTCTCCCATTGCCAGGAGCGGGCTGTCTCGCTGCCCGCCTTGTGCTCCAGCTGCTCTTGCTGCTCTCTTCTCCTCCTCTTAGATTCTCTACCTCCAGGGAACAGAAAAAGTGTACACCCCATAGCTGTATTTCGTTCTTCTCCACAGAACGGTCCAAGCCCTCTGGGGTAGCGGATGTGGGCTCTTCCGCAGTGGGCTGCTCTTCTGCAGCGGGCTCTTCTTTTTCCGTGGCTTGATCCCTTCATCGGCCCATGGGAAATTTTTTTAGAAGGTTAAATTTTTTTTTGTTTTGGTCACTTCAATGATGTTTACTAGTAAAAAAGGTTCCACATTATGGTGAAGGCTCCCTCTGTCCCCAGACTAGCTGGATTTGGTCAGGGCTGCAGGGGAGAGGGCTTGGGGGTTTTTTTGATGAGATCTATGACAATTTGGGGTTTTGCTTCTTGCTGTAGGAAGCAGTAAGGTCTCCAAATGACCATCTGCCACAGGGGACACCATTCCAACCCAGAAGTGTCCAAAGCCCTCCCTGTCGCCAGCACTGATGTGCACCCTTGAGGGGTTTGGGTGTGTTTTTTTTAACCCCAGTTGCCATAAGAATTTCCACCGGGTCCACGCAAGGGCCTGTCTCTCTTACGGACGGCCTTGCCCCCTGCAGGGAGCTGGCTTCCCAGGCGGCTGGACTCCTCGGCACTGAGGCTTTCCAGCCTTGCCCAATAGCTCCTTCAGCCGCCCATCATGCCAAAGCCTAATCAGCCAGGAATCAAGGATGGAAAAAGGGAGCAGGGGATGCACAAGCCAACTGTGCTGTGGAGTCCTGCGTCAGTTCTGATTTGAGATCCCTCTCTCAGATTTTGGTTGATTTTTTTTTAATTTTTTTTCCTCTCTCCTGCCCCCGCCCCAGTGGAGAGGCTCAGCCAACATTGATTTCTCCCCTTTCCCCAAAGTGTTTTCTCTGTATTCTTTGTAATTTTTAATTAATGTATGTATTCTTTGTGTCCTATTGTAAATAAATCTGCCGTTGTCCTGTTGTCCTGCTCTCCTGGGTTCTCCTAAGTTACTTCTTGGGATTTTCTCTTCCAGACACTTAGCCTGTTCGACACCTGTGTGATCTTTGTCGTGTGGTTTCGATCAGAAGCACAGTTTGGAATACACGGCGGTTTTCTTTATAGTGTTTTTCTCCTGGTAAACTTGGCTGAGCAGTAAGTTTCTGAGTGTGGCATGTCCTGTATACTGCCATATATTGTAATTAAATTGCCACTGAAATGCCATCCAGGGCTTTCTCTCTGCTGCTCTTGCATGCTGCATGGAAAGCCCACTTAAGCGACTCATCTCTTGTGTGCGAAATACGTTGTTTGAGTTGCAGCGCGAATGGATAGAGCAGTGGGACCGTCGGATGGCCACCAGGCCAGGAGTGTTGGGCAAATACACAGTGCTTTGGAGCACCAGAGGTGAGAGTACAGTTAGCTAAGGAAGGAGCTGCCATTTCCTTCCTCTGAGTAGTATTTTGGAGGTTTGTTGGTGATGCAGAAGCTTCATCATTAGCTTCCAGCTTGGTGTCTTTCCCAGAGTCTGTGTTTTTTCTGCTGGGAGGTGTATTTACCTCGTCCAGTGGGAGGTGGCCCTGCCCAGGGCAGGGGGGTTGGAACGGGATGATCTTTAAGGACCCTTCCAACTCTGACCATTTGTGATTCTGTGTGGCAGGAGAGCAGTGAGTGTCCCTTAAAGATGCTGACTGAGGGGAGGAGTTGTGAATTTGCTTTTCTTGTGATGCTTTGCCCAGCAAAGCGATGGATGTGCACAGCCGTGGCTGGTGACAGATTATGGGGATGCCCGTGTTAGGGGCTGGTGGCAGTCTGTGACCCTGATGGGCTGCCAAGACCAGAGCAGGCAAATGCTTTAATCAAAACTCAGAAATCACTGGAATAGTCCCTTCTCCCCTTAAAAAAAAAAAAGGCAAAGGAAGGCTTCAGCTCCACCAACAGGACAACCTGTGCTGAATTATTTTTCATTTTTAGGGAGACTAGAGGAGCAGTGCCTCTGTAGTCGGGTCCTGTCGTAGCCCTCTGCTCTGGGGAGAGAAACAGCCAGGGTTTTTTTCCCTCTGCTGAGGAAACGGCCCGTTTTACCAGTGGCTGCATTAAGAATGAAAACTAGATCATAGCTAGAAAAAGTATCTGAAGACTGAAAATGGTTGTCAGCTTTTAGACCGTGTTCTGAAGCGAGATTCCCGAGAAAGCAGGATGCTCTCTGCCCTTAGTCATCTCTGTCGCGGTGTTTCTGTGGCTGGTGGCAGCAGACGGTCGTGGCTTAAGCTTTAAGGTTTGGTTCTGGTTCTGCTGCCTTTGTGCAGGGCCCGGTCCTGGGGAGCTGAATGTGTCGGGGTTATTTGGCAGGGGGGAGTGGGCTGTGCTTGTCCGAAATGTTTCTGCGCAGGCTGGTAATTTTAGTGACACCAAGAGACCAGAACTTTCTAACAAACATTCTTGACAGGAGATAATGGTGTTGGCTGTCACTACATCCCCAATAGGACGCTGTGTCTTTTTTTTGGAGGGGTTCTAATTGTTTCCTTGAAAGAAACCTTAAAGTCTGTGTGGATTCATGTAGGGAACTGGGTCTGGGACTTGCCCAGAGTGTCTTTTTATCTTTACTTAAAAGAAAACAAACCACAAACTCCGTCCCCCTCCAAGATGACACCTAGGCCAGATAATTCAAATGCTTTTAATAAACAACTTCATTATAAAAAATGCTTTAAATTCAAACTTCATTTTGCAAGACAATAAAAGAGCTAATTTTAGTGGTGAACTGTACATTTCCTAATGGCACTTGCTATTTTTTACAGTTTATAAACCTTGTTTACAGCCCCCAAAATACTCCGTTAAAAGAGGTTATTCACTGTGTGTAAAAGTGCTAGAAAGTTCGTTTTTAGAAAAACAGTGGAGCTCTAACAATGGGAGGCTTCTGGCTTCGGCAGCGGCAGCCGCAGGAAGGGCGGACAGGCACTGGGCCTGTCGCGATCCGGCAGGAGAGGAGGCAGCGTGAACTGTGGCCCCAGCGAGAGATGCCGAATCTCTCCCATCGGCTCCCAGGGCTGAGAAATCCCGAATCCCTTCCCTTACAGCGGGATGTTTGCTGGCTCCGGATCAAAGACTGCCCTCTGGTCAGCCTGCGTTGGACGCCAGAGCCCGTGCCGGGGCAGCCCTGACCAGGGGAGGGTTCTCAGTGTGACTTTCAGCTGCAAAGGCCACTCAATAGCTTTTCCTCCAGCAGCAGTTTTGGAGCTCGACTGCTCCCAGGGGCGAGTCTTCGTGGATTCCCCAGGTTCCCTCTGCCGTCCCTCTTGAAGCCACCCAGTTGTCAGACCACCTTGAAGGCAGACATCTCTCATTTTTTTTGTTCAATATCCTCGTTTAAGGAAAATACCAGTACAAATGTTACAAACCAAACTTTCTTTTTATATTTTTATATTTCTAAGTATTAGGGATCACTAGAAGGGGGGGAAAACCCCACAAAGCAGTCCAGGTGAGGCACTCAGTAGGGCAAGGAGAAGTCATAAACTCAAAGACAGGCTTCTAGCAGAAGTTACGGAGCCTGCCCACTCCCAATGGCAGCTCTCCGCTCGAATACGCAGGCTTTGCACCGTTTTCAGTTGCAGCTTTAAGCAGGGTGTGCTGGTGAGTTCCGTAAGCAGAAGCTTGTGTGTTACCTTCAAGTGAAAGACGCTGAGCTGCAGAGGAAGAGGGGCTGCCGGGGACAGGGGCTGTTCACCTGGGCGCCGAACCAGCCAGGCCCCGTGTGCTCAGAGAGGTGCTGGAGCCATTTCTGTCCGGCAGGCTTCACGCAGAGCTGTGCTCTGTCGTCTCAGGACACTCTGCGTTGGAGCTGGTGATCCGCTTGCATAGTAGTTTTCCAAGAAAGACACGGTGTGTGAGATGGATGGTGAGGATGAAGGTGAAGATAGCTGTTAAAATGAGGGACTGTTGTTTTTTAATAAGAGGCTTTAACGTTGATTTCTTTTTTTTCCCCTAACTGAAAAGGAAGAGCTGACCTATTTAATAGCAATAAAAATGGATTCCAAATTCCCCGTTCTTTATCTTCCGCAATGCCTTGAACTTTCCTCGTCGCTGCGATCCCCCACCACAGAAAAGCTGCCCCTGTGTCGTGTACATTCGCTGTGCGTGCTGGTATTTAGGCAGTGGTGGAAAGGGCTACTGCAGACCTAGCTTCGGCTATGAGCACGCAGTGAGGAAGATGCTTCAGTCTCTTCCTGCAAGCCTACCTGTGCACCTGAGAAATAAAATGTGCTTTTGATAGGAAAGCTAGGCTTATCTCGTGGTGTAGATTTGTGAGAACACCACGATCTGTTTTCCAAATATCATTTTCCGATCACCTGTTCAATTTTTGATTGACCCGTTTCTGTGGCAGTCGAAAGCACTTAGCGGTGAGCGGGCTGCAAAACTGCGGAGATGGCTCTGGGTGCGGATCACGCAGGAGCCTGCTGAGGAAGTGCTTTGGGAGAAAACTCCTCACTGGGAGCTACAGAAGAGCTGAAAACGTGCAGAAGGATTCCTGAGGGATCCTGGTTACTCACCAGAATGACGCGAGTACATCACAGCGCGAGGAGAATAGTACGGAGGTGAGCCCAACAGCGAGCCCGATGCGAGAGTGCGTTGATTGTGGTGTAGGGACAGCAGAACCCAAGAGAAATCTACTGACACTGGAGATGTGGTTGTGGGAATGGCTGAGAAGTGGGAAATCCGTGTCAGCGGTAATGGTGTGTTTCCCTGGGCAGCTTTCAGCTACAAGGAAGGCTCGGTATTGCTGTGGCCTGTTCCAGGGAAATGGGCACAGAAAGGGTGAGAGGTGCCAGGGTCCGTGATACGAGTGCAAACCGTCGGGGTTTCCCCGAGTCCTGGTCCAGCGGACGAGGCTAAACCAAACTGCCTTCTCCTCCCAGGCGGGTGTGGGGTTGTATTCAGAGCTTCAGATGGCGATTTCCATCTCTGAGAGTTGGGGAAAATATAAGAAATAACTTATGAAAAAAGAAGGAATTGTTGGATAAAGATGGAAACCCCTAACGTTTTAATGAAGTGGTGCTGTTTGAGCCATTCATCCAGTTCTCTCTTCAGTGGCAGACTATCGGCTTGGGCAGGCAATTAACTAAAAATAGGCACCCAAGGGAGAACTCAGTGAGCCTGAGTAACCAGGATTAGAGAGGATAAGCAAAAAGGAAGGGTGATGGGGGAGCATCTTTGAAGATTTCTTTGTAAAAATTTTAATTGCAGGCAGGAGAAAATGCCTCTGCGGGGTTATTCTTTCCAGATAGCAAAGGTGCTGCAATAGTAGAGAAAGGAACTAGGGATTTTTCACTGAACTGCAGGAAATCTTCCAAGCAGCTGCTATTCACCTGTCAGCAAGGAAGGAATTAAAGAACAAAGAGCTGAGCTCCCAACAAAAGTAGTGAAATCATCAATCTACTGGAGGGAAAAAAGGGATTCCCATTGAAGTGACAACATTTTTCAACACTAAGGCTAAAGAGCAGGCACTACTGTGAGACAGCTGAACAGGGTCTGTCGTGGATATTCTGCCCAGTGAAATTCTGTGGAAGCAAATGCAAGTTAACATGTTGTTCCTTCATACAAACGGATTTTGTGTGAGCTGTAATCCCATGGGGAAAAAGGTCTTCAGCCTTTCACACAGCTCTAGAAATCTGAGCCTGGGAAGGGCTGGCTAGGTGAGTTAACCCTCTGCTGCCACAGAAATGCCTTGTCTTGTGTATTTTCCAAGGAGCGAGCTGGAATCATTTCTAGTGGGATGATACGTCCTTGCCTTTTTGTGAATCTATGGTCTAATTTATAATGGGTGGCACGTTCGTGTCCTGTCCTTTCACAGACTTTAGCTTTACGATTTTAATATCTTCGTTGCCTGCATGCCTATTGGTCCTGAACACCCCCCAAGTCAGCCATGCTTTAAAATATTCCTTTACTTAACTAAACCCTCCTGACCAATTATTTGCTGTAGTTGCTCCTCTTGGGCTCAGTCTGATGCTACCTTTCTGATAAAGATGTGTCTGGAATAAAAATATCCTAAGGGGCTGGTTCACAGGGCTCTGCCACTGAAGAAGTCCTTCATTTAGCGCTTCAGATGCTCTGCATCTTCAGTGGCTGCTGCGTACACCGTTTGTGGGATAAGAGTGTGAGAATTCTACTGGCATAATGTTTATTACAGGTGAGTTTCATCAGTTGTGACATGTCCATCCTCTGAGTTGTCTCGCTTTCACACAGCTGGCGTTTCAAATCTCAGCGCTTCCCTGCTGCCCTGTGAGACTCTCTGAAAATACCGCTTTAGAAACCTCCTCTCTTCCATCAAAAGTGTTTCGTACCTCCCAAGATGGCTTAATTTGTATTTGTCCTGGCTGACTCACAGCGGGATCCTCCTGGGGCCCTTAAACGCATGGTCCTCGGTGATGGGCCGCAGAATGGCTGTGTGTAATGTAACGCTTGGGCCTGTGTTCACAGACACTGATGCTCTCGGGTCTCTTTCATATTCACCATCCTTCCCTGCAGCCTCCGATTACCTACATTAATAACCATCTTAGGAGAGAAAGAAGTGCGTTGACTTAAACATCCCATAACTTGATTTTAAAAACAAAGCCAAACCCCTTCTGGGATGAAATGTGGGGGGGGGTTTATATCCCATAACTAGCATAATGGCTGACAGTCCCTCCTGCCCATACACACCAGAACAGCTTTCCAGGCTGTGCTGCAGCGATCATCCTCGCGCTGTGGCAAGTTTAACGCTGTATTTTACCTACAGCCGCGTCAGCAGGGGCTCGTCTAAGCTGACTTATACTGATTTTCATAACAGCTCAGTACGTGCTTCCTAACAAATTTAGATTCCCAAGTGGTGTAGCTTAGATGCTCCAAGTTTTTTCTTACGAACAGTTAAAAGTTGTTCGCTAACTAGCTTCAGGAAATAATTTGGTGAATTGCATGCTTAGTATTTGAAATGGAAGTAGCCTCATTAGTGTTAGACCGGCTGACAAAATACTTGCAGATTATGAACTCTGTTGTGGAACGGGAACTTTGAATGCATTTTCCAGTGCAAATACCTGGTATCGGCTCCAGCACGCTGGCTCTGAACTTGCTCTTTGCTGGATTAGACTTTCCCTTCATTGGCAAATGTTATTGCAATTCTGCTTGTTAGAATAGCTGTGGTAAGCAAATCACACGTGCAAATAATAGCAAAATGAATTTCATTTATTCTTTGACAGACTACTGGTAGGAAAAAAGATGCCTGGCTCTAAGTTTAGCTACCACTGCTAAAGGAATTCCAGTGATGACATCTTTTCAGAGTACAATGCAGGCAAAAAAAGCAAGAAAGCTGAACGTCCTGAAATGGAAGAAGGTGTACGATGGCATTGCATAAATCTGATAATCCTCACTTGCAGTAAGTGATCAGTTCTGACCATTTAGTTCTAAAAAAAAAAATATATATATATCCTCTCAACTGAAGGCAGGGATAAGGCTTGCAAATAATTGATAACAGTGTGAAACTCTTTAATTTGCGAAAAGACGGCAGGCCTGAGGTATTCAATGACGGTAAACAGCAGACTAGCTGAAATGCCCTATTTACCTTTTCTATGTTAGAGAACAAGAAGGCACTCGTTGAACTTCGAAAGGCAACATTTTAGAGTGGAGAAAAGGAAGTACTGCATTTAACTCGGGGAGATCATTGCCACAGGATATTGCTGAGGTAAATAAATCTTATATTACATTTTGATACAAAAGTATTCTTTGCAGCATTGCTGGCTAACCTAAAACAACTGGTCTATGTTTTGGAGAATCAATGGATCGCTAAACTGTCATTCTGGGGAGAATTACTAAGCTAATTTAAAAGTAAAATTCTTGAGTAAAACGGAAGGGGGACAAGCCTATGGACAAACGAGGCACGGCTAATATCACGCTGTGGGATCAATGGCTCAGCAGAAACTAATATGCACTGACTAGAATGGGTGTAGTCTGGGGAGGTGAAGGAAGACGGTAGCTGGCTTCACTGAAGGAGCTGATTACAGAATAGAGGTAGATTTTGCATTTTCTAGATTTATGGAGAACAATATTGACAGATTTCCTGGTTTACATCGGCCTACAATGGTTCCTCCACGCTGAGGTATGAAGATCTGCATATCTATATTCATAAACACGGGCCAACGTATAGTGAGATCAACCTCCGTATGTTACCGTCTGCAGTACAAGTGCCCAGGAAAATGAGAGCAGGCAATGATACAGACGCTAAGTGACATCCGCAGCTGGCTGCCACTTACCAGTGTAACCCTTCTGCCCTCGGTAGGTAGAGAGTTCATGGAAGAATTTAAAAGGTGAGGCAAGGAGCAGAGGAAGCAGGACTTTAACTTCAGGAGGCCAGGCTTGAGAAGGAGAGAACAAAAAGGCCGGTGGAACCAAATCCTAAGTGAAAGGGTGACTGCAGGCCCAAACCCTCAGCGTTTGTTAGAGCTATTAGTGTTGGGGAAAATGCTTCACATACATACACTGGCAAGAGTGTACGTGAAGCTGGGACCAATTTTTCCTCCTGATTCCTGGATATTATCACCCTGGGACTGAGGTCAAACCATAACTCTTGAGACTGCTTCATGGATAAGCCAAAAGGGCACTGACCTCACTGAACTTTATGGTAAAAAACCCTAGAAACTCATATTCCGTTCCTCATCTCAAGGGAACCTACTGAGCAGGGGCCCACAGCCTGTTCTCACCTGTACGACAGTACTCAATGCTGCTGGCCCCGAGCTCCTAACCTAGCTTTTTCACATGCTTTGGTTTCCAGAACAGATGCACGATCTGTTTGCCTGGGGGAGATCTTTAAAAGGGCTCTGTCCATACACCACAAAACCAAGGTAAGCTGTGAGAGCTGCTCCATCCCCTTGACACGTGGATAGCCAGAGAGAGAACGCGGGAAGCTGCTGCCTGCAGTGGCAGAGGCTGAAGTGGTCCAAAAAGCAGTGTATTTCCCCATGGGGGAAGAACATGGTAAGTGAAGAGAAATCAGTGCAACCTGACTTCGTTGTGTAAACAGCGTTCTAGCTACACCAGATATAAAACCAGTGTATTCCTATTTTTGTAATGGCAGAAACAGATTTGCGTTGTGTAAACAATGTTCACTGTAATGAGTTTAACCTAACAGCTCCGCAAAGAAGAACGAGGTGATGTCTCAGAATTCACTATGTAAACGGTTTTGTTGCTTAACACTGATGTGGAGTAAGCTGTAGTCAGTGGAGTAAGCTGTGTTAGGTGATGGGATGAGAGGTAGTGGGGAAGGACAGCCTCTTCCCTGTTGGCTTCATACAGAGCAGGTATCCTGACTTCTCCTCCTTCTCCGTGTGGAGGTGTTGGCTGTTTTGCCAGAATTGCAGTGTGATAACATGAAATGGAAGCTGGACTCTTCAAAAGTTTAGCCCAAGATGAAAGAGTCTCAACTCCTTCTCAGGGACAGTCCCTTCCCAAAGAGGAACATAGCTCCAGGATCTCAGGGAAGGTCAGTGCTAAGCGCGGCTCCTGATTCACAGATTAAAAATTAGATAAAATATATCCAGTCTATTAGCTGAAATCTTTTTGCTGTACAGGACTGGGACTTGCATGGGGATATCTGCTGTTCCAGTCTACAAGTGCTCCCTCCAGAGATCAGAAACCTCCTGTCTGAAACAGCTTTGCAAAGCTTTCACACCCCAAAGGGAAGTAAGAGTTGTGCGTTTTTAAGGCTCTCCGCAAAAAGGTGACCGAAAGCTCTGTTCTCCAGTGCTATTTTCAGCTTATTGGAATGCCTGGTGGAAACGTGGCAGTGTGGTTGTGCTCAAGCTGGAGGTGAAGACAGGGGGCAATGAATGAAGGGGCCCAAAGTTCAGCGAGGCCCCGGCTCCAGGAGATTCTTGAGGTTGATGTTGCAAAGTGGTAAGCAGTGGCTGTGTCTCCCCCTGTGAGTAGCCCATGACCAACCCCCCTGATGATACAGGTGGATTGCAAGGAGGAAGATTTAGGGGGAGGAAGCCAAGAAGATGGGAAAAGTCCATGTTAGCAGCACAGAGAGCCTCTGAAAGGTTAGCAGGGCTCTTGGAAAGCAAAGCCTCATCCAGGGGGGGTGGCTGAGGCGAAGAGGACTGAGGCTCACCAGATGAGAGAGACAGGCTGCCAGGGAAGTCTGACAAAAAGCTGTCCACCTCTACTTTGGGTAGTTTCTCAGGCAAATATGAGGTAGATCCAAGCTGATACTTTGGAGGAGGTTGCGGTGGGGAGGAGATGGGAGAAGAAGACTCCAGAGGATAGCTCATTCCCATTGGAAGAGAATTAGGAACCAAAGAATGGGGCATCCCTGAGCTTGGCATGGTTTGGAGATGCGTGCTGTACATGCCCACAGGCAACATGCCAGGGAAGCTCTTACCACCTATCATGTCTCTGGATGCCATACACAGGACGGGACTCAGCTCTTCTTTCACTGCGACAGATGAGCTGCAGCTAAGGAGACCCAGCATGTCAACTGGCTCCGTCTTAATCTTCAGCAGTTCCTGGGAGTGGCTTTTCTTCATGTGCCTGGTCAGATGATCTTTCCTCCCAAACCTCTGAGCACAGTACTGGCACAAGAAGTCCTTCCGCCCCGTGTGCACTACCAAGTGTCTCCGCACATCTTTCCGGGTGTAGAAGCGCCTGTCACAGTGGTCACATGGATGCTTCTTTTCCTTCGCTCCACCAGAAGCCCGCCTAGAATGAGCTTTGAGGTGCTCCAGCAGGACTTGGGTACTTTCAAAGGTCTGGAGGCATACCTTGCAGCTGAGATCACCACTGGCAGCTGCGTGCATGGCCAGGTGTCGCCTGAAGCCGAGTTTCGTGTTGTAGTTCTTGCCGCACTCAGGACAGTGGAGGGCCTCCTTGTTGGGATCGTGGGTCTGGAGGTGGTTGCGAAGGTGATCTTTCCGGTGAAACATCTTCTCGCAGTACATACACTGATGAGGCTTCTGAGCAGAGTGCGTGGCCATATGCCTGTTGAGAGAAAAGCAGGAAAGTTTAAGCTAGTGCCCAACCCCTAAGACAACACACGCTACTTTTTTGAAATCTTTGTATTCTACATTAAGGTGACAAAAATCCCAGATGGCATTTTACCACCACTAAAGGATGCTGTCCCGACAGCCTGGACAGCAGGGACTCTCCAGGCACAGAAGCACAACTTTTCAAGCAAGAGTGTCTCAGCAGTGCTTGTCCTCCCTAGAACACACCACAAGGTATATTTGTCATCTACTTGGCTCCTGTTCTCTCTGTTGAGGCTATCAAAGGGGGAAATGACAAAGAAAACGTTGGTAGTATATGACAAGAAATGTTCATCTGCCAGTGAGATGGATTTATTTCATCAGGAGGCAACAGACTGTGGCAATGTCTGTTGTCAGTTACTGTGGACTGATTTCACCTTGTATCTGACACCCTCTGACACTATGGTTCATCTAGTTTCAAGTTACTAATGATCATATAATTTAATTATTCTGTGCTATATATGACTACGTAAATAGGAACTCTACTTCATGGTAGAACAATAGGTGCAGTAGAAATATTCCTGTGACTAAAGTTAGAGGCAGAGCTTAAGAAATGTGAATGCTATTCTTGCTTTTCATTTTGTTTTTTAGTCTGTGAACTTCACTTTCTAATTCAATTTCCTCCTTAGCAAAACAGAAAACAGCTTGATCCCAGAATAAAATATTATCTGAGGTTCTCTGGAAGGTGCTTAAAGAGATGCCAAGTATGGTGACGTCTGGGACTCAACTGCTTTGCAAGGTAACAAGGGCATTTCCCCTCCTCCACCTTCTCAGAAATTCAAGCGAAAAAACCACGATGGAGGGGTTTTCCCCTCTCTTCTGGTAGGGGAGCACTGTTTGGCAGTTACCTACCTATACAGCTTGTACTTAGAAGCAAAGGCTTTGCCACAGTGCAGCTGAGGGCAGTTGTAGGGTCTCTGCTCAGTATGAGAAAGTGTGTGAGTTCTCAGCTTGTCCACATTACTGAAGGAGGTCTCCGATATTTCACATTGGCATTTTCCCTGACTTTCGGTCTCTTCACCTCTTGGTCTGGGGACTAATTTCCAGCCTGTCTCTTCCTCCTCCTGCTTTGCATCTTGAATCCAGTTGGGAACACTAGGAAAAAATGCCGTCATGGCAGGTCTAGTAGAACATGGCCATGTCAAGCAGAACTTGAGCCTGCAGGCATCTTGCTGTGATCTTGTCCTGGTGCAGTTTTCTGTTGGAACCCTCTGTGACCAAACTGCTTTAAAAGCAAAACATCTTCATCTGAAATCACAGAAGGGTTGGTGTTAAGACACTGCATCTTTCACCTGTGCACACAAACGCACGTGAGCATTCAACAAGCATTATAAACATGTGAAGATGCGTGTTCACAGACATGGGGAACTCCCATCTCCAGAATGTGTTTCATTCTTTTCTCCTTTTACCCCTGTTACCTAAATAAAATGATGTTAAACTTTTTCTGAATGACATTTTTGCAACTATTAAGAGCCAATGTTACCTGTTACATGCATTTTCTCCTGAAATATCGTAGATAGGTGTCTCTTTGTAGCACCAAATACCTCACCTTTTCCTGTGTGTTTTGTGGTTCACTTCTCATCCCCTTTTTTCATGTTCTTCATAGTCTATTCTCACTTGCTCTTGATCTTTGCTTATATGGAATTTCCTTCTAGAGTTTCTTAGAGAACCTAAGGTTCTCTTGTATGTTTTTGTATTCAGTCTGCTACAGGCTTGGTGCACTAGTAAAACCATCTCGTAGGAAACCGATCTGAATTACCACCCGGGGGTCAACAGGGCTGGGGAAGAAAACTTACTATTATCAGCAACATCACACTTTTTTCAGGAAGGCAACAGATGCTGCTTCTCTTCAGGGTGCGATTAGTCATTGTATTTTCACTTTCTTACTGTCAGGCAGATTCTGCCTTTCTGGATTAGCAAGTTTTCTACAATAATGAGCAATTTTTCATATTTTTTTTTCTTTTACATAGTCATCCATTGATAATGGAAGCTTA
This sequence comes from Rhinoptilus africanus, assembly GCA_013400135.1. Taxonomy (NCBI): domain Eukaryota; kingdom Metazoa; phylum Chordata; class Aves; order Charadriiformes; family Glareolidae; genus Rhinoptilus; species Rhinoptilus africanus. Next base: position 107,711 of record VXBO01011170.1, on the reverse strand, counting down.
AACTGTTTCCTGTTCAACAAAATATATGTCCTGTATGCTCTGCTGGCTTTCATGTTCATGAAAATCTACACTAATCTCTCTTGGCAGGCTGTTCTTGAGTTGTGTTTGTCTTGTTGGTAAAGTACTGCTTTTTTATATGGTTCCACCAACACCTAAACTGGTAAACAGTTAGCTGAAATAAAAACCTCAGAAAAGAGCTCTTTCACTGAATTTAGCTGCCTGAGAAACTCTTCTTAAAATAGCATCAAACCCTCAATTCTTTCTCACTCCATGATTGCTTCAGAGGGAGGAACTTCCTGTCTGCACATCAACACGAGTGCCAGTTGTGGGCAGGATGTGCAACTACGAGGGAACTAACCAACTCCCCGTAAGAAAGTGCACCACTGAACGTTATGAATAGCTGAAACAACAGTAACTGTAACTACACCATCACTCACAATACTGTGAGCGTTTCCCTCTGGATGAAAAACAGCGGGAAACGAGGCAACTCCAAGTAAAGGTGTCACTATGAGGTTTGGAAATGTCCATGAAGAACAGAATTCAGTTTTGTGCAGGCTGACTCTACTTGGGCAGAGCAGAACAATAAAGGACTAGAACTGCTGAGGTGCCATTTTGGTACAAGCCAGTGTGATGTGACGGCTGCTCCTACTCCTCAGGGTTCAAAAGTCCTGCAGTTCAGAGCAGTCTTCATTTCTAGGTGTCTAAGACCAGGAATATTTCACCTCTGTGTGAGATGTGTGTCAGAAAAGATAAGTGTTCTCTACCTCCTGCTTCAGAGCTGTGCATGCGTTACGGGAGTCTCGGACACTTTCACCAGGTAGTTGCTTCTTTCCCTCTGAATAAGCTCAGCCATCTGTGCCAGTTTCAAAACTACCTGAAAGAAGACAGAATTTGAATTTTGCTGTCTTTAATAGTAAGGCACATAAACTATCACCTTCAGAGCAGAAGCCCAAACACAAATGAGTTAAGATATGGTAATCTCTGTAATTGATTATTGTAAAATTTAACCAACTTTCCTTTAAAACTGTAAGGGTCTAGCAAGAAAAAGGACTCTATGTGTTTGGGTCTGTTTCTAAGTCTAAAGGTGTGTCTGACAACTCTGACAGCTGTGGAATAAGAAAGAAAAAACAAGATGAGGGTCTCCCCTAGTATCAGTGAAACACAGTAGCTGCGGAAGCTTAACAAAATACTTCATGCTTGGCTAGAAAACTCTCTGCCTGATCTACATGTTTACATTTTTTAAAATACTCAATTAGTTTTCCTAGTAACATTTCCCCAAATAGTGTTTCCAAGGTGCTCCCTGCTCACTGTAACTCTGTAGCCACCAGAGAGAAACAGTCACCCTGTGTGTGGAAATACTTCACCTGCATTTGTTCAGAGAACATCTTTGTAGGTCACGGCTTTTACACCAGGGCTGGGAAACCTGGTTATCTTAGTTTTGTATTAGTCCTGGAAATATGTCTAGCCTATGCAGTTCCAGAAACCTCAGATAAGTTGGTTACAGAAAACTCCGACTGTCAAATGAATCTTTCTATGCTTCAGTTCGACAGAGGATAAGAGGTTGGTGGGTTGAACGCACAGCTGGAAAAAAATACAATCCACCTGAGAGCTAGACTCCCACTGGCCGCCAACTTATATGAAATACTTCATTACTACAGTAATCAGGTTCGTGTAAATTCAAGCTAGAAAAGCTCACATAAGCTGATGGATCATATGCTACATATGAGACTCTGGCCACTTGTCATTGCAGAGAAAACAACTCTGAATTGGTACATAGCACAAAGAAGCTCCCAGGCTTCACAGAAAGTCCCTGGGATACAGTCCACCACTTGCTTTGACATTTTGTCCCACTGTTTAATCCTTCACAAAGTATGGTTCAACGACACAGCACTGCGCTTCTGCATAACTTCTGCCCCTCAAAGTCACTCCTGCGAGACAGAGCACTAGCTGGTTGGGAAAACCTTGTGACCTAGGCTGGGAACCAGATCAGGGAACTGCCCAGGCTAAAAATAAAAAGGAGCCTGGATGAATTCTCTGACCGGACCAACGGCAAGGCTGTGCTGATCTGGCTGGAGCGGGCGTGCAGCAGCAGCAGGAGGCAGGGACACAGGGCCTGGCAGGCTGCCTGACCAGCCCCTGGATCATGGAGCTGGGGTTTCCCTTTTTGAAAGGGCATCTCTTCTGTCTGATTTGCATCTGGCTGTCCTTGGCTTCTACCTGATGAGTCCCGGTCTGCCTTTGCTAAGGGGCCGCTCCAGCACTGTCACTTTTCTTCCTGCAGGGACAGAGAAGCTGGCCTAGGGACTCCTGTGTCCCTTCAGTCCTCACCACCTGCTTCTGCACTGCACTGGCCAGGCTGTTTTACAGCTGCATGGTGGTGTGGCTGAAGGAACTTAACTCAGCTGAAAAGCGACTTCTTTTTAAATTTTCCCTCCCCCAGCCAGATCAGTCCCCCACTCAGGTTTGCTAAGCTATTTTCAGTTGTTAAAGCTTAAACTTGCTGAAGCGGAAGGTACCAGCTCGGTGTCAGAAAGCAGAGACTAGACTCCATGGGGGGCACAGCCTCAGCCCGGCATCATGCCTCAAACCCGGCTTCTGCAGCGATGCCAGCTGCAGTGTCAGGCCTGACACCGGCCTGGCTGGGGCACGGGTGCACTCGTGCATTTATTGACTTTCCTACCCAGTGACCAGTGACCACAACACCTTAAACTGCTGCAGCAACATCCCTCAGAGCTGGTCTTTCCAAGCCCCCCCACGGCATAACAAAATCACCCCTTACTTTTCTTTACAATGTTCTAATCAACTCCAGCTCCAAACCCTGACTGCAAGGCTCTGGTTACGGACCTCAGACCACTTCGCGAATTTTTATGTCCTCAGTTATTTTCCAGTATTGTTCATTAATTATAAGGGAGAAAAAGTGGATACCGGACCTAGATGCACGCTACCAGCCTTGCCAATGCCACACCTGGATGCAAAAATCACTCTCTATGCATCTCATATTGACCCTTTTTCACAGTTTTCCTACAGTCACAAACACCAACTCACATGTCATTACGATTCCCTGGTTTCCCCTATGAAAACCACTCTTTTCTTGCAGTGAGTGACTTTGGCCATTTCTAGATACTCAAGTTTTTACATCCAAACAGGCTCATTTCTCTAGTTGAGCTGCTGCTCAACTAGAGCTCAACCATCAGTTTCCTGCGCTTGATCCCCTACAGATTTTGGAAAAACTCTGCGTAGTTTGCATTTACTTTCAGATCCCAGGGAAAAGCTGCTACACCATTCCCATAGGATGTAACCAGACACACAGTTCCCAGAGGATGATTTTCAGATGGGAAAAGCATCCTTTTCACCCTCCGCTTCCCTGACATGACAAGAGATAGGGGTTTTTAAAAGCCCGGACCCCTTCCGTGCACCACCGGGAAAGCCCCAAACGCCAGCGCGTCTCCGGAACGATTTATTTATGCTACGAAAAAAAAAAAAAAAAAAGTTTTTTTAATGGTTATTTGGATTTTCAGTTTGCGTCTTTTGTATCTTGTCATCTTGTCCTGTCACGGGGCACCGCTGAGACGAGTGTGGTTCAAGCATTTTTACTTCCCCACATGAGGTACTTATACATGTTGATAAGACCTCCTGAGCCTTTTCTTCTCCAGACTAAACAGTCCCAGCTCTCTCAGACTCTTCTCATANCCCCTCGGGGAAGGCTCCGCAGATGCCCACCGGGCCGGTGCTAGGGGGAACACATGTGCCGCACCCCCTCCCCGTTACCATGGCGCAGCCCTGAGGGGAGGGAGGGGGAGAGGCGGGGCCGGCCCACGGCCCCCCCCTCCCCCCCCTCCCCCCC
>VXBO01011170.1:84172-103724 GCA_013400135.1 Rhinoptilus africanus | reverse complement strand
CCCATTGTGCGGGGCATTATGGGAGTGACGTCGCTCTCCCGCTTCCGCCTCGATGGTGGCCGCTTCCCGCTTCCAGAGGCCGTTCCGGCGGGCCGCGGGGCATGACGGGACAGGGCCGCTTCTCCAGCCGCCATGGCGGCGCCGCCGGGCTTCCTTCTCCTTCTTCTCCTCACGGTGATGGCGGCGGGAGGCGGCGCGGGACCTGCCTGGGACGCGGCCGGTTACCTGCTCTACTGTCCCTGCATGGGTGAGGCCCTCCCGCCGCGGCGGAGCCCCCGGCGGAGCTCCCGGTGCAGGCCCCGGCTGAGCCCCGCTCTCGCTCCCTCTTTGCAGGCCGGTTCGGGAACCAGGCCGAGCACTTCTTGGGAGCCCTGGCTTTCGCCCGCGCCCTCAACCGGACCGTGGCCGTGCCGCCGTGGATCGAGTACCGCCATCACCGCCCGCCCTACACCAACGTGAGTCCCCCGGGGCCGGGCGGGGAGGGGGCGGGCAGGGCTGCGGCCTCCCCCGGTGGGGTGAGGTGCGGCTCCCGGGGCTCCGTGAGCTGAGGCGGTCTCTGTCCTCCCCAGCTGCACGTCCCCTACACGGAGCACTTCAGGCTGGAGCCGCTCCTGCAGTACCACCGCGTTATCAGCCTGGAGGAGTTCATGGAGAAGCTGGCACCCGTTCACTGGCCTCCTGGCAAGCGTGTGGCTTATTGCTTCGAAGCAGCGGCCCAGAGGAGTGCTGACAAAAGCACTTGTCCCATGAAGGTGAGTTCCTTCCGCATCTTCCATAGGCGCAGTTTAATCCTGCTGCGGTTCCGAAGGGAATGACTGACTCATTCGGGTTGTCAGTGATTTGCAAACTGATGAGTTTTCCACCCCAGATCCATCCATGTGGTTTTCCTTTCACAGAATCATGGAATGGCAGGGGTTGGAAGGGACCTCTGGTGATCACCCAGTCCCACCCCCTGCCAGAGCAGGGTCACCTTAGAGCAGGTTGCACAGGAACGCATCCAGGCCGGTTTGAATGTCTCCAGAGACGGAGACTCCACCACTCCCTGGGCAGCCTGTGCCAGGGCTCTGCCACCCTCACGGGAAAGAAGTTCGTCCTCATATTTGTTGGTGTGGCGTACTGTGCCCTCATAAAATCATTTAGGTTGGAAAAGACCTTGAGATCATTGAGTCCAGCCGTTAACCCAATGCTGCCAAGTTTCCTTTAAACCACATCCCTCAGCACCACATCTACCCATCTTTAAATCCCTCCAGGGATGGTGGCTCCACCACTTCCCTGGGCAGCCTGTTCCAAAGGATGACAACCCTTTTAGTGAAGAATTTTTTCTTAATATCCAATGTAAACCTCCCCTGGTGTAACTTGGGGCTATTTCCTCTTGTCCTATTGCCTGTTACACAGGAGAAGAGACCGATGTGCTCACACTATACCCTCCTTTCAGGGAATGTAGAGAGTGAGAAGGTCTCCCCTCAGACTCCTTTTCTCCAGGCTGAACAACCCCAGCTCCCTCAGCTGCTCCTCATGAGACTTGTGCTTGAGGCCCTTCACCAGCTTCTCATGCTTTTCTTTGTCAGTAAATCCTTGGGATTCAGGAAGGTGGTTTGTGTAAACAGGTTTTATCACTTCAGACTTGATCTTGACTGTAAGGAGAGCAGATCTATAACAACAAAGCGTACTGATCTCTGCCCGTTTTGTGTCTGTGGTATGGTTGTCCTGCTGGTTTTAAAACAACCTCTTTTAAATACAAGTTTGAGAGCTTGTTCATTTAAGACAGCCTTTGTGTTAGCTCTCAGTTAACTTTCTTTGTTGTGTGTCACTCTCTCCTTCTTGTGGACCTGATATGTGAAAAACAGGCTGTTGTATTTGGTCTGCTTTCCTCCTGTAACAGAAAAACTCTTTGACTCTGGACCCCAGGATCTTGCTAGATGTGTCTTTCAGGCTCTGCGTACGTGCTGATTGAGCGCTCATCTTTCCTTTGCAGGATGGAAATCCATTTGGTCCCTTCTGGGATCAGTTCCAAGTGAATTTTGATAAGTCTGAGCTCTTCAAAGGAATTTCCTTCAGTTCTGCGTACAAGGACCATTGGATCCAAAGGTAGCGAGAAGATGGAAAAGTGCTGGCCTGCCACTGTAGGCATTTAGAGTAACTCATGAAAACAGCTGTGCAAGTCTCTGTGTAAAGCCTTTGCGTTTTGGGGGAGAAATTGAAGTGTGGTTAATTAGCAATATAATTAAATATCCTCATGCTTTTTCCATTCAATATTTGCTGAGCGTGCTCTTCCTGTGGGCAGTATTTGGTGTGAACTCCCTTAGGCTGATTGATTGCTGAGCCAGAAATATTTAGTTGCAGTATTTATTGGTTATATAGGTAATTATTCTTCAAAAATGATTTGGTTCTCTGCTGCTAACCGTGAACTGGATTTTGCTGGTTACGTCATGTTTTCAGAGCTACTTCAGTCGTATCAGTGAGTTTGGGTGACAGAATTGCGTTAGTTCAGGGTGGAAACATAAGCTCCCATTGCTATTTGTGCTATATATTTAAGATTCTTATCTTTTGTCTGTCAAAACATACTGATTCATTTGTTGCCGGGTCTGAGGTAAAACACAGTACCTGAGATTTGCTTCAATGTTCCTTTCGCATGGCAAAATGCTGAGGATTGTCTTGGGTAAACTCGGAGCAACAGATGCTGCATATTTCAGCATCAGTTTCCATTCTAACCTCCACGAAACCTGTGTGCAGTAGTCTGTGCAAGATGAAGCATGTTTCAGTCTGCTGGTTTTTTTTTTTTCTGTAGGTTTTCACCATCAGAGCACCCTGTACTCGCCTTACCTGGAGCTCCGGCCCAGTTTCCAGTCTTAGAGGAACACCGGCCCCTCCAGAAGTATATGGTGTGGTCTGACGAAATGGTGAAGAAAGGAGAAGCCTATATTCATTCTCTGCTGGTCCGGCCCTACGTAGGGATTCACCTGAGGATCGGCTCAGACTGGGTATGTTCCTGTGAGAGGCTGGCTGCTGTATTTTGGGTGGTTAACGCTTGTGGAAGGAGCTGCCCAAAGCGGAGCTGTGCTGCTGGGGCTGGGGCAAACACCAGATCCTGCTGGTGTTTGATAACTCACTGTGTGTTAGAAACGCCGTCGGGATTCCTCTTTCAAACAGGCTGTAACGCTGCTGGCAGAAATGGGGGATGTGGTCGTGTTTTCTCACACTTGACGTTCAAACATGATTGTTTTCTCTTTTCTTCTTCCAATAGAAAAATGCTTGCAATATGTTAAAGGACGGGACGGCCGGGCCACACTTCATGGCGTCACCTCAGTGCGTGGGCTACGACCGAAGCGCTGCGGTCCCTCTCACCATGGACATGTGCCTGCCAGACCTCAAAGAGATCAAGCGTGCTCTCAAGCTCTGGGTGAAAAAGACAGAAGCTAAGTCTGTTTATATCGCTACCGATTCTGAGCCCTACACAACGGAAATACAGCAGTTCTTCCAAGGAAAGGTAAGTCTTTTGGGAACCTGTTCTGGCAGTAGTGTGTTAATAAGAACCTTCCTTGGATTCTGGCCCATTGCTGCCACAGACAGCAGGCAGGCAGTTGTGTAATTCGTTATTCACAGACAAATATTGGCATCTCAAAGTAAATTTTGCTCATAGCAATAAAAATTAGACTGTGAAACTCTTCCTTTCCTAGAGAGGAAGAGCAGCATTATCCTGCGTGGTAGTAAATTTCATAAACCTAGGTGATTTTCAAAAATGGTTTGACATTTATCTATTCATAAATGAGTTCTAGCACAACTTAAGACAGAATCCACTCCCTTTTTGTTGTCTATTCCCATTTCTAATATTATGCCAAAGCATTTGGATTGTAATAATAGATGACTGGATTCATTTGCTCTCCTTGTTTCCCTGCAGATCAAGGTTGTTAGCTTGCAGCCAGAAGTGCCTCAGATTGATTTGTATATTCTTGGCCAGTCCGATCATTTTATCGGGAACTGTGTCTCTTCGTTTACTGCCTTTGTGAAAAGAGAGCGCGACGTGCATGGAAAACCCTCTTCGTTTTTTGGCATGGACCACCCACCAAGATTACGGGATGAATTCTGACCAAAAGAGGAACAAGCTCCGTAGTTTTCAGGGCCCTGAGGGACTGTGTGGTGCTAACAGTGCTCTCCTGCCTGCAGAGCACGCCGGCAGGCTGCCGCAGAGCTGCTTCAGCCTGTGATACTCCTCGCTGACCCTTCTGTCTGACTTCTCCCGTATTTCCAGCATGAGGTCAGCCGGAAAAGTAATTTTAAATCATGTAGTTTATAGGGAACTATAAACTATATCTAGTTTTTAAGAGGTAGTTTATCTAGTTCTCCGTTCTCACTATTTGGGGTTTGCCAGCAATCACGATGAAGCAGCTGCTCAGATTTCCTCTTTTCCATATTTTTTTTTTTTTCCATTAAATCTTAAATTTTACCTGGAGATGTTTTGAAAGCTTCTTGTCCAAAACTGACCGTAAATTCTTTAAGTGCAAAGCATTGCCAGGAATATCACATTCCCTGGAAAGGAGTGCAAGATAAACCTCAGGATAAAAAAATTAGAAGATCTAGGTTTTATCGAGTACCGCTGTTGCCTTACCAGAGCTGTGTCACCTCAGTGCCTCGGTTTCCATTTCCCTGTCAAAAGAGGTTTCACACCCGCTTCATGGTGGAGCTGCGGGGCGCCCGCATCTCTTCAGCAGCGCTACCGAAGTGCGGCAGGGGCATGTTTTAATGTGGCAGCTGCCTCTTCAGCCTGTCTGTATGGAATTGGGGAGCAGGCGCTTGCAGGGCCACAGGTGGGAGATCTTCCGTAGCCAGTCGAGAGATGGAGATATAGGGCTTGTAGCTTTGTAGCTGTAGGTGTCAGGTGGAGGCCTGGGGTAGAAATGAAACTGGTTTTAAGCTAAGACTTTTAAAGTAGCTGTAGTGGGGTTGGTGTACGTCGTACCTAGGTCTGTGTTAATGGCTTATGGGGGAGCTTTTGTCTGTTTTTGTACTTTGTGAAGTAACCCCTCTGACAACAGAACCCCTGTCTGTGGGGGTGGTCTGCAGTGGGGAGATAACTGTGGAGAGCATTCACTGATGGTGAAACGGAAGCCCAGAACCCCTTAGTTTGGCCCAGTACAGCTCAGCGCTGATAACACCGATAATAACACCGATAATCCCGGTGTGGTGGGGCTCAACTTGACCAATGCCTCTTGGTACTCCTGTGATTTTATATATATTTTTTTTTTTTCCCCGGAGACTGAGTACAGAACGTGCTGTTTCTTTTTTAAAAACACCCCTTAGGTGAGTCGATGGTATAGGGGCCAGCTGCCTCCAGTGCACTACTACAGCCGAAATGCTGACATCTCCGAGCAGTTACCGGGGTTTAACACTAAATAAATGTCTTTTTGATGGTGGGGTTTTTTCCTGCTTGGAACGTTCCTGAGCTTTGAAGGAATTTGAAGGCTCAAGGGAGTGAGCAAAAGAGAGTGAAATGAGATGGTACCTGAAGTGTCAGGGTGGCAGAGACTCACGTCTTGTTTCCTCATTGCTGGCTTTCAGAAATTTTTGGGATTTGGTGGTTTTAGGATCCCTGGCTGCGTCCCAGGGGAGGCTCCTCCCTTAGTGATGCTGGATGGTGCTGTCAGGGCTGCCTTGCCTCACTGCGGGGCAGCCTTTCCACACAGTATTGGGAAAACACTGTATTAAAAGAAAACGTTTTGTGGGGTTTCTTTTTTTCTTAAAGAAAAATGTATTTTTTGTAATAATAAAAACCTGATTTTGTAGTCACTCGTATTGCACCGTCATTCCTCTCTCCACCGCTGTGCTCCCCACTGGGCGCCCCGTGAGGCGGGTGCCTCCCCGGGCCCAGCACGGCGCTCCCCGGCTGGGGTAAAAAATGCGGCTTTTGGGGTTTGCGGAGGGTGAGGTGCGTCCTGGCCGGGGCCGGCGCTGCCCCCAGGCCTCGGGGTGCCGCCGGTTCCGGGAGGTGCGGGGGGCGGCGGCCCCTTTGTCCCGGCTCCATCCGGGCCCCGGAGGCGGCGGCGGGGCCGGTCGCTACGGANCGGCGGGACCCTCACCCGAGGGCCGACCCGCCGCTCCCCCGGTGCCGCGCGGGGGTGACAGCCCGCGGAGCCCGTTGCCAGTGTGGCCTCTCCCCCGTTTGCACGCGTAGGGTCGGCCGGGAGGCGGCCGGCCCTGCCCGCTACCGGTGGCGAGGCCGCGGGCGGGTGTCCCTCTATCCCCGCTCCCCCCGCGGGCACGGCCCGCCGTCCCCGTCCCTGGAGCCGGGGGTCCAGGGTGTCCCCGGGCCCCCTTCCCTGCCGCGCCCGGTGTCACGGCCGCGAGGGTGACGGGTGATGCTCGGGGTCCCGGCTGGCGTGGGGTTCCCGTACCTGCCACCTCCCGCGGGGGACGGGGACAGCCCTGGGGCGCTGCGCTAAAGCAGAGGGAGGTGACCGCTGGCACTAAGTGAAATCGGGGCCCCCGACGCGGAGGTCGTGCCCTGGCAGAGCTGGCACATGCCGGCCCAGCTCCACCGGCGGCGCGGGGGGCATCTGGTTCAGTCCGCGGTGCGTTGGGCAGGGAGGGTGGAGGAAAGCCTTACTATGGAAGAGAGAGCTGGCTTATGAAGGTGTAAAAGACACAAGCAATTAAGCCAGGACATTATGAAGCCACAAATACCTGAAGGATTTAAACTGCAAGAAAGCGATGGAATTTTTTTTAAGTGGTACCTTGGGATGTGCAGAGACGTGTGAGGGAAGGGTTTAGCCAGCATGCCAAGGAAATCTTCCTGAGGCCTTTAAACTTAAGCCGGGAAGTGAAGCGGCCTCGGGACTTCAGCCTGCCAGAGGCGGATGGGATAATGATGATGCCTGGTAAGAGCGCAGCGTTCCTTGCGGACAGCCGGCAGAGCTCTTTGGTCCCAACTCCTGAAAGTTTCTGAGGAGAAGTGGTCACCTTGGCTTACCTTCAGGTTGTGGCATTGCTTATTTTTTCAGGTACAACTTTATGCTAACTGAAATAAACAAAAAATGTTTGGATTTCTGCTCACCCTCTCCTCTTGGTCACCTGAAGCACATCTTTGGATGCATTCATCTCAGCCTTGACCTTGACTCTTAGGGACCTGGCCCAGGTTGCTGTAGGCTGAAGTAATTTCATGAACAAAGCCCCTTCCCCATGGCGGGAGAGTGGGTGGCATGGCCACCTTCCCAGCTCTTCTGGCCATCCCTGTCCGGCTGCTCTGGGCAGCTCAAACGTTGCCGTGGAGTTTCTAGGGAGTACAAACACTGCCAACTACTTGGTGTTATTTTTCACTTACGCACTTGGGTAAGTCTGAGAAGAAACATCATTTGTTGTGCTTCCAGTAAACTTCACAGCAGAAGCTGAAATAATTGGAGATGATTCGTGACAGGTTGTTATGAAAATAGCTTGAATCGGGGATAAAACAATTTATCTGTGACTATAAAGAGGGACTTGCAAGTGAAATGGGGAAAGGTGTCAAGCTCATGGTGAGGATCAGTGAGGTTCCGTGAGGAACAGCAAATAGGCAACACAATTTTTGTTCGTTGGAAACCTCTGCCAAAGCTGTCGCAGAGGGGACATGCTGGATATTTCACTCATAACTTCCAGGTGAGCCCGTGGATGGCAATGTGTCCTCTTGTGAAAAAAACCCAATCTGTGTTAAGGTTAGCTTAGTTCTGATCATTTAATGTTAGGCAGCGTCACTTACAAAGCTGCACTTCTCATCAAAATAGTATTTTGGATATTAATTATGTAGAAAACAATCAACGCTCTGCTTCTCAGGATTCATGCCTAATTTGAGTATTTGCCAATGTGAGCATTTGCTGTAAGAATGCAGAGAAACGAAGCAGCAGTTTTTATGTGAGCTTGTCTGAAAAAAAGTCTCCTTTGAACTTGAACTACAGCAATATCTCAGGAAGGTGTAGGAGGAGAAGTGTCTATTTGTATGTACAACTACTCATGATGATTAGGAGTGTTGCTTTTTATGCTTCTGCAAGACTTGTCCCCATTTCACATATTCTTTCTGTGTTGTTATTCTAGAATACATCTTCCTTCTGAGTCAGACGGTGAGGTCATCTTTATTTGGAGTTGTCAGTTAGAAGGGAAATGTTTTTATTCAGTAGCGACCCAAAATTCCTATAGTAGTTTGAATTCACTGTGCAGGCTGCAAAGTACTGCTTCATGATTGTCCAGTTTGGTGAATTCAATGTATGTCTCTCATCTTCCTCCTCGTAGCTACCATGGGCTTTCATGGGAATAGCGAGGAGCAAGGGGCTTCCCCTCACAAATCCAAGGAAATTCCAAAGGCCGTATTGAGGTTTCCATACAAGTCTTAAACGTGTTCATTTGTTGCTGTTGTGTTGTTCTTTGTAGCACAGATTCAGTGTTGATGTTGGGCTAGAAGTGTTGTGCCTCCTTTCTCAGTCCTCTACCTCTGCTCCTGAAGTTCTCTGTTACCCTGTTTGAGAAGCTCTCCTGAGACGTGCAATTATCGAGTAAAAAACAATTAGACAAAATCTATGGGTTGCTTCAGATCCAGCTGGTAGTGGAACAGTGAGAAGGTCCTGAGGAGGCCAGACTGACTGTGTGTCAGCGCTGCCTGGGGTTTCCAGGGTGTATTAGTTCTACATTTAGTTCCAATTGGCAGAAGGATCTCAGAGCTTTTCCTGAAAGATACTTTCTTTTTAAAAAGCTTATTAGAAATCACACTGAATTCCACAAGCTGTGCCTTTTAGATCTTCCGTGTGAGGCTGTCGCTTTAGCAGTAACACAGTCTTTTTGTTCTGTTTTAAATGGCAGCTCATTGTGCTAATGCCTGGGGGGGGCAACAGCCCCTTTCTTCCTCTCTACCCAGAGTCATGAAGGAGTCGGATCTGTGAACTGGGTTTATGCAGCGTGAGTTGAGACCGATGCTGAATCTTGTAAACCTGATTCAGTTGGAAGACTGAGCGTGGAGTGTATTTCAGTAGGTTGGTGTGCTTGGGCAGAGCTGGCTTTTATGGGAAATCCCAGTAAAAGTATAATGCCGAAAGAAAAAAATAATAGCCTAGATCTGTGTGGACAGTTGTGCTTGAAATATCTCAAGCAAGTGCAGTTGCCTTCAGTTTCCCTGTAAAAACAGATATGCGAGTTCTAGTTGTGGAAGACACAAGTGCTCGTTTGCAGGATGCTTTTGCTGAGGGCAATTGCTTTACAGAAAGAGGAGGGTGGCCTCGAAGGACTGAGTGCTTTATGAAATTTTTATAAGGAGTGATGCGAAAGGAGCTTAAACTCACCTTCAAAAGCCTGGGAAGGGCAAATCCTGGCAGGTGTCCACTTCACACCCTAGTGTCCTCTGCTTCCTTGAGCATTAGACGAGGCATGATGTAGATTACTCCACCTTCACAGCATTCCCTTCTGCTCCCAGCTGGATGTGAGCGGGGAGTGCTGCTCTCTGTTTGAAGTGTGCTGAAGACACTAGGGCAAAAAACGCGAATGCAAGATCAGCGTTGACCTGGCAGTTTGGAAGCGGACTAGAAAGATGAGGAGTCCTGGGGCTGTGGGCATGCGGAGAGCAGGACCAGAAGGGACTTTGAATGGCGGGGTGTGAAGGGCCTGAATTTACAGGGCAGTGGCAGCGCCTTTGGTGGGGCCACAACACAGGCATCCTACACAGCACGCACCCTTGTGTCGCTACAGCTAGGTGGTGGAAATATTCCTCTTTATTGCTCACTGATTTCGTAGCCCACCTCACTGGGGTAATCTCCTCCCCTTACTGGTTTGTTTCACCATATTTGCAAGCGCTGGAAGACTGTGCTGCGTTTGGCCGCTTTAATGATTTCCTTTGTAGTGAGCTAAATTGGAAGACTGGGTGATATCTTTTCTGTAACAATTATTTTCACTTGATTGTTGACATAAAGGAAGGGTAACAACAGTTTTCCCAAGTGTGGAAATGCAGAATATTCAGGGGATGTGATGCCTGGAAATGGACAAACTATTTAATGATTTTATCTTGAATCCTGGCAGCTGCCGCAGCCCAATTAAAGATCTGTTATTCTGTAAGGAGGCTTCTAGAAAGTGACTTTAAAAGTGTAACACACAAAAGGAAAAAAGCATTTGGGTGGCATTCCAGAGAATTGTTGTAATTTAAGAAAACCCAGGCATAAGTTTTAAACCTTTTGTGGCAGGATGGCCCTGATGATGCGTCACATCACGTGTGAGGGGATTGTAATATAAATGTCTGATAAAAATGAGAAGGTTTTGTCATTACATTTGAGGCATAAGAAGCAGCAACTCTGAAAATACTGTATTTATAATTTACGATCTCTCTTGAATTTTAGTAGGTAGGTGAAGCACTTCATCAAAGCACCTGACTGATTCCCTTGCATGAGCCTGAGCAATATGGAGAGAGCAAGCCTGTGCTGGATTTTCAAAGTATGAGATTTCAAACAAAAAGGCTGACTGCAAAGGGAATCCATGGCAAAGCATTATATTATTTTTATAAATAGTTTAAAAAGCATTATGATTATTTTTAAGGGTCAAGAAAACTCTAAAGATGTGATGGAGATTTTTTTGAAGCAGAACTTGTAGAAATGATACTGATTGATGGACAGATTTGGTAAAATAATACTGTCTGTATTCACGCCTTTTTAAAGTTTTTGTGTTGTGCGTTATTTTCCAAAGTCCCTCGCAAATAAATGAATGCAAAATGCTGCTCAAATAGATGAGTCGTGTCTTTGGCTTTGTGAAAAATGGTCGCCTGCAGAAAACTGCCTTCACATACTCCTCCTTTGTTTCTGTTCTAGGTTTCTAACACGGGATCATCCATCGATCAGATCACGCCAGCCACAGACCCGCTGTCATGTCTAAGTTAAAGAGCTCTGAGTCTGTTAGGGTGGTGGTACGATGCCGGCCAATGAATAGCAAAGAGAAGACAGCTTCGTATGAGAAAGTGGTTAATGTGGATGTCAAGTTAGGGCAGGTCTCTGTGAAGAATCCGCGGGGAACATCTCATGAACTGCCTAAAACTTTCACCTTTGATGCTGTGTATGACTGGAATTCCAAACAGGTCGAACTCTATGATGAGACCTTCAGACCTCTCGTGGACTCTGTTCTGCAAGGGTTTAATGGGACAATCTTTGCCTATGGGCAGACTGGGACAGGGAAAACCTATACGATGGAGGGGGTGCGTGGCGATCCTGAAAAAAGGGGGGTCATCCCCAATTCATTCGATCACATCTTCACCCACATCTCTAGATCTCAAAATCAGCAATACCTAGTTAGAGCGTCTTATTTGGAAATATACCAAGAAGAAATCAGAGACTTGTTATCAAAGGATCAGTCCAAGCGGCTGGAGTTAAAGGAGAGACCGGATACAGGCGTATATGTTAAGGATTTGTCCTCCTTTGTTACGAAAAGTGTCAAAGAGATAGAGCACGTCATGAACGTGGGAAACCAAAATCGGTCGGTTGGTGCCACCAACATGAATGAACACAGCTCTCGATCTCATGCCATTTTTGTGATCACTATCGAATGCAGCGAGTTAGGACTTGATGGAGAGAATCACATCCGTGTTGGAAAACTCAACCTGGTAGACCTTGCAGGCAGCGAGCGGCAAGCTAAGACTGGAGCACAGGGGGAAAGGTTAAAGGAAGCTACTAAAATCAATCTCTCTCTCTCAGCTTTGGGCAATGTTATCTCTGCCCTAGTAGATGGCAAAAGCACACACATTCCATACCGGGACTCAAAGCTGACTAGGTTACTTCAAGACTCATTGGGTGGCAATGCCAAAACTGTGATGGTGGCCAATATAGGCCCTGCCTCTTACAACGTAGAGGAGACTCTCACAACACTGAGATACGCCAATCGTGCCAAAAACATCAAGAACAAGCCACGAGTGAATGAGGATCCTAAAGATGCGCTGCTACGAGAATTCCAGGAAGAGATTGCTCGACTCAAGGCACAGTTGGAGAAACGGTCTATTGGCAAAAGAAAGAGGAGGGAAAGGAGGAGAGATGGTGGGGAAGAGGAGGAGGACACTGAAGAGGGTGAGGATGAAGGAGATGACAAAGATGACTATTGGAGGGAGCAACAAGAAAAGCTGGAGATTGAGAAGAAAGCTATAGTTGAGGATCACAGCTTGGTAGCGGAAGAAAAGATGAGACTGCTGAAAGAGAAGGAGAAGAAAATGGAGGACCTGAGGCGAGAGAAGGAAGCAACGGAAATGTTGAGTGCTAAAATCAAGGTAGAATTCTTCCTTGTCGTACTTTTTGACAGCAATTTATTTAGGCTGTGGGGAGAATAGAGGATTTTCCAATTTGGAAAGATATGTCATGAGAAGTTTCCAAGATAGTGGTATGTGTTTAGATTGGAAGATTTGGAAATAAACTATTTCTGGGCAATTTCTACTATTAATTTCAATATCCCTGAGTTGTTGCATTGTTCTTATGTGCTGATCTTTAAGGATCTTAAGCGATCAGCAAAATAAAATGTGATGATACACCTTTTCACAAGCTGTAGCACAAAAACTGCCTCGTTCTGCCACAGATCATTAACAAGTACTTTATAGGAGAGCAGCCATTTTCATTCTCCAGCTTTGCCACACGTTGCAACAACGTGCAATTCTGAGTAAGTTACTGTTTCACCAGTCCCACAGTTTTATGGGAAGTTTAAGAAATAATAATTCTCTTAGCAGCTGACTTGAAAGAGAACGTTTAATAAAGGAGCTGTGCTGAAGGTGTTGTATCCATACAAAAGGAAGTTACCTTCTGTGGAAAAGACCGGTTAGATGGTCACTGAGAGAAACTTCTGACCTTGGTTTTTCCTTTCAGGCAATGGAAAGCAAGCTTCTGGTGGGAGGGAAAAATATTGTGGATCACACAAATGAACAGCAGAAAATCTTGGAACAGAAACGACAGGAAATTGCAGAACAGGTACAAGGAAGAACATTTGTTATTTTGTATAAAAAGCCTAGCTGCAGAACTTTTATAAAACATTGTATCACAGGAAACCATAAGAAAATTTAACCCTAAAATTAGATTAATGGCAATCATTAATCTCAACAGAAGGGGGGAAGGCTGGTGTCCTATTTATCATTGTATGAAGTATGTAAAGAAAGTTCATAATATTTTTCTTCCAGCTTTTCACGTTAAAGACTTACGTCCTATCTTGATTGCAGCTGTCTGTAAATGAAGAAATAGTTGGAAGACCTCAGAGAGTGACAGTTCAGCCATTAGCTCAAGGGAAAGATGTTAACTGTGTGCTAAAAGTTTAATCGAAACTTGAGCACTTATTCACGCTGTCTGATTTTAGTAGCAAAACCATAGACAAAGAAGAGTTAATGCTTCTGGTATTTCTAAGGCAAGAGATAGGAAGAACTAGAAGCTAAAGCAAACGCCCTGGAACCCAGGGAAGTAAAACCACCCTGAGCGTTGGTTTCATGTATGTCAGCCTGGAGATGGCAATGTAGTTGTGGTCTTTAATATTGTATGTCACCTTCTTCAGAAACGTCGGGAGCGAGAAATCCAGCAACAGATGGAAAGTCGGGACGAGGAAACACTAGAGCTGAAGGAAACCTATAGTTCTCTTCAGCAAGAGGTGGACATAAAGACCAAAAAACTCAAAAAGGTAAAAAGAAAATGATTCCACATCTAGTCGGTTGGGAATAAAATCAACTTGTGCGTGAAAGCGAGAGGAACATTGGCAAGTTATGACTTTGGCTCTTCTTGTCTGTTCCAGTTATTTTCCAAGCTGCAAGCTGTGAAGGCAGAGATCCACGATCTCCAAGAAGAGCATATCAAGGAGCGCCAGGAACTGGAACAGACCCAGAATGAGCTTACCAGGGAACTAAAGCTAAAGTAACTCCCATCACTTCATTGCCTGCTATTAACTGTAACACAGATGGTTTCGTTAGGTGGGGAGTGGAGGGACTGCATTGCAAGTGCTTGTGGGACAAGATGTAAACATGAGGAAACTAAAACATTCCTCCTTTTCCAGGGATGTATTAAGTCAGTGTGAGAGGAGCAGTGGAGAAAGTCATCTGCTAATTATGTTTCTTGTGTATTTCCCATTTTTGTGGTTGCATGTAGGCACTTGATTATCGAAAACTTTATTCCCTTGGAAGAAAAAAATAAGATCATGAACAGATCGTTCTTTGATGAAGAGGAAGACCAGTGGAAACTGCATCCCATAACCCGTCTGGAGTGAGTGTACTTCTAAGCTTTTCTTGGGATGGAATTTTAGGTCACAGAAGACCCTCTAGCTGTCAAGAACAAGGTACCCCAAAAGGGGGATTGAATTGGGGATTTAAAATGGCCCTCTAGGGTTTGTAGCTTCATGCTGCACAATAAAATAAAAAAATTTATTCCTCTTGGTAGGTTGAATAAAATAGGAATGCACAGTTAGGAAAATTCTTAGAAGATTAAGATTTTTCTTCTAGGTGAGCCCAATAATTATATGTAAAATATATGTAATAGTGCATTCACCATTAAAATAGCAGTAAATTCCTATCCTATTTCTTTCCTGGTTTAGATAGGAAAGCTCTCAAAAAAAATTACTATTACGAGAGCTGTGACTGGATGCTGCCTCTCTACACAGAAAGTTCTCTGTAGCAAATTTAGAAAGTTGGGTGCAGCTGAGTGCATCTGCGGTCTGCATCGTAGAAATATGTAGAAACCCTCCCCTTTGTGCAGGGAACAGATGGTCCAGGATAACAGTCTGATCTTCTTCTCACTGACTTTAGAGAGCTGTTCCTGGAAATGCAGCCTAGGTAGTTTCTGCACTCTTGAAACTTATTTCTCTGTGTGTAATTTGCAGATGTTTTAGCTCATAAACTCCAAGAGGAGTCTTTGGTTTTGTTGTATAATGGAAGTGAGTATCCATTTTTCTCTAGTAACCAGCAGATGATGAAACGACCGGTGTCTGCTGTAGGATACAAAAGGCCGCTGAGCCAACACGCCAGAACATCCATGATGATTCGTCCAGAGGCTCGGTACAGGGTAAGCCCAGATGTGATTCTAACCTTCATGTGTTCACCCTCCTCATCAAGGGAATGTGAATTTCAGAGGGTTGTTAGTTTTTCAATGGGATGTAAATTTTTACAGTCTCCTGCAGACACTTATAAAGTATTTCAGAATAAGCTTCTGGAGGGAAAATAAACTATTTGTATGAAAACATGCAAACTTTGATTCTGCTTTTACTATCTCAGGCAGAGAACATCGTATTACTGGAACTTGACATGCCCAGCCGAACAACGAGAGACTATGAAGGTCCAGCTATTGCTCCCAAAGTTCAGGCAGCTCTAGAAGCAGCTCTGCAGGATGAAGACGAGATACAGGTGGACGCTTCGACCTTTGAGAGCACTTCAAATAAAAAAACAAAACCCAGGTGAGCTGGACTTTTAGTAAGCAGACTAGCCAACAGGAGAGGTACGAGTATGGTTGCTATTTGTCAGAACTCCTCATCAGTAAAGTTAAGGTGAGTTTGGCTGTAAAGCAGAGAGAGAGTGAAAGGAACACAGGACAGAAGAGAAAGCTGAGACTGATTAGAGAATAAATACAGTAAAAAAATTCAGCTTTTGAAAAATTAATTTTGATGAGTAACAGGTGAACATTGTTGGGGCTTTTTGTTTATTTTTTTCATTTTTACTTCTTCAGGCCTAAAACTGGAAGGAAATCAGGGGGATCCTCTTCAGCAGGCACCCATAGTTCTCAGCTCTACCCACAGTCCCGAGGGCTGGTTCCAAAGTAAAACCAGCAGGTCCTCTCCAGGGCGCGAACAGCCTTTGCCTTCTGAGAGCAGAGACAAGTAAAAACCTGCAGAGAGAACTCCCAGCCAGACTCCAGCTCCTTTCCCCTGGAGATGGCCTCTGTGCTGTTTAACTGACTTGAGCCAGTCCGGGTGCACTGAGCCACAGGAAAATGCGTGCTTGCAATTCAGCGTTTGGCCTCTGTGGGAAACAGATTTTAGTTAGGAAATCAGAAATGCATGAGGTACGTTAAAGTGTATTAGAAGCAATGGGAAGCATGGGGATCACCTCACAGCATCACCGTCTCTCCTTCTGCACTAGCCCTTTTGCTGCACTGGGTTTTTTTGCTGTTGGGCAATAAGAAGACAGAGTTGAAAGTCATCTCAACAGAACCACCGCTCCAGAGCTCCATAGTGAGAACCAAATGAGGTTAAAAAGCAGAGGATCTGTTCAAACTTGTCTAGGCGCATAGTTTTTCCTCTTCCTGCTTGAAAGACTGGCATCATCATTTGGGGTTAAGAAGTTGGTCTGAGCAGGCAGGATGGCAGCGGTCAGCAGGTACTCACCACCAGATAGCCGTGCCTCCCTTTAGAACTGTAGGAGAAAAAAGGGGTCTCGCAAGCGACTTTGCGCTCTCTAGAAAGGAAGCAATAGAAACTGAAGTCCTTTCCTTGTTTACAGGCATAAGTAAGAGCTCCTCTAAACTGACCTCCTACAGACTTCACCCCCACCAACAGGAACCACCTTGTCAAAGAATTCGTCTGCATACCAGTGCCAGCTCCACAGCTTTCTTCCTCTCTCTTGCCTCCATCCTTACCCCTGGCATTTGAAACCAGTGTCCATGCAAAGTCTTTAAACCTGTGGGGTGGCGTATGGCCATTTTCTCATGTCTCCCACTGTTCACAGAAAATGTAGCATTGGCTCAGAGCTATCCTGGTAGCGGGCTCACAGGGCTGGCTCTGCTCTCCCCTGTAAACTGGGCAGAGGGCAGAGCACTGTAATGTGGAGCTGCCTTTGAGCGCACTCTTCTTCTAAGTGTGGTCCCTTCCCTTGGAGGTTCAGCGTTCGGGACCTTTTGTGCCTCACCTGTTCTACATTAACTTTCCCTTTGCACCTCCCAGCCTATGCAGAGCCCGCTGGGAGTGCAAGCACACGTAAGCAAGCCTGGGTAGTGGAAGCTGGTATTAATTACAGGGGGTTTTCTTTGAAAACAAGGGAGGAAGAACCCCTGCTTTTGACGGTCTCTTTGAAAGCTGCCCTATGACTAAAGCAGGCTCCTGTAATGCTGCAGGCTCATGTGGCAGGGTAGAGGGAGGTGCGGCTGCTGCGCTGAGGACAGAGTAAGGTGTCCCTGTCTAGTGTCTCACAGCTCATTCATAAGTTTTAGTTCACTGTATATTGAGCCTTGGGATGTCACTTTTTCTGGTTGCTGTTGGCTGTCATCCGATGAACATTTTTACCCATTTCCTCTCCCTCACTGATGACTTTCTCCAGACTGACATGTGTGAGTGTATGAGGACTTGCCTGGTTTTAGAAATGCTCTGGTGTGTGGACTCTGCCTTGTGTGCTCGTTAAGTATCCACTGAGTGACTTCACCCAGGCTGGAGAACTCCGTCCTATCTGACCCCCGTGAGCAGAAGGAACCGAACGCTCAGCACAGCTCACCTCTGCATCATGCGGGCACGGTGCCTTGGTGAGCCCGGTCAAACACTAACTCAGCTGCTTTGATTCATGGAGTACTTTTCTGGACCAAAAGGTTAATATATATATATACACACACACATATATATATATTAGTTTTGGTGAAGGAAAGAGGAGTTTCCTTATAATTGAGAGAACAGGCATCTGACAAATTTCTTTCAACCTGAACATGGAAACTTGGCATAATCTTCCTTTTTATAAAGCACTGTTTGTGTACAGAGAGCCTTTTAATTGGTTCTTGCTGCATAGTATAATGTCACTTTCTCTTCCCTCTCCTCCCTCTTTCTCTCTAGCACATAATCTTCTGTCCACTGACATTGTAAAAGATGATTGTATGGTGTAAGCGCTCAGAGAATTTAAATGAAACAAGAGGGGGTCTAAAACCTGAAATGGCAAAAAAATACGTAACCGCATCTATGTGCATAACAATTTATGCTTATGTTTTATGTGATTCACAGACAGCTGTGTGTCCGCACACGCGCACACCTCCTCGGTCACTACTATTCCATAGGGAATTCTGTATTAAACTCATATGCTGGAAACTCCCCTTGTGGCAGGACTGGTACAGCGGAAATCGCCCTGCAAACCTGAACTGTTCTGGTTTTAGTGTTGATAAGCTAGCTGGTTAATATGTCAGAAAGGCTCTGCTTTTAAGTCTGTAGAAATTCATTAGCAAGGTGGGTGGAAAAAGAATAAAACTGCATATTTAGTCATTGTATTTAAATTGGAGCTGTGGTTGGAGATTTGGTTAGTGTATTCACGGCCAATCTCAGATCGTTACAGAAGCTTTTAGAGTCTCATTCCGATGGACCAGATACTCAGTGGCACTGATATTAAGATAAAATACACTGTCTTAAGCTGTACAAAACATACTGAGCTCTGGGTTGAAGTTTTTAAGGAACATTCCTGTTTGCCCCTCTCTGGGTGTTATCTGAACCATCTGGGCTTCCTGCAGGTTAATGGCCGAAGACAGGAAATCCAGCCAACTCCTGGAAGAGGCCCTCGGGCAGTGTGCGCCGTCATAGTTTCTTCATAGGAATGTTTAAAGTCCTTCTCATCTTTGCTCTGATCTGTATAATGGGATCTTTTTTTTAAAAAGTGAACATGCAGCCCAAGTCGGCCCTCGGCCGTGGGAGCAAGCACCGCGTGACACGGAAGCATAGGAATTAAAGCACTTTCTTAAAAACCTTAACATAGGTCTAGCGCCTTTTTTAAACTATTTGCATGCTGCTTGAATCTTCTAAAATACATACCTCTGTCATAGCATTTCGGGCTCCACTGATGCATTATACAGATCAGATCAGAGTTGTGTTCAGTATTTTTTTTAGGTGTAGGAAGTCTGCCGTCCCTGAACACAGAGTGCTTGCCGAGTGCCAGCGAGACGCCTGTAAACCTGGATCTGTCCTCTCTTCTGTCTGTAACGGTTAACGTGCACCAGGTTTTAAACGGTTCAGCGCGACTCTTGTGGGTCTGTTTCTGCTGTGTTAAAACACAAATGGGAAAAGATAACCTGCAAAAGCCATCATTAGATGCAGAGATGGAACTGAACTGAGAACGCTAGTCCTGTCTGTGCTGCACCATGCGATGGTGGGTTTAACTCTGTGGGCCAGGCGCTTACTCCCTTCTTCAGTCCCCTTTCTTTTTGAAACTGAATGCCCGAGGCTCTCCCCTCGGGCACAGCTGTCCATATGAGAACTCACAGCTCCTCGGAGGGAGATACCCCGGTCTCCGCCTTCTCTTAGGTGATCTGTAGACAAAGAACCTGTCAATAGTTCTGTCCATAGTTTTACAGCTTGTATTTATTTGTATCATCTCTTTTGTCTAGGAATGTAAAGTGATCCTAAAATACAACGTGTAATAAAGTCAATAAGATTTATTGCATCTATCAAAATGTGCCTGGTTTTCATTCTTAATTTGTAAGAAATGGCAGGGGTCATTGACTTGGTGTTTTACAAAGGCTTAATTTTCTTTCCCCAAATAAAAGTCTCTGGGCAAACTAAATTAATATTAAACTGTAAAACGTAAACAAAGAGGGGAACCACCAAACCAGGAGCACTGCAGGAGCCCTGGCTGGGGTCCACGCTGATGGGGGTGAAGCCAGAGGATGCC
>VXBO01011170.1:61874-83530 GCA_013400135.1 Rhinoptilus africanus | reverse complement strand
TCCGCCGGGCCCCGAGGGGCCTCCTCCGGGTTCCGGCCTCTCCTGGAGTAGCGGGGCCGGGGGGTGGGGGGGAGAAGCCGGGCTGCCCCCCGCCTT
Source organism: Rhinoptilus africanus (assembly GCA_013400135.1). Classification (NCBI taxonomy): domain Eukaryota; kingdom Metazoa; phylum Chordata; class Aves; order Charadriiformes; family Glareolidae; genus Rhinoptilus; species Rhinoptilus africanus. The sequence goes on along the minus strand of VXBO01011170.1, from coordinate 83,434 downwards.
CCGCGGCCGGTGTCTCCTCCCCGGTTGTTTCCCTTCCTGAGGGGGCTCTGGGACGAGCTGCCCGCCCTCCGGGGGTCCCCGCGGCCACCGCCGCCTCCCGGGGAGGGGTGGAGGGACCCAGGCCCGGCTCTCGGGGAGGCGGTTCGGTGTTTGGTGACAGGGCTCCCGGGGTGGGAACGGTTCGTTTTCTTCCTTTCAGCTGATTTAAGGCTCGGCGGGAGGAACCGGAGCCCCCGGGGGGAGGCCTGGCCGGCGGCCGGGCGCTGCCGCTCTCAAAAGTTTGTGGTTTTAATCCCTGAGGCCGCAGGTTTCTTCCGTGGGTGGCGTGTGTCCGTCTCTGCTCGGCCTAGGGGCTGGCATTATTGCCACCAGGCCTTGTTTGGTCACTTTAGGTTTTAGGGAATGTCGCTGGGGTCCATCTTAGTCTTTTTTTTTTTTTTTTTTTTTTTTTTTGGCTTTGGGAATCTGCTTGTTGAAGGCTTGAACTTCACAACACCAAACTGCTCTGGCGGTGTTCCTGTCGGCGTGTTGGAACGCTGCAGTGGGAAGAAGGGTAGTTCCCCTCCATGAAGCCTTTAAGCCATGTCCGTCTTGAACCCCATTTATAAATACGAGAAGAAAAAAATAACTTCAGTGTCTTCCAGGCAGCGAGCGTGAACCGGTCAGAAGCTTTATTTAAGGGGTGCATTTGGAGGTGTTTGGGCTTGTTGCTTGCCATGGAGCACCGATGGTCGCCGCTGTCTGCTCCTGCGGCTGGCTGGAAGGATCTTGCTCGTTTTGGCCCCTGCCTCGGAGCCGCTCTCTCTTGATGACATGGGGACGCAGATGTGTGCAGGTACAGGAGTGCCAGTGCGTGGAGTTAGGGATTGATCCTGTGGCCGGTGTGAAGGGATCTCTGCGGTTTTCTCCCCGTAACCCTGCCAGTGGTACTCAACTCGCGAGGATATGGGCATCCTTGCCGTGTAGTGTATGGACATCTATAGAAAGGGATGTACAGGCTTCGAGGGTGTTTTGTTTCCTTGTTTTTCCTTGTGTGTTTGTGTTTATTGTGGTTTTGCCTGGCCAGGTTATGCATCGGGGCACATAAACATTCATAAGGAACGGTATGGAGGCGTCCAGCTGAGACTCGTATCTGGTATATTGAGGGTGTTTGAGTTAGGTCTTGGTGCTCCTCCTGCGTAAGATGTGTTTGGCTGTCAGAGTGTTTTCTTACTGCTTGCCAGGAGGAAACCTAATCAGACAAGCATCTGTCTTCCAGCAACTTGCATAATCTTTTGTGTGTAAATTATAATATTGTTGACCCACGTGACTTCGCTTGAAAAACCGTTAAAGAACATAAGCTGGCGACTGTAGAACTTCACTGCAGGAATCTGGTGCTCTCAGTAATTCATGGTGCATTTCTCTTTGAGGTCCTGGTTCTGGGAGCCAAGCGTGTCACTGCAGGTGACAGGGATGCTCTCCTGGTAGGTGACCTCGGGGGCAGAGGCAGTGCTAGAGGACCTTGCACAAAGTCATCTCATTGAAATACACTGAGCTCTAACGAGTGAAAAAAATAGGTATTTATAGGCTGCCCAAAGCAGCACACAAGAGACTGTGACTCTAAAGCTGCCTTCTGACACACCTCCTCACCCTCATTGTGTGATGGGGAAGGGATCTCTTCACACGGTTCCTCTCACCCATCTTTTGGGCAGAACCTCAGGCACAGTGGGTGCCTGAGGTATCTAAGCCTCAGCAGCATCTTAGAGCCATTGATGAACCAGAAATAGAACGATCTCATACTAGATTATCCACTTAGAGAGACCTACAGTTGCGTAGCTGCACTTCCAGCTTGCAGGACTGATTGTAAATCCACTAAAAATAGATCTTTATTTAACACTAGTCTTACACATGCTCCCTGTCAAAATGCTTTTAATTTTCCTTTCTGACGTGCGCTATTGTATTTTGTATTCCTCTCGATGTTTCTGAGAATCATAGGCAAAAGCGCTTTTCAGTGCTGCTGCACCTACAGAGCCAATACTATGCGCGTTCCATATAATAAGCCTTTAAAGATTCGTTTTAACACCCAGAGACATAGGACTGTTCAACAAGTGCTGTCAGAGCTAGATGTCTAGTAAATTAATTAGGGCAGTGATGTAAACTTCCGTAATTAGGGACATAGGAACTGTTGACTTAGCAGTATTGTAAATAGTGGAGGCGGGGGGGAATCTTTTTTGGGGTAATGAATAGCTAATGTTGTTGAAGTTGTAGCTCCTGATGGAAGGTTGATGTGTCAGGCTGGAGAGGGATGGAGGACCAGTGCTGGAGACTGGGCTTCGGCGGCTAAAGCCGCAGGATCTTCTCTCCCCTGGTTCTTCCATTAAGCAGTCTGTACACTTAATATAGCTGTTGATTGGAAATTGTTCCCCTGAGCGTAGATTCTTTTATCTTTATGTAAATGCCCGTTCATGCTCAGTTTTAGGCTGTGTGTTTTGCTTGCTGTGTCTGCCGCTTGAGAGAGGCTTTAGAAGCTGTGAAGAAATTCCTTATTTTTCAGATCAGGCATGTTCCATTTTGTGGATCTTGCACTCAGCCCGGCAGTGATGTGTTTCCCCTTGTCAGCTGCCCTTTCCCTTTGAGTGACAGGGGGTGACAGTTCACGAGGAAGGCATGGAAATGCCGTAACCTATGGAGGTTTTTTGATTAGTGAAGGAAAAAGTGTGATAGAGCTGTATTGACTCGGAATGAAAATTGTTTACTCTCTCTGAATATGGCTTATCACTTCCTTTGATCTTTTCTTTAAACTCTCTGTGTTTTCATTGTGTTTTATCTCAGATTACGTAGTTCTCAAATTTCCATCCCCTACCGGGTTAGCACCACTGATGCTTACAATCTTCAAGCATCTGAAGAATACTCGTTGGGTGGATACGGTTGAAGAAATTCCTTTTTATCGTGAAATATAGTTGAAGTGCAGAACTACAGTGGCATGGGTTGGGTTTTTCTTTACTTGCAGAGGCTGGAGATGATATGGAGATGCAAATGGTGCCCTGCACAACATTTTTTTTTGCAAATGTCCTGTTAGTGCAAGCCCGGAAGGCAGACTGCAGGCTTTGCGCCGTGCCAAGGTGCTGCAGTGACTCAGTTTTAGATGTTGCTGATAAAAATTGGGGCATTTGGGTTCCTCCATTGGCTTCTCGCACAAGTCAAACTGAAAGGCAGCATTGTGTTGCTCACTCTTCTAAAGCATGGTGACAAATGGGATCAGGCTTGTGCATCATGGTGGCCATTAGGTTAGGGGAATTCAGACTTCAGTTCAAGAAGTTCCCGAGTGAATACCCGCTGCTGCTTTTCTTGGATGGTTCAGGCCATGTCCTATGCCTCCATCGCAGCCTTTTCGCTCAATCAGACCCTGAGGTCTGTTGAATTCGGTGTCTTTTGCATTCAGAGAGCAGCACTGTCTGCTTCAATGGAAGGCGCAGGAGACGGCGCGTGTTAGGCAGCTGTAGGGTAATCGGTTCCCAAAGAAACATCGTGGTTTACATCTACTGCAGCTTATTTTTGTTCATTGTTTCCTGTTTATGTGGGTAATCTTCTTATCCGCAGAAATGTCCGGTCCTCTTTTTGAATCCTTGAGTTCTGGCTTCTAGACATTTTGGAGCAGTAAGTTCCACGGGCTTTAAAAAAAAAAAAAAGTAATACCTCTTTAGTTCTTTTAATGAAAGTGGCAATTCCATTCTTTGCGTAATATATGAAAGGATGAGTTAGTTATTGTATTGCCTTTTTAATATCTGGTTTTACTTGTTTTCTTTCGAAGGCAAGCAGTCTAAATCCTTTTAGTGTCTCTAGCCATAACTTTTTTTCCACACCCTTTATTGTTATTGTTGTCCTTTTCTGAATTCTGTCCTTCTCTGACAAGAATTCTGGCTCTTACCTGTGCTACCCTTCTTGAGATGGAGCGAAGATGAAATGAACGCAGTAATCCAAGGAAGGTACGCTATTGAGTTCCCTAGTTGTACAATAATACTTTCATTGGCAGAAAAATACTGGATGCTTTGTTGAGAGGTAGGAAGGTGTATGGCAGGGGAAAGATTTTACACCATTAAAGGTCACTAACGGCTGTAGTTTCGAAGGTTGTATGCAGCGGCAGCTTGGTCTAATGTATATTGGAGTCTGTGGTAAAGCTTCCACTGGTTTCATGCTTTGGGGCCAGGATTCTGTGGCTTTTTCTCTCCTTTGTGTTTGTATTTCAGTTAATTAGGGACCAGATGAAGGGATGCCTTTTGTGATGCTTACCGTGATCTAATCTTGAGGTAGCCTGAGATTTTTAGCGTGCGTCTTCTGCAGATGAATCGAGTTTTAAGAGGCATATTATTGAAGCTGAACCGCAGTTTATGGAGCAGTTCTGTGAATGCAGAAGCAAATTCTGTAATGACACGTGGTCTTTCTGTCTTTTCAGGTGCTGGAAAATTACTCTGATGCTCCTATGACCCCAAAACAGATTCTGCAGGTCATAGAGGCTGAAGGACTAAAGGAAATGAGGTTAGTATTGATGATCTTGTCTAAAACATAGTGTGGACCATGGGGGAGGCTGTATATAAAGGCTTGTGTTGCTTCATGCAATTCTGTCTCATCTCCAGCCTGCTTTTCTTCCTTTTTTTTCTCTTTCCAGCATGGCAATTTCAGATGGCAGTATAGAGACTTCCATACAGGCTGTGTGTTGTGGGTTATTTTTCTCTTTGACAATAACTGGAAGCTGTTCTTGGATTTTTTGATAGCATACAGAGTCCCTTTCATCCATCTATTGTAAAATAAATGCCTATTGCAGCTCAGACTCCTGCATTGTGTTGTACTTACCACTTGTATGGTTCTCTCCTAAGTAGCTCCTAGTAGTTTCTGCTATGGTGACTCCAGTTTGAGAATGGTTTACATTTTGTCTCCTGATGCTTCATTACTAGGGCAGACATTAGGTGTTAGGAGACTCAAAAAAGTCTTTATTTTTTGTTGCTATACCAGCTTCTGCTCAGATTTTCAAGCACTGTGATAGCGCAGCTCATGCTGTTGTGGCTCTTGACATTGTACGGAGGAGATACCCATCTCAGTGTGGGTTTTACGTGGAGAAGAACCTGATATGAAGCCTTGTAAACAACAGGAGTGGGAGACTGTTTTCCTTGGTTGAGTTCCTGTCAACTTCCATCTGTTTTTGTGACAGTAGTCAGAGGGAAATACAGTGTGTCTTGCAGATCAAAGAAAGTAGGTAACCGTGATGGTCCAAATGCCGCAGTTAGTGCTCTGTGGCAAAAAAAAAAAAAAGTTTGACTTCTGGAGACAGAAAAAACAGTCGCTTTTGGCTGCTGCCCATTGGTTGACTTCTGGGGAATCAGATGCGTGGACGTTTCTAGTCTTGCTTCCCCCTCACCTTGGTTCTGTTTTCCACCGTGACATTTGTGTTTCCTGAACCTGTACTTTACCCAGCTACAGAAGGTAAACTGATTTCTTCTGGGACCTAACACCTCAAAATGTTAGCTTGTTTCTGCTCCTTGTTTGTGTCTGAAATCAGGAAACAGCTGGGATGGTTTGAATAGTGAAAATTGGTGATGCACACAGAGGTGTTGTGTGTAGGAGTTGCCATTGTCTGGAGAGGGACGATGCTGGCGTGTGTCGCTGCATGGATATCGGAGCTGTTAGAACGCCCACCTGCCGCTGGTGATCCTCGCTGAGGAGATCTTCGCTGGTTTAGATACGGACGGTGGTTTCACAGCTCGGAGTAGAATTCAGACAGGCGATTAGTGAGGACTTCGTAGCTTTGTTTTAGTCAGTACTCTGCACCTTCCTTACATCAGTCCTTTCACTTGAGTAGGCAGTTGGAGATCTAGGTGCATAGGCTGTCCTCTTGCTAAAGCTAATAGCAGGTCTCTTACACGTATGAATTATCTTGGTGCTCTCCCAGTTTTGACAGGTGGCCTGTCACAGTACATAACTAAAGACCAGACTTTGGAGCATGTGTCAAGTTAAATTCCACAGAGCTAAATCGTTCCTTAAAGGTTGGTGTGTTTCCCTCGGGATATCTGCTTTTCCTTCCCTGGCCATTAATTCTCTGCTTTAAGAAAAGACTTGTTTTTTTCAGAGTGTAATTGTTCACAGAATAAAGGCAGTGATCCCGCCTAGCTAAATATGCAGTGGACTTTGCTGGTACTTGTATAGAAGCCCTTCCTGAAACTCCATTTCCTGAAGGAAATAGCTTGGTGGCTCGAGATGTTTTTCCCTTTGAATCAATCCTGACCAAATGTTCCCTGGTTGGGGGTCACGCCGGTCTGCTGGGGGGGGCCGTGTCCTTATGGGTGGCAGCAATTGTCCTGCTTGAGCCAGGACACTTGATCTCAGCACCATAGCCGAGTTCCAGCTCCTACGAGAGTTCTTATAGTTGGCTTTTTTCTCAATTCGGGAAAAGCTATTTATTTTGCTATTCTAAGAAAGTGTGCTGTGTGGCTGGTTAGCATGTTTGGAGCCTTCCGTTAATCACAGAATGGAAACCACTGTCTAACAGGACAGAAGGCTGGAAATTTTTTTCGTAGTATCTAAAAGTGATACAGGGTAATTTTGTCTGTTCCCGAGGCTTGTGAAGAAATCTCCAAAAAATAAACGCATTCAGGGTGGAAACAGAAATTGCTCTGAGTTTTCAGTTTGAGAGTGGTTTTGTTGGAAATATTTTGTCTCGATCCAGTTTTCAGTTTCACTTTTAATAATAATGAAATCGAGACTGCTTTAATGTCTCTTCTGGGTAACTTTCTGCCTGTACATGTGTGACGTATTGGAAAACATGAGATTACGTGGCACACAAGTTCCACCAGTGTGAGCGTAGGATGGTTCCTTTAACCAGGGCATTACATAGGACTTGACAAATTAGTGCATCGGATCTTTTATATCTCACTCCACTAGTGCAGTTTTGTCTGTGACATGTCAGGGGAGACATTCCAGAAACACATATGTGTACAATTTATGCTGGTTTTGTTTACATCGTTCTACTGCTGAATAAATCTGGGGTTTTTGTAAAGTCGATCCAACTCTGAAAGTTTGAAGCCGAGAAAGGGAAGAAACAGGTAATAAAAATCAGAAATGTTGAAAAACGGATGAGAGTAACATTAAAATTGGCATAACATTTCCTGTTTTCTGCCGATTGCTTTGCTGTGTTGAGGATGATGTGCAGGTCACAAAGGCAAACGGTAATACTGCTCTGACTGAAGTGCCCCTTCCTGTAAAGTTAATGAGCATTAATGAGTGTCCCTGTTCTCCTCAGTCAGATAAACGTTGCCCATTTAAACAGGTCTTTTGGGCTGTTTTCTTGATAAGGCCATTTCTTAAAACATACTGCTTTCTTTCTTTCTCTGTTTCAGTGGCACTTCTCCCCTAGCCTGCCTCAACGCCATGCTCCATTCCAATTCAAGGGGAGGTGACGGACTCTTTTACAAACTGCCTGGACGCATCAGCCTTTTCACGCTCAAGGTAAATGCTGAGCTGAGGGTCGAGGTGCGAGTTCTGCTTGTTATGCACAGCTGGGTGTTAAACTGCCACTGAGCATCATAGGAGCTGAATGTGCTGCATGTGAGATCATCGTGTGAAAGTGTGTCTGGAATTCATTATTTTGTTAGAGCTTGTACCTTTCGGCTATATTCAGCCATATATGATAAATTCCTTTATAAAAACCCCTATTATTTCTTGAACCGCACAAGCAAGATAAATACTCTTATTCCAGTACTTGGTGTCCAACTCAGGTGGCTGCTTATCGAAACAGTCCCATTCATTCCTTTTCTGCCAGCCACAAGGGAACACAGCCAACCAATAAACTAAATTGGTCCAAGAGCTTGTAGCTACAAGTAAAATCTTGATAGGAAAATGTATATTCATTCTTCTGATTGTTTGTTTTGTGTTCCACTGCATTCTGTGTATATTTAGCGTCACCATTTTCCTCAGATCTTGAAGTCTGTCTGGAATGTGTTTTAGCTTATTGTCCCTGTAATCTTAAATGTTGAAAATGTTTGAGGTTTTAGGCTTTTCTTTTGCATTGTTTTGTACTGTTGGATTCCCTGATAAATATCAGCTTGATAGACAACAAGTATCTCAGCCTTTGCATTTGCATCTTTTTTTCTGCTGTCAGAAAATTGTGTTGAATTGCCATATTTTGCTGAAAACAGATGGAATTTAAATGGCTTTGATTATACAAGTAGTAAACATCTCCTAAGCTTACTATCTTAGTAGTTGGCTACTCTAATGCTGCCTGTTCTTTCACAGTGAGAACGAGATATTTCTCTTTTATAAGAAACTGCTTGCTTGCAGAAAAGTGCAACAAATTATTAACCTTACATATTTTGGATATGTTTGAGTTACTCTCCTAGGAGGTATGCTAATAGTTTAGATGACTTCTGTCCCACTTTGAGCCCAAATGTACTTAAAAATGTCTTTCTGCATCAAGGATTAAAATTGGGAAGATGAAAAAGTAAAGCTTAAAAACTATATACACTAAACTGTCTGTTACAATTGGTTTAAGTCAAATTGGTGGGAGGGAGGACTGTAGCCACCCCGGTTCTGTTTCCCCTTTTAGAAGGATGCCTTGCAGTGGTCTCGGAACCTGTCAGTGCCAGAAGGGGAGGAGCTGGAGGATACAGCAGATGCAGAAAGTTGTGAGTCCAATGAAGCAAGCACTGTGAGTGGTGATAATGATGGTAAGTGTCTGATGACATTAATCTTAAACTATAGGATCCACTTCGGTGTCTGACTGAGTGCCCATCTCTTTCAGTGTCTCTTGATGACACCTCCTCTAACGCCTCATGTTCCACTGAATCTCAGAGCAAGGGACCTGCTACTACCAGGGAGAGCTACAGAACTGCCTCCCAGGTAGGAAAAAGTGGGACTAATGGGAAGCACAAAGCCTCTCGAGGGGAGCTTTTGTTACTATCTGATTGTTGAATTAGTGTGACAGGGACTAGTTGTGCACAGGTGCCTCAGAGATCATATACAGGGAGGTGGTAATTTTGAATTCTCTGCTATTCATAAATGTAGTGGCACTTGAAGATTTACCTAGGAGCTAAGTATTTTTTTTAACTGGGAAACGGGCTGCTTAAAAATCTTACTTTACCCTTCCACAATGTCTTTGTTCCTTTGTTTTGTTTTTCATTTCTTTCTGGACCGCAGACAACCAAACAAAAGAAAAAGGCTGGTGTCATGCTGCCACGTGTTGTCTTAACACCGCTGAAAGTAAACGGGGCGCACATGGAGTCTGCCTCCGGTGAGCATTGCTTTTGTTGTGGTGGTTTTCTAATGACTGCGTAGACAGCTTTTAATCAGTTATCCCTAGTTATCTCTAAGTTTGCTTGAGGATTTCTTTAACACTTGATGAGAATGGGTGTGGCTGTATGTCTTAACTCCATCAAAATAGTTGGTAACTGGGAAATACCCTGTAATAGTGGATCTATTATTAGCAGGTAATTCTTGTATGTTAAACCACTCTCCCAAGTTGGGCTTCTGCTATTCTTTATGAAACTGTTTTGCTTTTAGGCTTCACAGGAAGGCATGCTGATGGGGAGAGCAGTAGCACATCCAGCAGCAGCAGCAGCTCTTTGGCCCTGTGCAAAGCCACCTTGCGTAGTAGAACAGAAATAAACAGGGATCCTCCACAGCTTCTGAGAGGTATCCGAAAGCCCACAGCTGGTAGGTGCTTCAGATTAAAGTTAGAAGAATAACTGTCCGTAAAAGCAGGCAATGTTGAAGTCTGTGTATATCTGAGAAAACACCGAGGTTCCCTTCCTTCGGAAGGCATGTGATGATCTTAAGGCTTGCAAGATGGACATTCCTCCCTGAACATTAGTGAGCCAGTTTTTTAAAAGTTTGCCTACTCTGACTAGCAGTATTGAGAATTGCACCTGAATGTGACAGCCTCATATCAAAATTCCAGATGCCTGTCTATTAATTACTGTGTTTGAGAGTCTTTATTCATGCTTGAATACTATGGTCTTTTCTCATATATCTTGCAGCTTTTGCTGTAGTAGTTTAACATGAATTTTTTTCCCATAATTCAGAAAAACTTTTATAGAGCAATGTTTATTTTATTTGCCTTTCCTTAAACTACAGGGCAAATGAAACGAAACAGGGGTGAGGATATTGACTTCGAAACACCTGGTTCCATTCTTGTCAATACAAATCTGCGAGCTCTGATAAACTCCAGAACCTTTAATGCGCTCCCATCACACTTCCAGCAGCAGCTGCTTTACCTCCTTCCAGAAGTTGACAGACAGGTATGAGGGTGCAGCACTAGGGTGTTTTCCATTCACTGCATTCCCTCTTGCTTGCGGAACGGTTGGAGCAAATGTTTTCTGTTTGTCCCATTAGGTTGGGGCTGACGGGCTGATGCGTCTCAGTGGCAGTGCTCTGAATAATGAATTCTTCACCCATGCTGCGCAGAGCTGGAGAGAACGGCTAGCTGACGGTGAGTGGGTTTGCTTTCCTTAAGTGGCTGGAGAATTAGGTACTCATTTTATGGGAATTTAGTCCAGCTTTGCAATGTACCTAGCTATGTTGCCCCCAACTTCTCTTCTTTTTTTACTTTAAAATCAAAGATGTGTTTTCCTTTGGTGCCATGAGACCTTCCGAACAAAGTGGTGGAGGTGTAAAGTAGCGCCAGACTTACCTTTCCTTAAATGGTCGCCTGTGTCTGGTAGAACACTGGTGGGTTTTTGGTTTTTTTCAGACTCTCCTGAGGCTGCGTGACTGTTGCCCTTAAGGGGTTGCAGGCAGCACATGGATCCGTAGTAAAGTGGAGAGCAGGGCGACAACAGAAAATCTGTTCTTTGTATATACAGCTACTATACTGTGCTGTTAAAACACAAAAGGTTGCATTTGCAGAATGAATTTTGTTTGGAACTGAATTTCAGTCTCTTGCTTCCCTGTAGGTGAATTCACCCATGAGATGCAAGTTCGAATTCGTCAGGAGATGGAAAAGGAAAAGAGAGTGGAGCAATGGAAAGAGAAGTTCTTTGAGGACTACTATGGACAAAAGTGAGAAATTTTTACCTCATCTGTCCTGTTTTATCTGTGTGCGTGCAGGTGGCAGAGTGTGTTTCTGCTTGTGCATACCTGAGAAGATGCAGCATGAACTCCTTGAAAAAATACAGGTTGTGGGGTGAATCACTTGGACTGTTGCTCCAGGGAAATCCTTAGTGGGAAGTGGCTGGGTCACAGCAGAATGCTGTAGCCCGTCTGTTTTGTTTCCAAGAGATTACTCATTTTCCATCACAAATCTTTACATTTTCTTATTTTTCTCATTCCCTGTGATAGTAATGTGGGATAGCAAATGTATAGGTTATCTCACTGCAGACTGACTTGATGAGGTTTTGATGAGTCTGCGTTTTGTAATCTGTATGGTACTGTGTGTAGTGGTGACAGTGCGGCTATAAGGAAAAGATGTAATGCTTAAATTAGGATGGGCTTTAGCTTTTAGCTAGTTTTTATGTTTGCCTCATAGGTTGGGCTTGACCCAAGAAGAATCCCAGGAGCAGAATTTGGTGCAAGAAGATGCTGAGAACAGGACAGGGCTGTCTGTTAAAGGAGAAGCAAGACTGCCGCGCGGTCCTTCGACACGGCAGAGAGATGGACGCTTCAAGAAACGCACCCGGGCCGACCTGCGATGCAGAGCCAGGAGGAGCCTGTACAAATTGCGTGAACCTGAGCAAACAGAGGCTTCCAAAGAGACTGCTTCTGTGGGACCAGATTCCTCTCTTCGTAAAGAGACAAAGCCTGAGACAGACCTGAAGAAAGATGATCTGACGAGCCCTTCGGCTGCAGTACTGAAGCCAGAGAGTTCAGAATCGCACCTCTCTCCAGAGACTTCCAAATTACACAGTAAATCGGAAGATCTGTCGTTGGCAGCTGCAAACAGGATTCCCAGTTTGCCGCAGGAGAACTCTGCTCGGGAGCCCAAGGACCAGAAGAGGAAATGCTTTGAGGAGGCTGCCTCTGCGTCCTTCCCCGAAAAGAAGCCCCGGCTTGAAGATCGTCAGTCCTTTCGTAACACAATTGAAAGTGTTCACCCAGAAAAGCCACAGCCTACTAAAGAGGAGCCAAAAGTCCCACCCATCCGGGTAGGAAAGAGAATTATAGCTGCTTGGTATCTCAGGGCTGTCATGCTCAGTAGCATCAAAACATTATTAAAATGTCAAGTGCTGGCATCTTAAGGGAAGAAGTGGAAGGGTTTCATTGGTAGAGCTGGCTAAGTACCTCTGATTACCACAGTTTACTATCTTATTTAGACAGGCAAAGAATGGAAAATCATTCCAAGGTCTTTGCACAGGAGCACAGGGTAACCTTGACTTACTCCATTACTTTGCATTTCACTTGGATACAGACATCGCTTTTCCTGAAACTAGCTGCCTTGTTGCAAAAGAGACCTTCATAGTCTTTATCCTGTGTAATTTCTTGGTTCCTTTCCTTTTGGGCAGAATCTTACTATTCCTTCTGACTTTTCACATTTTGACTAAAGGTATCCGTCTTGTTAGCTTCAAGGTGGTCATCCTGATGTAAAGGGGACCGTTTTGATTTCTGAAGATCTGAATGCAGATCACTCATTTTGTATGTCTGCTGGCTCTGGTAAAACAATGTTAATAGTAAGTGAGCTTTACACATCGCATGGCGGAGTGTGTAAGCAGAGGTTACAGGGAGCATGCTACTTCTCGGCCAAGATCAGATTTTAAGTTGGAATTTTAATTTTTTGTTGAATTCTTGGGATAAGAACTGTGATGCACGGATGCTAATAAACTGCATTTCACTGTCTGAAAATGGTCAAATATTAGAACTAATCGCTTTTCCCTCTCTTTCAGATTCAACTTTCACGTATTAAACCACCCTGGGTGGTTAAAGGTCAGCCCGCTTACCAGATATGCCCCAGGATCATCCCCAACACGGAGTCCTCCAGCCGGGGCAGGAGTGGGGCCAGAACACTCGCAGACATTAAAGCCCGTGCTTTGCAAGCCCGAGCCCAGCGAGAAGCTGCTACAGCCGCCATTGGAGGTGGGGGTGGCCCAGGTGGAGGGAGAAGCAGCACGGATGAAGGAGGCGGTGGAGGAGAATCCAGCAGCCGTACAGAGCACAGGAGATCAAAGAGAACTCATGGAAAGCGTTCGTCAGATCTACAACGAACACAATTACTGTCGTCTCTCCATCTGAACGGAGAAAAGGCGAACTCTGAGGTGGCTGCTCAGGAGGCTAACACGAATTCCTTCGTCTCTTCAAGACAACACTCCGTTTCTTCAAAGAGTGAGGGAACTGGCGGTCTGGAATGCACTGCAGGCTCAGGGGAAGCTCAACCTGGTGATGGTTCACCTAGAAGGCAGCTCTGTGATGCTTTGACTGGGTCATCCTTAGACAATGCAACTTCTGAGAGGCAGGAGGAAAGCCCTGAGCATCTCCTCTGCGACCCAAGGACCGAAACCCCACCTTCTGTCGCGTCACAGGAGAGGCAAAGTACAAAGCTGAAACATGTGGTTCCTCCAGTGAACGGTCTGTCGTGTTCTCAGGTGCAGGGAGCTGTGGTCAGTCCTGCGGGAGACAGGGTTGTGTCAGAACTCAAAGATGTTAGTGCTCCCGCCGCACAGCTGGATTATCATTCTGACGTAAAGGAAAATTCCTCCAGTTGTCCTGCTCTTCTGCCAGAATTGTCATCAGGCAGTAAAGAACGCCACGAGCCAGAACTGGTATCTAGATTTAGGTTTAATGGCTCCGAAACATTTGTGGAAAAATGTGTCACTGATAGTGATAACTCCAAAACAGTGACTAGTGGAGTGGAGAAAGCAGCCCCTCTGCTGTATAACTTTTCGCACCTGCAGGCAGAGAAAGAGAGTGATGGCAAACTAAGCAATGAAGAACAGAGCACAGAGTCTCTGGGGAAACACTCTTTACACGATGACTTTATTTCTCAGAATAGGATAGATACCTCTGAAAAAATTCTGCAGCTGAGGGAGAGGTGCCCCAGAAAGGAACCAGAAAATGCACATCAGCCACTGAGAGAGACTCAAGAGTTCCAGACAAAGGGAGATGATGAAATACAGAGTACGCACAGTGAAACAACAGATACTGCTTCGGATTTTGAAGGTGATGTCGCTGATGAGAATATAGAGATGGATATATGCTTCAGAAGCGTCAGCTGCAGGGAGGTGGCTGGGAAAGACTCCTCCTGTCACAGCAGCACTGAGAGATGTGGTAGGAATAGATCAAAACCATCTGTGGAAGGGGATAGCCTGGCCCGCGTTGTGGACTTCCCTGCAGTCACAGTGAGGAGCGCTGCACCTCCAGCTCAGAGACGGGGACCACATGCAGCAGTGCCCCAGAAACCCGAGCGGCCGACAGGGTCTGCGCATCCCCTGTCCGCTATTGAAACCAACAACCCTCTGGTGATGCAGCTGCTTAAGGGGAAACTTCCACTGGAAGAAGTTCTCCCAGTATCTCAAGCCAACATCAAGCTGGAAATTACACAGCCGCCGCTGGACAAGCAGCCGGAAAGCCTCTCCCTGCAAATGGAGAGAGGTAGCAGTTGCTGTTTTGGCAAAGAATCTTCTCCAGATGTGGGAATAAAGACGAGTGCCCTAAGCAGGAGTGATGACTTCCACTCCATGAGATCTTCCGTAGATCCCCAGGAGAAGAAGTGCGGATCAGGGGCAGCATTGCCTAGAGCAGAGGATGCGAAAGATCAGTCTATTCCAGAAAAACATTCCAAAGTTGGCTCGACTTTAAGCTGCCAAGACCAACTGGCAAATGTGGCAAGTGCCTCTCAGAAGCCTGAAGATGTGGGCCCTCAGGAAAGAACACTTTCTTCCTGTAGCTTTGAGGAGGAAAAGGAGTTGCCCAAGGTCCATCAGGTGCCACAGCACAATCCGTTAACGAGTGTCATCACAAATAATAGTCCGGAGAAGCTGAACTCCTTAACAGAGCCTCGGTTTTTATCTCCAGGTATAACTTCTCTTGGTCCAAATCAGACAGAGGGTACATCGGTCAGTAAAAATTATGTTGGAGTTCAAGGCAAAAAACTCTTCGGTTCTGGATTTACTTGCAACCCCAGTGTTAGACTACATCATTCCAGGGCTTTGGATCAAGTTTCAGCCATGGGAACCTTGTCCCCCAGCAAGCAGATTCCTCTGAACAAGAGCTGTGCGTCGGGAGAAAGAATGCCGGCTCCAAGGGAAGAATGGACTTCAAAGCAGCACCCCAACACCCTGGGAGGAATTAAAAATGAGAACGTGCTGGCCTGTGGCAGCTCAGCCAAGAGTAACGCGGAGAACCGGCAGGATGCAGCGCAAACCCCCGGGGAGCTGACTGAGCATTTGCAAAGCGTTCCGCTGGTTATGGACTTGCCGTTTTTTAAGTTTTCAAGGGAACCAGGAAAAGGACACAATCACCCTTTGGAGCCTTCTTCCATACCCTCGCAGCTCAATATCAAGCAAGCATTTTATGGGAAGCTTTCTAAGCTGCAGCTTAATTCCACCAGCTTTAATTATTCATCCAACACTCCGGCTTTTCCCAGAAGTCTTGCTGGAAGCATGATGCAGCTAACCCACAAAGCGAACTTTGCTGCAAACCGTAATACATCCCTCTCTGTGCAGATGTTCGCTGATAGCAGCAGCGTTGACGAGATATCGTTCAAGTGCTCGTGCAGCCTTAAAGCCATGATCATGTGTAAAGGCTGCGGGGCGTTTTGTCACGATGACTGTATAGGACCCTCCAAGCTTTGTGTATTGTGCCTTGTGGTGAGATAATAAATTATGGCCATGGGACAAATTGTATATTCGGTGTGTGTATTTTGATAACGACTGATCCTAAAACCTGTACACAAAATACTATTCTGTTTATAGTAGAAATGCTATTACACTTTGTTTCGGTGAGGAAAGTTGACTTGCCTTCCCACTAAAAACAGTGCAAAACCCTTTCTTGCTCACGGTTACACTCCAGTCTCGGTGGGCTGCGTCCCAGCTGAGCGATCCTTCTGCTTAGTGCTGTTGTGGAAATACTGGTGGTGCTCTGGTACACGTCCCGAGGCTGACACCTGAGCGAGAGGCAGTTTGCTGTGGCAATCCGTGGACCCTCTGCCGAGGAAATCTTTACATCCAAAGGAACTGGAACAGGGTGTTTTCTATTTCAGGGCTGCGCGAGGTGAGGCCCTACAGTCTTCCACTCTCCCCTTCTGCCATCTCCATTCTCGGTTTGTGTGGGAAGTACTGCTGTACAGTTACGTGTCGGCAAAGAGCTGCTCCTCAGCGACGGTTCCGTACGGTCTTCGGATGCTACAGCAGAACGTGGTGCCCAGTAAAGCACTCCGCAGGGGGCTGTAGAGCCGGATCCAGCTAACCCTCTCCTGCATGGAGCCAACTCGGAGGATGCAAGACGAGAGAGAAAACCAAAACAAAGCGAAACAAAAACCGTGTCAGGTGCCAACCGAACGCCTTCTGCTGGTCTGCAGGACGATGTGTGGCTGGGGGAGCTGTGTGCCTGGCGGGACTCTTGGAGCGGCTGCTGTGACTGCCCCTTTTGGCTAGGCAGGAGCCTCCGCCTAGCCATGAGGCTCGTTCATGGGGCCAGCGCTCTCTGCATTGCAGCCCTGCTGTGGGGACCTTAACACGACAGCATCTGACCACTTGCAAGCGTCTGGCTGTGCATCTGTGTGACGGTCATCTTAACATTTAAAGCAGTGTTTTTTCCTTTTTCTTTCTTTTTTTTTTATATTTCCATTCTTGGATGTATAAAGTGAATTATTTGGCTCCTGTAAGTATCCTCTATGCCTCTGTTTGATCATGTATTTATATGTTGTACACAGTACTGGCCAACTCTGTAAATGGATGTAATGTACATAGAACATAAAGGGTTCTTTTTTTCTCTTTTTTTTTTTTTTTTTTTCTTTTTTCCCCTTGGATTTCCAGGCTCTACAGCAGTATTGCATTAAAGTGGTGTTAGTTATTAATCTGCCTCTGGAGTCAGAGCCACTGTATTCTGTCTTGCCTGACGTGAGGCTCAACACCCAGAGGTGTCTCTCGGTTCTGCCCAGGCCTTGTGGGCAGGCGGGGGGGTGCGTGGGCTCCAGGCTGACCCCCCAACCCCGGGCTCTGTGTCAGGCATTCTGGGCCAGTCACTCCTCCGAGCCATTTGCCGGTTGTTGCTGTATCCGCTCTCGTGGCTGTAGCTGCGTGGCGAGAAGGTGATCATCCTTGTGCATCCATAGATTGAGCGGAAAAACCTGACATTCTTCCCCTTTGCAGCAATTCCTTATCCAGANTGCAGCAATTCCTTATTGAGAGTGAATTGCTTCTGTGGGGGGAGAAGTCAGCTTTTTATTTTTTTGTATTTCAGAATTGTAGGGNGGAGGGAGACCGAAGGGCCTTGGGGGGGCCAGAACTGCAGATCCGGTGAGGAGGGAGCGGAGGTGTGAAACCTGCTTACCAAAGATGGGGAGCGGAGATGGAGGGGGGGGGGGGTCTGGCTCTGCCCCCTCTGGGACCACTGTAGTGTACAGATTGAACTGGTCTGGTTTGCAGAGCCCTCCCGGGGTGGGGGGGGGCCTGCTCATGTATGTCCCTTGTGGTATTGGAAAAATAAACACTCTGTAAAACCTGCATTTGTGGTTTCAATCCGCTTTTTTTTCTGAAATCATCCTCCGTGCTCTCTCGGGCGATGCTGCTTTTCCGTTCCTCTTTTTTTACTGGGAGCGTTCCAGAGCTCTGCTTGGATGATGAGCATGGAGGGGGTGGAGGGTGAGGGGGGGGCTGTGTTGCTCTCTCGGCTTCGTTAAATCGGTTTTTATGCACTTAGAGACAACCAGAGACGGTGCCCCTGCTGCGGAGGCTGCGCAGCTCTTGGGAAATAGGTACCCTGAGGGCTCCAAGAGCAGCAGCGTGGCTGTGGGACGCTGTGGACCCCCCCCCAGTAGTGGGGGGGGAAATTCCTGCCCTACTGGGGTAGCACCTATGGGCAGCAGCATCGGGACTGACCCCAGTGTCACCAGGCAGGTCTTGCTGCTGCTGCTACACGGCTTTTATGTCACTCAATTGTCGAAAAATTGGATCTGGAAATGTTTTCTAAAGAGTGTAACAATTATACTGTTCTTTGAAACTACCTGTAAACTTAGTACATTGATGCGTCCATCCTCTCTCGTTTCTAGGTAGTAAGCATTTTTTAAAAGAATAACGTGAATTATGACGTTACGTGTCTCAGCTCTGGTCTCACCCTGTGGATCTTCTGGAAGGCAGACGGTGATCCAGGTCGGGCTGTGGGAGTGTTCCCATCCCTACGGTGATACAATATCTAACTTCCTTACGTCCCGCACTGCTCCGGTGTGGCGCACAGCGGCGATGGTGCCCCGTTCCCCCAGTTCCTCCACGTCACTGGTGCCGGGGGCTGGCAGCCTGAGCGCGGCAGCAGCAAAGCCCAACTTCTCGCTTTAAAAAATCGTGGTGAGAAAGGGCAAAGCCGGGCTTTGCTGTGTTTGAGGGCAAAGGGAAGCTCTTCCCAAGCCTGGGAGAAGGTTTATGGTTTAAACGCTGCGTCGCACAGGAGCTGTGGCCAGGGAAGCGGCCGCTCCGGCACTGGCTTTCTTGGGAGAAAAAAGGCTTTTGTGGTTTTTGGTAGTTCGGTGATGTTCTCCTGACTCTGGCAGACTCGGTCTGCAAACACAGCCGTGGTTAAAGATATCCAGATAATCTGAATATGCTACGAGTAAATAATGCAGAAAATAATCAGAATTGTTACTTAGGTGAGCTTTAAAACCGCTAAATAACTGACATGAACTTTTCTGTTTTATTGGCTTGGTGCTTGATGTCCGGAGTTACCTCTCGCACAGAGGAGCTCGGAGGATTCAGGAGCAAAATCCTATTAACATCCCAGTCTCGCACAGAGTAAATATTTTTTTTTTTTCCTCAGTGATATTTATCTGATAAATAATAGATTTTCTCTCTCACAGACCATCTGATGTTTGGATCCGGCTCCACGGTGCTCGGGAGCGTCCTGGCTGTGGGCGGAGGGGACCTTCGGAGTCGGCCAAGCCTCCTGCAGCCACGGAGCTGTGGGAGCAAGAGCAGGTATTTCCAAAGGCTTTGAAAACGGCTCCGGTTTGCGGGCGTCTCCCTCGCTCCGTTTGAAATTTGGGAGCAAAGCGTATCCAGAGGCTTGGTGTTATTAAACCCGTGTCAAGGACAGGTGGGAGATGCTTTTTGTGTGTACCACAAAAAACCCCTGTGTTAACCCTGTGTGCGCGTGGAATGTGTACGCACATCATTTAACGAACGATTAGGGAAGATCCATTTGGGATGTGCTGTCCCGGGTGACTGTTTCCAAGCCAAACAAACATTTCGGTGGGTCTTTTGGACCGTGGCCGAGGGCAGCAAAGCCAGGGCAGGTCCTGCCCGCGCCGCATCGCAGGCACCCCTGTGCGGGTCGCAAGGAAAGCTTTCCACCAAACCTGGGAAGCGACTCCTCTTTCCTGGGCCCTCCTGACTGATGCAAAGCAGGAGATTTTTTTTTATCTACACAATGCTTTGAGATAAACATTTTATGGAGGCAAAGATTTATTATACTTAGGGAATAAAGCTGATAACGAAAATTCAGTATTTTCCATGAGGAGAGGGAGAACTTTCCACAAACTTCAATGAAAACTCCATATTTTTTTTTTTTCCACAAAAAACCAGACACTTCACAAAATTAATTTCGTCAAAATATAAGTTAAGCATAAAATTTGTGACTAGCCCCACTCGTGAGTGCTAACGCTGCTCTCTATGGTACCCGCGGCTGTCTGTTAAGGAATGGAAAGCACAGCTTACGTCAAAATTATGGAAAGATGGTGATTTTTTTTTTTTTTTCCTTTTAACACCTCAATTTAGCTCCCGCTTTGGCGACCCATGGCACCGACCTCTCGCACAGCGCGTGGGCTGGGGTTGGGGAGCAAACGTGGGCTGGCGACGGGGCGAGGGGCAGCGGCCGGTGCCGGCAGCACCCCAGCGGTGCCCGACAGTGGAGGAAAAAGCCCTTTTTGTTATACAGTGTTTATTAAGTAGATTCAGTCTTATATATGATATACAGNAGGAGGAGGAGGAGGAGGATGGTGAAACAGCAGCGCTGGTGCCCGTTTTGAGTTCTGGCGCTTCAGTTAACCGAGCATCGTCTCAGCTCTGCTTTCGAACTGCAGCCAATCCGTAAATCGACTACTGGGAAAAAGATNAAAAAAAAAAAAAAAAAAAAAGGATTCCACATACTTATGAAATCAGTGCATTTAGCAAGTAATACCATGGAGATAACAGCTTGATTAACAGCTCATTGGTCTTTGTTAAGTGAGGGGAACAGGGAGTTGGCCTGTGCTAATCATTCCACAAACAGAACAGAATTAAGTTGCATCACATATATAATAGACACACATTCTAAGAATTAAAATATTAAGCCACATTTACTGGAAAAATCCACAGTATATAACACAAATAACTCTTATCAAGCTCGTTGAGGAGGAAGTGCTCATCTGCTTAAGAGCCACGTGAAGTTGCATAGGTGCCTATCTGCAAAAATATCATTTCCAAAGGAATCAATTGATTAAGCAATAAAGTGTCACCTTAAAAGCTGGATTAAGTGCCATATGCTTTCTATCCGAGCCCTGAGGAAAGAGGGGACTTTCCAAAGAGCTCTCTTCTGCTTCCTTTCGGAGCTCCCCCCGCTTCCCGAGGGAACGCGCTCCCACCCTCTCCATCTGAAATCAGCGGCCAGCTCGGGCGATTTCACCGGGTTCGTTAATGTTTCCAATTATGCG
This sequence comes from Rhinoptilus africanus, assembly GCA_013400135.1. Taxonomy (NCBI): domain Eukaryota; kingdom Metazoa; phylum Chordata; class Aves; order Charadriiformes; family Glareolidae; genus Rhinoptilus; species Rhinoptilus africanus. Next base: position 62,646 of record VXBO01011170.1, on the reverse strand, counting down.
CAGCAAGTGTTTCTCCCCCTTCCCACTTCCCCCCCCCCCCCAGCTTCCTTGTCAGCCCCCTTGGCTCTTCTGCCTTGTTTGAACCCTACTCTGAGCAGGGTGGCTTTCACCCCCCCCACCTCGGATGAGAGGAGGAGGAGGAGGAGGATGGTGAAACAGCAGCGCTGGTGCCCGTTTTGAGTTCTGGCGCTTCAGTTAACCGAGCATCGTCTCAGCTCTGCTTTCGAACTGCAGCCAATCCGTAAATCGACTACTGGGAAAAAGATAAAAAATAATAATAATAAAAATAAAAAAATACAACAGCTTGTGCAAAACCCAAAATTGCTTAAAGGGCGTTTCAATTTTTGTGAGGGTCTTCCTCGGGGTTAGGTGCGTGTGGCAGTGGGTGAGTGAGGCTGTGGCTTGGTTAAGCAGACGAACTGGGTGAGGTGCATCTTCCTCTTCAACAGCAGGTCTCGCAGAACACACAGGGGCCGGGAGTTCTGTACATGTAAACAGTACACTTTCACTGAGTCCAAAATTAGGAGCAAAAATACAAAGGTTCACATTGGTCTTAGGTAGATACAGGCGAAAAAACTGAGCTGTACAGCTCCGAAACAACCAAACAAAAGTTTCTAAAGCACCACTAAATTATATAAAAATCAGACCATGGACGGATTGTAGTTGGTATTCTGGTGAAATACTATGCTACCTTGTAAAAAGTTTTACAAAAAATTACAAATCAAAAGTATATTAACCCTCTGAGTTCAAAGCAGCATTTTTTTTTTTTTTT
>VXBO01011170.1:35198-60913 GCA_013400135.1 Rhinoptilus africanus | reverse complement strand
TTTTTTTTTTTTTTTCAGTAAACTGGATGGCAAACTTATGGCTAAATGTTCTCGATGGCCTCTGACGGGGAGGGAGGCACCGACTCGGGTGGGATATCGCAGAGAGAGAGAATTCCGGGACAGCGATTGTCTCTGCCTCTCCTTCCTTAACGTTAAGACTTTCACAAATGGCTGCGGTTACATATCTTATTTTTTGTCAAAGGTTTGTTACTTCATGGTATTCACACAAAAATAAATATTTACATAAATTCCAAGTATGGGAGGATGCAGTGGACAAACCAAGCAGGCTTGTGAAGTGCTGGGGAAAAGCGTGATGCTGAACCCTGGCTCGGGGCTGGGGGTGGGGGGGGCTGATGTCCCGGGCTGGCCCCCACCCGCTCTCCTGCCCGCTGCGGGCCGGGGAGGGGGGACACAGGGCGTTCAGCCCAGGGCACGTCTCGGGATGGCCGCGATGCTCCCGGCTCCAGCATCGGCTCCGGTCTAACGAGGCACCACCTCATCTCTGCACGGACACCCTGACTGCACCTCACGGCCAGGATTGGGTCCCTTTTCTCCAAATGCTGCGGAAAGTTTAAGGTTTGGGGAAAAGAGTCAACGCAACGGTTAATCCCTTCTGCTGCCGGGGCCAGGAGAGCCCGTCCTCAGGAGCCGGCGGCTTTTTTTCCATACTAAGACTAAGAGCAGGGTAGAGGTTTTGCTTCTCTTCCAGTGTGTGGGGAGTATAATCGGGTATAAAAGCTACTGAGTATAACCTGCCCGGGGTCCGCTCCTGGCTGGGACCAGCCGCTGCCACTGAGCTCGAGCCCATGCCAGCGGCATCAGCCGTCCCCGGAGCAGCAGCCTCCCTCCGCCGGCTCAGGGTGGCCGAAAAAGAAGACAAAAAAAAAGCTGGCTCCATAGAGAGAAAGTATCTACCTTTAAAAGGAGCGTATAGGGATTTACATTTATCGAATCTACATCTTGTGGTGAGGATTCCTGCCCGGGCGGGGGGAGCTGCGTCGGCGCTGGAGGGGGTGAGGAGGAGCCGGGATCCCCGGCAGCCGTCTCTGCTGCTCTACGTGGCTCCGGAGCACGGTCCATTGCTTGGCTCGGCTCAGCACCGCCGTGCCCGAGCGAAGTCCCTGGGTTTAGCAGCACTGGTAGTAGGTATTGCACTGAGCAAAACGAAGTGCATTATTGGGGAGGGGTGAGGAGGGGGCGGTAACGGGGCAGAATGGTCATCGGACTACGGTTTTTCCACACTTTGGGAATTGTGGGCTTGTTCCAGGACTGTGAGCAGGGAGGTGGGGGGAGGATCCTGGGGCCTGGAGAGGATTTTGTCAGTTCTGCTGCTGAACGTCGCCCATCTCTGTCGTCTGCAGAGGTGCGAGCAGCTCGCCGCGCTGAGCTCGCTTTTCGGGCAGAGACTCGGCATTAGCCTTTATGACACCCATGCGGTTCCTGAACGGTTTATTCTCCTGGTGCTATCCCAGGGCTGGTTTCACAGGGACCGGTGAACAACCAGCCGGGCGCAGCGGGGTGGGGGCGAGCTGCCGCCCAGCAGCAGGACCCCGGCGGATCCGCCGGACCCGCCGCGTTGGGTCCAGCCTCCTCGGCGCGATCCACGCGTCTGCGACACTCACCATCCCCCAGGCCCAGCTCGGCCAGTCCTGGAAGAAGCCCACAATGGAGTGTGAGGTAGAGTACGGATGGTGACCGCAAGACAGTGTTTCTCAGGTATTTCCTTCCTTCCGTCCTTCTCTTATCTGCAATGACTTAAATGAGTGCGAGACGTCCTTCTAGGCGGAGGTCTGCTGAGCTTGCCGAGTCTCTCGGGAGATTTAGACCCCACTGCTGCTACGGGACTGCTTAGGATGAAGGTCTAAGCAGGACGCTTGCTTGCTCCGTCGGTCAGCTGCCACCTACGCTTACTGGAGGTTGAACAGCCTCGAAGTCTAGGGCTGGATGGCAAACTTGCTCCCTGTGGGACAAGGGCTCCCCAGAGAAACAGGCAGAGCTGCCTGGAAATTAGTAGTGTAGTGATATGGAATGTGTTATTTCACAGGAATAAATTCCTTCTGATCAGACAGACAAAAAAACTGGCAATCTGTACAAACTCAAAAGAATCCATTTTCAGAAAAATAAATTACTAAGGGGAGAGGAGGGTCCATTTCTCAATAAATATGTGATTCAGCTCACCTAAGACTTGGAAATTATCTGGGGACGGGAATCTAACATTTGGGTCCACAAAGGTTATTCTAAATACATCTGCAGCCCCAAACCTCCCCAGGCTCCCTTCTGCCCTTGAAAGTCCCACATCCTTCCAAGCCGCAGGTTTGGCTTCTGGTCGGCCGGACGCACGGGTGTCGGTACGGTTCAAAAACGTGTCCTTGTGCCTGAAGTCCCAGGTGCTTGGAGTGTAAAAGAAAACAGGTCTTTTGGATTCCACCTTCTAAAACTACATGTACCCGCCGTTTCACGGGAGGACGATGGTGGTCCTGAGCAGGACACCGCTGGGAGCCTCTTTCTAGCAGGTATAAATTGTCTTCTCGAGAGAGGAGCGACGCAGACACAGGGAGTCAGTTCTGCTGTAAAATGAGGTTTTCCAGTTCGTCTGCAGATCGAAGCAGAAACGCCGCCGACTCTCGGTAGCCGGCGATCAGCTGCCGCACCGCGCTGATCTCCGTGGGGCTGAGCTGGGCAGCCTGCATTCCCCTGCTGGTGCTGTTGGAGGGGGCCGTGCTGGAGGCCCCACCTTTCATGCTGAGATCGGTCGGACCTGCCAAGGAAAAGCAAGAGAGAAGCTCAGACAGAGCAGCCTTGTCCGTGTCTGTTCTCCCATGATAAGATTCCCAGCGGGAGATGCTGCTCCTGGACCTCTGCACCAGCAGGAAGGTCCCCGTGAAGTGCAGTGCCCTGGACAATGTGAGAAGCCCGCAGCAGCCAGCACGGGCGTCACTGCCTCTATAACAGCTACAACCAGAGAAGAGACTTCAACTTCAGAGTCAACGTGACGAAAATCCCATCCTGCAGCCTGTCCCATCCCCTCCACAAAGGGAAGGTCTGTGGCCACGCTTTTCCAGGAGCTAAATCTGCGCCTGAGGGTACGACCCATCCAAATCACCCACCAGGGTCTGGTTTTTCCTCTGCATATGGCGAGTAACATCCCCCACGAGGCGTGTTTCCCCGGTTTGGTGCTGGGTTCTCCGGGTTCCCAACTTCTCCACCCAGGGAACGATGGCAGCCACTGCCCTGGCAGATACATGGGCACAAGCATGTGCACCCCCCCGGGTTTGGGTGCGTGGAAGGCTTTGGCAGGGAAGCTGATAGACAGCTTGGTAAAGGCAAGGGAAAAACTGGATTTAGCTTTATGTTGGACTAAGTAAGAGAAGCCGAACAAGGTGCAAGAACCACACAGAATCACGGAATGGCAGGGGTTGGAAGGGCCCTCTGGAGATCCCCCAGTGCCACCCCCTGCCAGAGCAGGGTCACCCAGAGCAGGGGGCACAGGAACGCCTCCAGGCGGGTTTGGGATGTCTCCAGAGACGGAGACTCCACCACCTCCCTGGGCAGCCTGGGCCAGGGCTCTGCCACCCTCAAGGGAAAGAAGTTCCTCCTCATGTTTACGTGGAACTTCCCATGGTCAAGTTTGTGCCCGTTCCCTCTTGTCCTGTCCCTGGGCACCACTGAGAAGAGCCTGGCCCCGTCCTCCTGACACCCACCCTTTCAGCGTTTATAAGCGTTGATGAGAACTCCCCTCAGCCGTCTTTTTTCCAGACTAAAAAGACCCAAATCCCTCAACCTTTCTTCATAAGAGAGGTGTTCCAGTCCCCTCAGCATCTTGGTAGCCCTTAAACACACACACAAATCAACTAGAAACGGAGATAAGAGGAAAGATGCGTACTAGAGATGTGACAGTAGTGAGGGAGAGGAGGCAGGGGAGGCTGCAGCCTGGGGGTAAGGAGAAAGAGAAGCCACTGAACTAATTAATCCCCTGGCTGTGGGCTGGAGCACTGCAGGCTGATGGAGCAGTTGGTGACGCTGAAGAAAGGCTCCAGGAGGGCTGAGCTCCCGTTGGGTGGCCTGACGCAGCGGTGGGAGACGCAGGAAGATGGAGCAGGGACCGGGGGCTGCAGCGGTTTGCAAACGGGGACAGGAGAGTTCAGCAGCTCCCCCCAGAGCAGGTGGGTCCCACTGGTGACAGTGGCAGGGAGGGGAGGGCATCGCCCCAGGGTGGGAAGGGAAGCGTCCAAGGAAAGCAATGCTGGAGCAGCCAGCGCTGCGGGAGGAGTGGCACCAGCAGAGGACTTCCACTTTGCCAGGCTAATCAGCGCTCGGTGAAGGGGAGGAGGAGGAGGCTCTCATGCGAAAGCGATTTCACCGGACAGAAAAGGCAGCAGTAAGCGGAGACTGTTTCCCAGCTCACCAAGTGGGAAGGAGCTGGGAATGGGGATGTGGGTTTGAGCAAGAATCGCCTTAGGTGGGGGATGGAGGGAGAAGACCCTTCTGGGCAGCAAACCCCCGCAGGCTTTGTGCTCACGGAGGGAGGAGAAGGCGCAACTCCTTGCCAGCGCTACGGCAGCACGCTCTTACCTCTAAAGGACTGGGAAAGAGCTTGGGCAAAGGGGAATGAAATAACTGCGAAGGTGAAGTTTAAAAATTCATTAGAGAGAAGCAAGCTGCTGCTGCTGTGTGCTACACCCAGGGCCCCGCTGCTCCTCCTGGGGCTGCTCCGAGACTGTTCCGCAAGTTCGCTGCCTCCTGTCAAGGAGCCAGCGCTGGCGGGGGCCGGGCGAGAGGAGGGTGCTGGGCAGCGCGGGGGGCTCTGGGGAGGAACCATAGCTGCCTCCGCCGTGGCTGCCAGGATTAGGTCTCAGCAGCTGGAGGCCGGGGCGGGATCTTTATTCAGGGTTAAGAAGCATTAGGAAGGGATGATAAGAGTTAATCCCAGACAGGCATCTCTCAGGGCTCCGGAAATCACATCCTTCCAAATCCTCGCTCCTGTTGGGGCGGGCAGGGGCAGGGCAGGAGCCCAGAGCACACCGGGGCAAGTGAAGGCAGCCTGGAGATTGCCGAAGGACTGGCTAAGGACTGGCGTAGGCTCCAGCCCCTCCTGCGACCGTTGTCGGGAGGGCAAAGCTAGAGGGCTGCTGCCCAAGGGGAGACCCTTTGCCCCATCCCACACCTCTTTCGCCTCGCCTGGGCGCCAGGGAGTCACCAGATACCACGGCACCTCCCCAAGTGCCCTGCTTGGCCTCAGCCTACTCCATTCTGTTCACTTGCTCCTAACTCAGCCAACCCCCCAAGCCTTGCCTGCTCCCTCCTTGGAATCATAGAATTGGCAGGGTTGGAAGGGACCGTAAAGATCATCTAGTTCCAACCCCCCTGTAATAGGCAGGGACACCTCCCGCTAGATCAGGTTGCTCAGAGCCCCATCCAGCCTGGCCTTAAAAACTTCCAGGGATGGGGCTCCCACCCCCTCTCTGGGCAACCTGTTCCAGTGTCTCACCACCCTCATGGGGAAGAACTTCTTCCCAATGTCCATTCTGAATCGACCCATCTCTAGTTTTAATCCATTCCCCCCAGTCCTACCATTACCCAACATCCTAAAAAGTCCCTCCCCAGCGTTCTTGTAGGCCCCCTTCAGATACTGGTAGGTATCCTTCTGCCATCCTGCCCTGCAGCCTCAGTCCTGGTCCCCTGGCTGCTTTTCCCATGCAGCCCCTAGCCCCCTGCCACCCTTGGGATGTGCGGCAGGAGCTGGCTGTGCCCCAGGCACTGCTGCGGAGCCCCCAGACTTCACCATCCCCGTCCCCCCATCCCTGTCCCTGACTCCGAGAGCAACCGACGCAGGCTGGGAAAGGCTCATACTAGCAACGAGATCAGGACAGCGATAGGCACCCACTCCTGTTAATAATTAATCACTGGTACAGATTCTCTTTTTTTTTAAGTGACACTCCTTCCCTCCACCAGTGCCACCTAGACCGTCCTTCCAAGTTCAGTTCAACAATTAACCACCTGCTGATGAGGCAAGCTGGGCAGAGGCCTCTGTCGGCTGCAGGAGAAGAGGAGCTTTTGGAGCAGCTCCACACGGCAGCGGGAGAGATGCTGCCGTGATCGGGCTTGGCATGAGCCGCGACAGCAGCCCCTGCCTTTCCCCCAGTGCCCAGCTCCAGCAGAGCGCAGGATGCCCGGGCGCAGGGTGGAGATGACGGCTGGGTGAGCTCCCCGTGCTGCTGCGGGCCCCGGTGCCGCATGTGGCCACTTACCGTTACTGTGGTTGCCCGTCTGGAGGGAGGCGGGCGGCTGCAGGCTGCCCCCCAGGGACCCGTAGCCACGGTAGCTGTAGTTCAGGCTTCCATTGATGTAGACCGGGTCTTGGGAGTAAGATGAAGCTGGCAGTGAATAGGAGGAGTGGGTGATGGCTGTGGAGTCTCTGGAGTGCTGCTTGTCTAGAGCGATCGGTTCGTCCTGCACGGAGGAAACACAGACTTACTCCAGCGAGAAGCCCAGACGTCCTCCGTGGACGGTGGGAGGGACGGCGTGGGGACACCTGATCTCCCACAGTGTGACCAGCACAAACCAGTGTCCCCAGCCCCGCTGTCCTGAGTCTCAGGAAGCAACACAGGAACCTGCTCTGTAGCCCTCCGACTTCTAGAAAGGCTTTTAAAAACACTTTGCCAAATTGCTCAGAAACTTCTCTTATTTTCCCCAAACCCACCTCCGCCTACGAACACCGTACCTGGGAGGTCTGGTAGATCTCCAGCCGCATCCTCTTGGCTGCTTTCCGTGTTTCGCTCTCGCAGGCAGCGGCCAGGATGTTCTCCGCCATGGCAGAGGTCAGGTGCGGCGGCGTGGGCCTGGTCTGCGGAGACACAAGCAGAGAAGGTGCTCAGGGACCCGCGGCCCCAGGGGCGGTGGGGAGTGGCAGAGCAGTGGGACGGCCACTCACCATCTCCATCCCGTTCTTCTTCATGCGGCGGCAGGACTTGAGGTAGGTGCGGATGCGCTTGCGCGCCCGCTCCTGGAACTCGGGGAACTGCCGGCTGCAGGACTCGATGATGGCCTGGATCTTCTCCTTGGGTTGCTTGGAGATGGGAACCATCCGGTCCAGGTTCTCGTCCACGAAAAGGCGCACAAACATCTGCAAAGGAGAAGACAGATGGTAGGAACCCCGAGGTGAGAGGCAGGTGGGCTCGCCCTCCCTGCGGTGCCCTCCTTACGTTGAAGGCCTTTAGCCTCTCCGGGTCCATCCCCTCCGAGTCATTTATCTTATCGTTGTCTTCATGGTCATCATGATCATCGTCATCTTCGTCGGCCGTGGGGGCCCTGCCAACAGTCAGGTCCTCGGGACAGCCGCTGACCTCTGTCTTGATGGAGTCGTAGCTGCCGGAGCTGTACGGAGGGGACTGAGAGGAGACGGGGGTTACCAGGAGCAGCCCTCGCCTGCCCACCGCTGCCCACAATCACGAGGCAAAAGCCCTTTCTCCTTGGCTCACTGCTTCTGGCCCAGCTCCTGATGTCCCGCTGCAAGGCGGGGAGATGAACCCAGGGATGGGCTCCCCCAGGCTCCTGCCTGCTCGGGGCAGGGGTGACACGACAGCCTCAGGGACTGTGCGATGGCCCAAAGCGCAGACAGTGTAGCTGTGCCTGGTGGGGGTCGTGGCTCTGCCTGACTCTGCGGGAAATGCTGCCCAGACCCAGCGGGAACGGGCTCCTCCTTACAGGGGGGCAGTGGCACAGCTGGTCAGGGAGGAGGTCCTGCGGGACTCTGGCTGTGGGGCAGGCAAAGCACAGGGAATGCTCCCCGGCTCCCCCAAACCATCCCTCCATCTCCCCCTCCCTCTGCCAACCACTCACTCGGCGCTCGGGCCGATTTCTGCTGAGCAGCAGCAGCCCTGAGGCTGGAGCACGGCCAGGCGCAGCGGCTCTGCCGCAGCGAGTGTGGCACTCGTCTGTCCTTCCCTCCCTACGAGGGACAGGCTCCCAGGCCACCCTCCTCTGCTTTCCTGGCACGGGGACAGGAGCCATATCCCTGCCTGGCCTCGGGCACCTCACGTGCGGTTGCTCGCAGTGTGCCATGCCCCGCACCAGCTCCGGATGGGGATGTGTGGCAGCCCCGTCTCGCCCAGCCCCGGTGGCGGCCACCTGCAGCCTGGGCCGTACCTCTGCCGTGGTCTTCACCGCGTACTTGACCCTGCTGCGCAGCCCGTCGGCGCTGCAGCCGTCCGACTGGTAGGAAGGAGTGACGTGGGCAGGCGCGAGCTTGTCGCAGAGGTTGATGGGCTGGTCGTCGGCGGAGGCGGTGAAGTCCATGGGGGCCGCGGTGCCATTCCCATTCATTTCGGGGAAGGCGCTGTCGCCCTGCGTGCTGCTGGAGGTGGAGGGGTTCAGGGTGGAGGAGCCATTCCCACTGCAGCTCTCTGACGAGGAGTCATCTGCAAGGAAGGACCTGTTGTCACCCCCGTGGTGTTCTGGGACCATGTCCCTGAGCTGGGCAAGTGGCTCTGCTCTTGACAGTGCCATCCCCCAGAGCTCGCCTGCGGCACCACGGGCACGTGCAGCATGGACACGGCACTGCTTTGAAAGCCCCTGCCCGGCCGGGGCTGCTCTGGGCTCACTTGGTGGCCAAGTTGCCACAGGTGCCACTAGGAGCCGGGCTGGCACAGCCGCACTTTGGGGCCAGGGATGCAGCAGCTGGAGGGATGGACACCGGTGCCCGTGGCTGCAGGGCCATCACACAGCTCCGCTCCCTCGTCCCTCAAAGCACGCTGGCTGCTGCCGTGCCCTGCGCCTGGGCCACGCGTCCCTCCGCGTCCCTCCTCCGGCAGGTGACGGTCCCCACGCCTCCGCCCGGGGCCATGGGCGGTTTGGCTTGAATAAGAACTTTGGAATTTGGTCCTTTTTGGTTTCTGTTTGCATTGCAGGGAGGAGAAGGGGGCATTGCCTCTCCCCGCCGGGTCCCTCGCCTGCTGGCACCATCCTCCCAGCCCCATTTGGGGCTGGGTGTGGTGGGAGGCAACGAGCTCCAGCACTGGTGGCTTGGGGACATGCTGCTCTGCAGAGCGCTGGGCTGCGGGGATGGCACACGAGGGCAGGCTCACTTGGGCAGGAAAACCCTGAGTTCATGCCACCTGGAAGCAATGTCAGGAGCTTGGTTCACAGCGGGCACGCTGCCCGGCAAGGCTCCTTGGCACGCTGCTGCTGGGATGGGGCAGGGACTGCACGGACGTCCCTCCTGTCCCACTCAAAGCACAAGTGACCTCCTACACCCTACGTGGACACTCCTGTTTCCATGTGGCCCAGAGCCATTCCCATGGCAGCTGCATGGCCACCCCTTTCTCCCCACCACCTGCACGGGGACAGCACATGGTCCAGGGGTCCGGCCACGCGGTGCCACGCACACCCAGCGCACAGCCAGCTCCTGCTCCGTCTTGAGCACATCCACACCCTCAGGTCCTGGCACCGTCCCCTGCCCATGCACGGCTCCCACCACGCCAGTCTCCCCGCCTGGAGAACAGTCCGGCTGCGGCAGAGAGCCCAGCCCTGCCTGCACCCAGCCCTGCCTGCACCCGGCCAAAGAGCCCAGCCCCGGGGCCAGGCACGACATTTTCAAACTGCTTAGCCCGTTTCCCCTTCCCTCCCCCTCGCTGCAGTAAATCCTTTATTTCATTAGGTGCCTCCGCGAGAGGGAAAGGGCGAAGCACGTGGGGAGCCGCTTCCTGCGCGAGCGTGCGCCGGGCAGCGAACAAAGAAGCTGCCGGCAGCGACAAGCAGATGGCGGTCCCCGCGCCTGGCCCGCGCCGCCGCAGGACAATGGGGTCGAGCTGCGGGGTGGCCCTGGCATCGCACTGACGGCTCCCGGTGCATGGGTGCCAGGTCCAAAGGTGTGTGTGGGGTGGAAGGATGGCGCCCGGGTGCTGCCACCCATCCTCCTCCTCCTCCCCCCGCCAGCACCCGCGGCAAACTTTAATAAGAGGCTCGGCGAGGGCTCCTGTGACTGTGCAGCAGCCCAGGACTTTGTATCCCTTAAAATAAACAGACTTGAGGACACTCGGGCATCCAAGCAGACCGTGGGGGCCGGCCGGGGCTGTCGCCGCGTGTCCCCAGCTGCCCCGGGCGCCAGTGCTCGCTGCCCAGCCTTGCGCCTGCGCCAAGGCTGTTCCTGGCCCCGTGAGCCCCTAAATTAAAATGTCCCCTCTCGAGCCCCCCGCTCAGCAGAGCTCCCTCCCCCTCCTTTCCCTTGCGCTGATCCACTTATTTGTCTGAGCAATGACCAGAGCTGACCTAATCCCCAGGGTGGTGTTTATGTGCCGGTGGCAGGCGTCACCCTCCCCGGCACAGGGCTGGCTCCAGGGAGAACCCCTTGCCCCCAACCGGGGCCGAGTGCTGGCTCTGGAGTGTGGGGCTCTGGGGGAGCTCAGCAACCAGCACTACCCTGGGGCACCCTCCGAGCCACCCCCCGGGACCAGCTCTGGTCTCCTGCCCCTGTGCTGTGGACAGTGGGATTCCAGCAGGCAGCTGCAGCCTGAATCATGGCAGCAGGGCATTTCCTGCTGGCTCAGCCCAGCCCAGAGGGGCAGGATACCAGGGGCAGTGCCACCTCCTGCCCCTACACCCCTCCTTGTCCCAAGATATCGGAGGCTGGGGCTCCCAGGCTCCCGTGGGTTTTGCTCTCCACCTTGCAGGAGGTGCAGTCTGGCCTGCCTGGATCAGCTCCTACACCAGTGTGTGCTCCTGGGGGCTCTCTGCCCCACACACACTTTGCCAGACCCACCACGGGCACTCTGCGCCCTCAGCGTGGGCGCAGGAGCAGTGCCAGCTCTGCCGCAGCCCTGCGCAGCAGCGGGCAGGTGGCTGGGGGCATGGAGGCCTCCCTGCCCGTGGGATGGCGGCCGTCCCTCCCCCTGCTCCGCTCTGCGCGCCAGGCGAGACGGGGCTCCCAGAGGGAGGCTCCAGCCTCATCCAGCGATGCCTCTCAGAAGGATTAAGGAGAATTATTCCCCTGCGCTGAGGCACGAGCCACACGCCAGGCCCCACCGTCAGCCCGGGCACAGCCACAGCAACAGCGCCCCGGGGCCAATCAGCGCCTGTCCCCAGGCCAATGGCAGGGACCTCCTGCTAGCCCCCGGCACGGCTGCCTGCACAGAACGGTGGCCAGAGGCCCTCCATGCCATGAAAACCCCGCCAGGCAAGGGGGACCAAGAGAGGCATCGCTTGGGGGAAGACTGTGCAGGTGCCCTGAGCATCCCCAACTGCCCCGGGAGTTTCCAACCTGCCTGCACATCCTCCTGCTTTGCTCTGAGCATCCTCCACCCTGCCCCGAGCATCCTCACCCTGCCCTGAGCATCCTCAACCTGCTCTGAGCATCTCTGCATTGCTCTGAGCACCCTCAACCTGCTCTGAGCATCCCTAAACTCCCTTAAGCACCACCACTCCTCCCTGGGCATCCCGCTCTGCCCTTCTCCATCCACCTCCAGCCTCCCCGTGGCCACCAGCCCTGACCCTGGTCCCTGCAGATCCCGTCCCCGTTGGCAGTGCCAGTCCTGCACTGGCTGCTCACACTGGGCAAGGTTCTGGACCCCTTCGACTTCTCAGTGTCTCGGATTTTCTTTTGTGTTGCACAAAACACACACAGTAGCTGCAAATCAGATTTCCACCCGACTGCACTGCATTTACGAACCTTGGGTTTGCTACAGCCAAAAAATATTGAAAGCAAAGAGGAAGATGTCTCTAGGAACCTGTTCACGTGGAATAAGGAAACGAAATGGGAATCTAACATAAGGGACCAGCACCTGCTAAAGGAACAATTTAGTTTAAACCAAGGCTGAATGTAAGTAAACAACGAGGTCCGTAAACCCACCCGCTCCAGATAGCTTTCTTGTTTATATATTTTTGCAGGTTATGCTCTCCCTGAAGCTCCGCATATAAAGTGGTGGATTAATCTCAGCCTCGCGAGCAGAGAAATGGCCACAGATTCAGATTGCTGAGGTCCTTGTGTCCAAACGGGAATGGCCTCAGCCAGCTTAAAAACGCAGATATGCTCAGGAGGGAGCACTGTGCTCTCCTGGTTGGGGCGAATGGGATGGTGCCAGTGCCGGTGCTGCTTCCCAGGCAGCTTTGCTGGGATATCTCCAGCCCACGGCCAGCCCCGAGCAGCGGCCGGGGCACCCCACAGTGAAGCAGGACCTGGGGGAGGCGCAGCAGGAACCCTCCCACCTCGGGTGCCAGGACCGGGTTAATGCTCCTGCCCCTACCAGCGGCAGGGCCGTGTTGGTCCCGCTCCCAGAGAATCACCGTTTCGGCAAAACCCACCAAATTTCTGAGCTTGGCGAGGTTTTCTGCAGACTCCCAGTTGAGTGCCCAAAACACAAGTAACGAGCAGGGCTCCGGCAGCAGCAGGCGAGCAAGGCCAGGCGGCGCAGCCATGAATATATTCATTATCAACCAGCACGAGCCTGGTGAGCTCCCCGCTCGCGGCTGGAGCTTGGCTGCACGAGGAGCCCCTCTAATGAGGATAATTGGGAGCCCCCCTGCTCCACCCCCGTGCCCTAATTGAAGCAGATGGAACTGTAAAAACAATGTCACTTCTAACCGGTTTGATCTTTGGGTTGGAAAACGGAATATTTCGTTCTCCTGTTTTAATCCCCTGGAGCCGGGGCTCCACGGGCTGGAGGTGGAGGAGACCCCGGCACTGTGTGGGGGATGCTGGTGAGGCTGGAGAGCCCAATGGAAGCCAGCCAGCCCCAAGGCCCCTGGAGCACCATCCTCCTCGGCCCCATCACGGGGGCCAGGAAGTGTCCGGGCGAGCGGCGAGGCCACCGAAGGGACCATGGGGAAGCCACCTCGCGCCTCTGCTGCGGCCTCAACCTCCCCCCGTCAGCGCCGAGCCCGGGAGAGCGAGAAGCAAAATGGCTTCTTGGGCCACGATGCTGGGGGAGGAGGGGATCAGTCACTTATTAAATGAATTAATCAGGGCTCAGCGTTTTCATTTTGAAGAGGCTGCTGGATTATCCTTGATTTCTGTGGCGCTGGATTTGCGGAGATCAGGAGGGGAAGGGGCGATTTCCAACACCTGCTCCCCGGGAGATTTTACGGCGGGGAAGTGGTTGGGTTTAACGTCTCTGTCGGCGAAGGCCACCGCGCCGCTCTCCAAAGGCAGAGTTAAAGATGAATGGGGCAAATTGTTCCTCCTCCTGTCACATCTCCAGAGCGGAGACAAAACCTCTTTTGACTCAGAAAACAATGAGCTTATATAAGAGCCAGCGGCCCACGGAAACCTCGCCGCAGCCCCGCACTGCGCGGAGGGCCAGGGGCCGCCCGGTCCTGCCCGTGCCCCGCTGCGGCGGGAGCCCCCGGCCACCACCAGGGCAGCCGGGCTCAGCCCCCTCCTGCCCAGCCTTGGACTCTCTATGGCCACTCCTGGGTCCCACCTTGGTCCCTCGTGGACCACCATGGAGCCACCAGCTCCATGGCTGGCAGGGTGATGGTAGAGGTTGGCGTTGCCGGTTGATTCTCCCCATCGCTACCAGGTGGGAATTGCCCCGTTTCCACCCTGCCATGACACTGGTACGGGCCGGAGCTGTACACCCAGCCCGAGAGTGGCTGTCGAGAGGGCGCAGAGCATCCCACCGCCGCCTGCCTGGAACAACAGCCAGGAAGATGAAAAGTGCCATAAATTATTCACTCACAAAAGAGACGAGAAGGGGGAAGAAGGGGAGGAGGAAAGCCTGCAAGGAAGGGATACTTAATACAAATTAGAGAGACCGAGTGGGAACGGGGGCCCCGCGGGGGGCCATGGCTGGCCAGCAGCACTGCATTCATTAGGGCAAGCGAGCGGCACCCCGGGGCTCCTGCACCCACGACCGGGCGGTGAGCGGCAGGAGATGCCCTGGCCGTGCCAGCTACTGTGGCCACCCCAGTTCCACACCACTCACACGGCCAGAGGCCAAAGCCCATTTTCTCCAGGTCCTGCCCAGCTCATTGCCTCCAAGATACATAAGAAAGAAAAAAATGTCGCTGGGGGCCGGGGAGCAGTGGGGCTGGCCAGTGTCCAGTTAAGGCGCTCTATTTCCTGTCTTGCTTCGTTAATGCAAACCTCGTTATGTCCCAGACAAAGTGTCCACCCTCCGCCTTCCCTCCCTGGGTCCCTGCCTTCGACCAGAGCCCTCAACGAGCCAGACATCTGGCACGGCTGGACACAATGCGCGTCCGCAGGCGAGCCCGGCCGGACAAGGCAGCGCTGTGCGGCCAGCTCTCCCTCCCTCGACATGAAAGGTGCCCCCCGGTGCCATCTCCCCCCGGCTCCACTGCCCAGCCTACGGGAGCAGACTGGGACCTCACCGCTCTGGCCTTACAACGGACATTTTCCCATGCACTGAAGCTTGGCAGCTCCCACTGCAGAAAGCAGATTTCCCACAAATGCACTCTTTTCCTCGGTTTTCCCTTCTCCTGGTCTCTGTCCCTCCTGCTGCTGCTCCTCTGGCCACCTTGCTGCTCAAGGCATGCCTGAGCCAGGAGCTGGCCTCACTGGCGGGGAAGGAGGTGGTGCAGACTAAGCCTCTCCTTGTGCCACCGCCGCTGGCAGCCACCCGGATCCTGCCGCAGGGAGGGGACATGCTGTGGCCCCGCGCTGCCCAGGCACTGCCTCTCCCCACGCCAAACAAACGGGTTTGGTGGCTTTGGGCAGGGTTGACGCCAAGCTGGTGCCTCCAGCAGAGACCTGTCACCAGAGAGACCCTGCTGCTCACCCCCAGTCCTTTGGGCAGGACGGGGCGGGGGGGACCGTCCCCAAGCCACCGGGCTCTGCATCCTTTCCAGGCAAGGGATACACTGTGGGGCTCACCCCACTGTCCCAGCTCACCCCTGGGGGTGCTCAGATTTGCGGATTCTGCTCCAGACCAGGGAATAGCCCCCCAAAAAAACCACAAACAGGATGAACCGACCAACTTGGCAGAGCCCACATCAGCCAGGAGGGAGCCCCAAGCCAAGTTCAGCGCAAGGGGCTGGTGAAGCCACCGTGGCCCCGCAGAGCCCGCGCTGCACTTCTCAGCCTTGCAGCAGGAAAGGGCAGCTCTTCAAAAGAAGCCGAAAAAGAGGGTGTTTATCGCTGGCGAGGGCCTTTGCTCGGGAGGAGCAGATGTGCCCCTGGAAGAGGTCACAGGGAACGAAGCCACCAGCCCAGACCGCTCAGGCAGGGCAGGGACGTGCTTGCTGACTTCTGCTGCGGGGACAGCACGGTGTGTGGACACCCCGGGGAGAGGGGAAATATATGCCTAAGAAAAATAAGATAAGGTCACGTCTAGCTGTTGTAAGGCCCGAATGCTGGTCCCAGTCTTGTTTAGGCTCTGAGCTGGTGCTTCTGGGAGGGTGAAATCCAACGCTCGTGCAGGACACCTTGAAACCAGTGAGGATTTTACAGCCTGGGAAGAGCAAGGGTCTCAGTGCTCGCAGACCACCTCTTGCAATGGCCAGCCGTCGCATGGCTGGCTGTGCGTCTGCCGGGGCTTCTCTGTGGCTGGCAAAGGTGCGTTTGTGTTCACTGGGAGCAGGGGTGGGGCCGGCCGAGGAAAGCCCCGGTGGTGGTGGGGAAACAGGAACCGCACGACACCCGATGCGAGGAGGGTGCCATCGCCCCGCAGCCGGGTACCAGCCGTCGGGGAGGTGCAGGTGTGGAGCAGGGTGTCACGGCTGCCCTGGGGATGGAGCCACGGACGGGGTCCTGCAGGCAGAGTCTAAGCTCACCGTGGAGGCACGGGCCTGGCTTCTGGTCTGCACCTGGCAAAAGGGCTGCTCTCCTCCTGGTAGGTTGGTGGGTCAGGGAACCTGATGATGCGCAGCACGTCGTGGACATCTTGCCAAATAAGGGTGGTGTGACCCGGAGCTGTGGGACCCATGCTGTACGAGAAGAGAGATGACGGTGCTGGGGACGGGTCAGTGCTGTCCCTGCCGGTCCCAGGGCAGGGTGTCCAGAGGAGCAACATGCCCTACCTGCTCCTGGGATGATGTCCTGAAATAACGCCTGCCTGCATGTCCTTGAGGTCCCTCCTTGGAGCACTCCTGAGGGATGTCCCCCAACACCCAGAAGCCTTCCCAGCCAGCCACCTCGAGGGATGCCCCTGAGGAGCGCGTGCCTTCGCCGTTAAGTAGGTTAAGAAAGTCCTTTCTCCAAGGTCTGGATTAGCCACTGTTGCTCCAGGCAGAACGGGCTCAGTGGGGAGGCTGCCAGTGAGGACTGCATGCGGGGACCACAGCTGGAAGGGGATCTGTCCCAACACGGTGCCATGAAGTAATCCCATGCCCCCCATGCAAGGAAAGCAGATCTTATACCCAGGAGCTCTTCAAAGAGATTGGGCAGGCTGGACTGAAGAGCAGCAACCCCTGCCCGTGGGCGACGAGGTAGGATGCATGGCCAGGGATGAGGCAAGATGTGTCCTCTTAGCAGGAAACATGAAGGCGTCTTCTACATTAATTCAAGTGCTTTGCCGTGTCACATACACGGGAGTTCAGCGTCTGCCTGCTGCTTTCTTTCCAAGGCCATTGCTCTCACCGACAGGTCACAGCGTCCCCGTGATGAGAAACCCCGCTCAGACCCACGCACCAGACCAAACCGGGCGGTTTTGTGGTACTACACTTGGCTGTGGACACAGACGGGCTCTGAAGATGGACAGACGAGCTGAAGCTGCTGCCATAAGACAGGGACAGGCACCGGGACCTGCACTCAGCCACGAGTGGGCACGGAACACCTTCAGGGACAGCAGTGGGCACAGGGGACAGAGAGACAGCACAGCTTTCAGGGTCACTTTGCTCCGAACGCGTGCTGGCTCCCACAGACACATCCCTCCAGGATGTGCTGCACAATAGCTCCACTCCAGCAGCAAAGGGTTCGTGTTGATCTTGCTGTCACTTTGGGTAGCCGACGGCTTCCTGCGGCCACATACGCTGTGAGCAACATCCGATGGGGAAGGGATGTTGCAGGGAGCTTCACGTTTTCCGTGCTGGGGCCCGCAGGATGAGTAACAAAGGAAAATGGAAGGAGCGCGTGTTTGCGTGCCCGCGTCCCTGCTCAGAGCTGGCCGGTGCATCCTGCATCCCGCCGTGCGCCCGTCAACCCAGCGAGAACCCCGGCTCTACTGCCGACGCTCTCCTGATGGTGCCTTCTCTGTCCCTTACCCACTAAAGTCATTAGGTCTAATTTGTTCTCCCTGCTGTTCCAAGGGCTGAGGCTGGTTGCAGCATGGTTATACCGGGCCAAGGTTTCTGGGCACAGAGACAAAAGCAGGTGCTGGCTTTCCTCCTAGCTGCTTCTTAGCCCTCTGAAGATTCAGCAGATACCTGCATATCAAAGCACGGGATGATGGTTCCCTGCTCTCCCACCTCTCTGGATGTCATACCGCTCTTCCTGTATGCCATAGGAGAGCACTTGCTCCTCCCAAGTCTCTGAAAGACCCGGAGTTGGTGCTTTGGTTCTTTAAACAAGACTTTTTTTAACAAGCTTGTCAGACGATACTGCTCTCCTGCTAGGCAACTCTTCATTAAAACTTTATACTTTAGGAAGCCTTTCACAGAAGACACACTCCAAGCATCCTGCCCATCAGACGGCAGCAAGCAAGAGAAATTTAGCAACCCAAAAGGATTTCCAGAGGGAGGAGAGTACCGAGGCCTGAACAAGGTCCCGACTGAAGGAGGTGGGGTGCAACCAGACCCCGTTGCAGCACCAGGATGCTCGGAGCTGAGCCCAGTGGGACAGCAGGGGAGACATGGGCTCACTGCGGCACTGGCTGTGTCTCCCACGGCTAGTGGAAGAAGGCTAGGGCTCTGTGGGGCTGCTGCAGGGCACGGCGCACAGCTGAGCGCAGGAGATGTGGATAAACATCCAGTTTTGGCATGGAGTACTTTGACCAGAGCCCTTGGGCTGCCCCGGCGTGGGCGCTCTGCACATGGCATCCTGGCCAGCCGGGCTCCCAGGAACGCGCAGTTCACAGGGGCTGGTTACTCACACTTAGATGATTTCTTTGGGAAAGTCTTTCATGTGCACAGCCTTAGAGAACCAGCGTGAACCAGGTAAAACACATTCACTTCCAAATAAAAGAGCTTTCATGGGTCAAGAGAAGAGGAAACTGAAGAGTGGTCAACACTGATTCATGCACGTTCTCTTCCCCGTGCCAGTAATTTGCCTTTCCTCTCGCACCGCGCTCCTTCTCAGCTCTGTGCTCCTCTCTTCTAACCACCCGCTGCCCTCCTGGTCGCCTGGGCTGCTCCATCTTCCTTCTTCCCTTCTCAGCCTCATGCGTGCTTCGGTCCTGGGTGGGAGCGTCTGTTTGGCAGAGAGACTGACACGAGGCCTTTCACCAAAGCAGCATTAGCCTGCATTTTAGAGCTCCAGTACAGGACAGGGACATTCACCGCGGTCACAAAACCTCTTTTCAGTGCCATAAAATACCCCCTGAAGTACGACAGCCTGAAGGAAATCCCAATGCCTGGCTTCTACTTGAAGGGTCTCATTAGTAACTCTGGGCTTGGCTTGTTGACTCTTTGACTCCGTCAGTACTGACTTGCCAAAGTCTACCTGGTTTAGCCTTCGGCTGATCCGGGGCACAGCCTGGGACACTTGAGTTCCTCGCAAAAAGGAAGAGACTGTATGTGCTTTATTGCTCACCACTGAACCTTACAAAAGAAATAAGAGGAGCCAAGAAGGGCCCCAAAGAGGACACCTGCTTCTGAAGAAAAACCACAGGGCATGAAAAATGGGAAGCATTTCCTAAGAGGGCAGAGAGAGAGAGAGAGGGGATTTAGCTTTAGTGAGAACATCTTGATTTGCCTAAATACGTGAGTCCCTTATTAAATTACTGCCCTGTTGAATAGTGTTCAGCAAAAGGATCAAAACCATGTCATTCTAGATTGTAAATGAGACTTGGGAATTCAGCGGTGAGGGATAAGACGGAAATCTGAAATGCCCCGACGGGCGAATGGCAAAATTCAGGGGGTACAGAGAGACCCAGCCCGGCTACAGGTATGAGAAGCAGCGCTCGCTGGGGGCAGAAGTTGCAGCCTGGTGCCAAAGAGCCCAACGTATCTGGTGTGAGCAGCTGCCTTACCACCGAAACACCCTTCCTCCTGCCACGGGCTCAGCCCCGCTGCCGGGCCCTGGACAAGCAGAAGCGCCGCTGCCCGTCCCGCCGGACGGAGCCGTGGTGCAGCGCAGGCAGGTTTCACATCCTCACCAAGGCTGCCTGACTCCGGGGCTGGGGCTGGACAGTTGAAACCAGCAGTTTCTCAAAAGTGCAGACTTGCAATAGAAACTGAAGTGCCACAATGCGCTGGACTGAAGAGAGCAGCGTCCCCACTGTCCCTGCCGTTGGCCACACAAGTAGCTAAAAGCCACCCCAGGGGGACCTGCCAGCACAAAAGCCCTTTCTTTCCCCCGGGTGGTTTTCCAGTCCCCTTTCTTAAAGCAGCACCGACCCAGCCCGAGTTGTCCCTCGACTCCTCCACTCCCTTCTCGCTCTCCCAGCAGCAGCCAGACTGGGGATAACGAGGGATTCAGCCTCATGAGCAAAAGCCGGTAACAGTCCAACCACCGAATCCTTCCAAGCATCACAGAGATGAACTCTGACCCAAACTCGTACTTCTACCATTTATTTACTTGCTCTTTTATTTTAAACTAGTGTGTTCCACAGAACTAACACACTGCATCTCTTCACCAAACACCCCCTCCCACCCAGCCCATGTGTGCCGCCTTCGGCCCCTTCCAACCGCCTGCCCCAAGTGAGGAGACACCCACATCCACCCCGCACCCTCATCGCTGTCGGCTATTGCAGATTACACATTTCTTGCCTGGGGGGATCCCAGACACTGCCTCGGGTGTAGCTTTCCAAGCATGGAAAGCTGCAACCTCTGTGGCGAAGCCTTGACATCCTTTTTGCAGCGGGGCAGCCCACAGTTCAGCATTAACAGGACTCTCTTTGTCACAGTCGGGGAACTACAACCTGATGCCCTAGGAGATTATTTGGTGACCTCTTTCTGAAGGAGCTGGGACCCAGGTCCCCGCACAAGGACCATCAGCTCCAAGGTGGAGAGGGCCCTGGCTGAGCAAGAACCCTGGGGCTAAATGGGAAGGACTGGGAGTCGGCGCTGCTTCAAAGCCTGTGCCGATATGAAATCCATCCTACAGGTGGGACACCTGATCAGAAAGGACTGGTTAATGTTTAATAAGTCACAAAAACATCCTGTGGCAGAGGCGCAGAGCGCTTCCCTCCCGTTGGGGCACTCACCGTCCTCCTGGCCGTGCAGGTTCTGCGGGCTGCGCATGCTCTCGTCCTGGCTGGGGCTCAGGCTGGAGTTCAGGTGCTGGTCAGCTGAGATCCATGTGGAGTCGTTCATATCAAAGTCCTCACTGCTCACCGATGTCTCATCCTGGAGACAAGCAGGAAAGGGTTAAGTCACTGGGGTATTTTCTTCTCTCCTTTCTCTGGCTTTAACATCTTCTCACTGTACTCCTTCCTAAAAACAATTCCATGGCAGTTTCTGCCCCTCAAGAAGGCTTGCTGGCCCCTCGGCGCTCCCCAAGGCCACAGCGAGCAGCCCTTCCCTCCGCCGGGCGAGGGACGGCCAGGCTCCGCTTCCTGCCTGAAGACGTGCCTGAGCAATGGCACTGTCTCTAATTGAGGACAATTAGAAAGAGCTCGCATCCTGTAGGAGCGGATGGCTGAGCCCTGGAGTTTACCCTTTAATCTCCATCCACCCCAGCATGCTTCTGGCGAGGCAGCGGCATGTGGGAGCTGAGGATGGAGTGGAACTCCATTGAAACTGTAAAACATCTCGGACTTTTTTGAAATCAAGTAATCTGCTACAACAGGAATCACCAGAGGACTGGCACCGGCAGGGAGTGGTCGGTGGGGCAGATCCGGATCGCGGCACTGATCCCCATAGACCGGCACTGCCCGATGCTGCGGAGGAGGCTCCTGGAGCACAGCCCAGAGGGACTGCTCCTCCAGCCCTCTCCGAAGGGATATTGCCTCCATACTCTGATCAAAAATGACAACATGCACCTTGGGAAAGAGCTGGGGGAGGGAGGTCCCCATGGAGGCAAGGACAACCCAGCTTGGGCCAAGAAGCCTGGCCAGCCGCTTGCTCCCCGGCGGCATAGATGACATTCCTCTCTCCCACTCCTGCAGCTGAAAGGACATTTTCTCTCTCCCTCTCGCTCCCTTCTTGCTAACCTTTACAGTACTTCGAGACACAGCCCTTGGATCGCTTCCAGCGCCGGAAAGGTCAGCCACAGGATTTCAAAACCATCATCATAAAGGCAGCACTGAGATCCTGAATGAGAGGAGGGGCTGCGGGACCTCCCCAGGCTGAACTCCCCGAACACGAAGCTTGGGAGGAAGCAGATACGTGTCCCTGTATGAACACGCTCCTGCTGGCGATCCCTTTATCTGCCTTCCCTTCCCTGCTCCCCTCCCAAAGCAATGGGCAGAGACCGCATCCAGAGCCCTGGGGTGCAGGGGAACACCAAAAATGTTTCCAGAACAGCTTTCAACTGTGCTTTCCTTTGATTGAACCATTTCAAAGGCTTGTAAACTCTCTGCTCTCATATTTTTTTTTCCTCCCCCTGGTCCTGAGATAAAATACAATCCCCGCTCCCTTTCCGTGTAAGAAGCAATTGGCAACCACCCCTCCAACCTACGCCTGCGCCTCATAAAAACTGCCCTGTCTGGCCGCCGCTGGCTGACAGTTTTTATTGTGAACAAACAAATGTCTTTAAAGACAGGTTTGTGCTTTTCCTCCCCATTCCTCATCCCTGCAGACACATCTGCTGGCTCGGGGCTCGCACCCGCCCCCAGCCCGCTCCCTCCATGTGCCTCCCGGGGAGTTTCCTGGAATTTACGGCTTGTGAAACCCCGCACGCACCAACGGAGGGACAGGGCTGAGCAGCCCCATGCAGGCCCTCCAATGGAACGGGGAGACCCAGACCCACCCGCGCTGCCAGCCAGGTACCCCCGTGCAGCCCCCGCTGTGCCCAGGTCGAGCAGAGGAGGGGAGGCAGGGGGGAGGCATGGCATCCCCCCGGCTCAACCCAGCACCGCTGCCACACCAGCCACGAAGCGATCCTGCCTCTCCAGAAACTCCATCTTGTACGTACAGGAACAGAACTGCAAAGGTCTCCCTGTTGCAAACTATAAATAGTCTCTTTATTGTAAGCATTTGCAGGGAGGCAGCCACCCTAATATCTGGCCTTCTTCACAAGGCTTACTCAAGATTACTGTCAGAGCTTAAGAGACAAACACGAATGCCAAGGTCCTTGCTGCCCACAGGCTCTCACCTGTCCGGTGAGGAGGAGGAGGAGCCCTGGGAGCGACCCACGGTGTTTTCGGAAAGTGGCTGGTTCCGGCAGAGCGTCTGCAGGGCTCAGCTGCGGAGGACGCCCAGCCTCGGCACCCAAACCGCAACCGGGGAGGCATCCCGCTCTCCACGCACTCACGCGTGGTGGAAAAGCGGTGACACGAAGGATGCCTCGCATGCACATGCTATGTAAAGTGCTTTATAAATGTCTACAATTCTCTCGAGGTGCAATAACATTTGCCTATTATTAGAAATACTCTGGGTATCAAACTAGAAACTGATAAGCTATAAATTACTCAAGTCAAACAAGGCCGTCGCACGTTCACCAGTCCGGTATCCAGCCGCCAGCAGAAAGAGCAGGTTCCTGCTGTAAGACCCGGCCGCCCTGCGCCCACATCCCCAGTGTCACCCCCTGCTTTCCAGCCAGAGTTTTCTGCTTTCCGGCACTAGTACCCATTGGCCAAAACAGCAATGGGACAAACTTCCCGTCAGCACACAGCTCCCGCAGCACAGCCCACCCCGAGGGAATGCAAAGCCAACCCTGCGGGTGGTGTCGGGGTGGATCCTTCACGGCAGCGGAGAATGGCCAAAGCTGGCGGTGGGAATTGCTGAGAGAGCATCTGCTGCCTGCTGCCTTGGGGCAGCCCCTGCAGCTCTGCCCATGCCGTGGTGCCCCAGAGCTCCTCACACCTTTGCGCCTCTTGCCTAAAGCAAGAGAAAGGCCCCGACCGCGAGCGCAGCTCTGGCACCTCTGCCACCGCGGCTCCGGCATCCTCCGCTGCCCCTGGGCTGCATCCCTCTCTGCTCACTGGGACACCAGGGGCCACCAGCAAGCTCCCTCCTCAGGACAACCCTCAGAGACCAAAGGCTGAGCATTGTGACCTCCTCACCTGCCCAGCACAGCCAGCAGTGACCCTTGGCGGTGCCTCCCTCATGCCAGGGACAATCGCTGGGATGGGAAGCACCAGCAGCAACACCCGGAGCACTGACTGCCCAGCCATGGCCCTGGAGCAGCCCCACCTCAGTCTGCTGGAGCAGAGGGATGGCAGCACAGCACATGCCCCAGTGTCAAAACATGGGACACCAGAGCAGGATCAAAACCTAAGCTCCGGATTTCCCCTGGATGCCGATAACCTGGGTGAAGGCTGAGCCTCGAAGCGGGCTCCACCGTCCAGCCAAACAAGGAAGCGTTTCTCAACAGCAGCAACAGCTACAACTCGGAGCAATACGGTAAATCTAATCTACCCTTCCACCCTCTTTTGGCTTGCAAGTCAGGCAGCTCATTCTTTTTCCTCTCTGGGTTCTCAGGAGAATTCTCTCTGCTAATTTCTTCTTTCCTGTAAACAAACTTCAAATGAAACTTTCATTAGAAAACAGAACGCAATCCATTACCAGCGCCTGCCTCAGGACCGGCAGCCTTTTCCCCAGTTCCACGCCACTGGTGGCACGGATGGAAGTGACAGTGGCTGCCCCAATCAGCCAACCTAGAGTGGAACCCCAAACCCCGGCACCGCCGTTGCCGCCCTCCTCCTTCCTGCCTTTCCCGGCTCTGCGGAGAGATCTCCTCACCCCGCAGTAAAGTCCCATCGCTTTGTTTCCAACGTTCAAGAGATTGAGCGATCAAGGGTCAGGCAACGTGCGTGCAGCTCCTCTTCTGCAAGGGGAAGTCGGATCCTGCTGGTGCATTCACAGGCCACACCCAAACATCGGAGCAGGGCTCCCGGCACCGCGCAGGGTTTGGAAAACAACATCCTTGCTCCTCTCCTTATCTACAGTCCAACATTCACAGCTGCTCCACAGACACTCGCGGCCAATATTTTCTGAGCGGCAAAGGCAGACACTCACATGTGCAGGACTCACGCTTGGCATTTCTGTCCCACTTTCCACACACCAATCTTCCAGCGCCGCGCGTGCACGCGTCTGCTGAGCCTCTCAACTTCCCTCCGAGTTAGAAAAGTATTCTTCCTATTATAGAGCTGGAAACCCCGGGTACTGACAGCCGCCCTGGCTGGTCCAAGAACACAGCGAGTCGCTGGCAGATCCAGGAACACAATCAGGACCTCCGGACTGCAAGGCTTTAACTGCTAGACAGGGGTTTCTTCACCGGCGGCTCTCCTTCCTGGAGAACAACCTCCCATAGCGTGGGCTGGAGCAGGGCAGGGGGGGGAAGCTACTCTTATAACCGTATCTCGTAAATGTATGCAAGGCTATCGGTAACCTGCTTATTTTACAGCCAGGCTCAGTTTCTCGGGGACTGCCTTGCAAGTCTCTCTCCAGTCATTTACACGCTGTGCCTCGCGGTTAATATTCCAGGCTCCGAGTCTCGGGACGGTTTATTTTTCCTCTTTGAGTCCTTTTATTTTAAAACGTGTCCTTTCACGCCACAGCCTACTATCCCGACGGGATTTCCTTCCGCCGAGCAGGAACCGAGGCTGTGCGCCGTGCGACCTCCCCAGCACGCAGCCACGCTCAGCTTCCCACCAGAAGCAGCCGTGTTTTTAGAATCAACAAAAGACAACGCGTGATCGCCAGCCCCCGGAGCTGCTCCACCACCGTGCCAGCCGTGACCTGCCGGGCACAGGCAGCCCCTAGACCTGCCAAACCCGGCCGGGGCAGAGCACCTCCCGCTGTGACCCACGGCAGCGGCACAGCGCTTGGGGACGAGCTCTCAGGAAGGCAGTCTCATCTCCGTCTCAGCAACTGTTTAAACCCGGCCCTCTGAGCATGCCAAGAAGGTATTGAACCAGATTTGACCCTAACTTAACCAGTTCAGCGCAGAGAAAGGCTTACTAATGGAAGATAAAACACTCCAGGTCAAAGACTGATACTGCAGCCACAAATACTGTGGTGGTCATTGCTTCAAAGAGCCCGAGAAGCCTTAAAGCACAAGGGTGTACGCTGGCTGTGGTGGCAGCGAGCTGTGACTGCGCTGCCTACTCGTGTGTGCAATTCACACACCAAACAGAACAGCCCCAGCGCTCTTTGTCAGGTCACTTACGTCCTCATTTACTGCAATTTCTGCCGATTTCTACGGGACGCGGCAAAACTGAGCATTTGCTAGTTCCCAAAAACGGGCAAAAGAGTGAATTTAAAAGGCGAACGGCAAATGGAAGAGGAAGGGAGGATCATCACCTCCCCCTCCCCTTTCTCTAAGAGCTCTTCTCCTTGGACCCCTTCCCCACCAGCAGGAGGAGGGTTCCCACCGCCCCGAAGTGGAGGGATGCTGGAGGGTGATGGAGGCGGCCCCGGCAGCCCCTTCCCGCGGCTCCTGCTGTTCAGCGGGGCGGTGCTGAACGCGGGGGCCACCGGGACGGGGAAGTGCGGGGGGGGAGCTGAAGAAAGGGAGACCCGGACGAGACACCCGTCGTGTCCCCCTCCCCGCTGCCCCGCAT
>VXBO01011170.1:11236-34879 GCA_013400135.1 Rhinoptilus africanus | reverse complement strand
GCACCGAGGAGCGCGGTGGGGGGGGCCGCGCCTGGAAGAGCACATTGTGGAGGGCCGGGGAGGGCCCTTCCTCCCGGAGGAAGAAGACAATGTCCAGGGCCGGGCGCCTGCTGGAGAGCGGCGAGAATGCACGGCCGGCGGCACGGCTCGGGACGGCTCCGGACGGCACGGGGGGGGTGGCACCCGNGGGCTGCAACCCGCCCGGGCATCCTCGGCACGGCACGGCCCGGGGGGGGGCGGGCTGTAACCCGTCCGGGGAGGCTCAGCTCGGCACAGCTCGGGGGGGTGGCACGGCAGGGCACGGTGACCCGCAGCCCGCCCGGGGACGCCCGGCCCAGCCCGGCCCCCGCAGCTCCGTTACGGGGCGCAAGTTTCGGGACCCCCGGCAGTGAGTCCACGGGGAGCAGGGTGGGTGCCCCCCAGCCCCCCTTCCCCTGCGCTCGCTGGGTGCAGCGGCGCCCAGGCCCCGCGCTGCCTCCTCCTCCTCTGCTGAATCCTTTTGTTTCAGATGATTCTCCCTTTCCCACCGTGGGAGCAGAAGAGGACCCTACTCTGCCAGCAGCAGCATCACCCAGCGCTGCAGCCTCTGTCTCAACCTTGGATCATGGCTGTTGTTAAACCAGCGGCTCTTCAGGGCAGCTCCTTGACAGCAAAGCTGCCCACCGAGCTCGCCCGTTGCCCCCGGCACAGCCCCGTACAGGGCACCGAGCTGCCAGCTCCCTGGGAAGAGGGACGGGGATGCTGCGACCCGGCTCCGGGCTCCTGCATCCCCCAGGATGGTACCCGCTCCCAGGCAGGGCCCCGAGGGCAGCGGGTCGGTGACCTCCTGCCTGGTTGGGGATCACCAGCATCTCGGTATCCCCCTCCACAGCCTATCTCATGTCTCTCGCTGTTTAATGGTTGTGAAGGAAATAAACCAAGTGTAACGGATTCCACGGCGGAGCCTGTTGTAGGCCGGTGCCAGAGCCGAGGATGGGAACCGCCACATTCGTGTTTATGGCTTGTTAGTGCGGATGTCCAATTATGATGTTTTCTACTCCAGTGTTAACCACCTCACTGCCAGGGAAAGCGTGCAAGGGAGGAGGGGCGGCTCGGGAAGATCCGAGGCTGGAGGTGAAAATGGGTGTCACTCAGTATTGCGTTTCCATCTCCTCCAGGTTGATCTATGGAGCCAGAGGCTGAAGGGTGAGAGCAGAGCCCCAAGGGCCTCTTGTGCTCCCACAGGAAGCGGCCGGCTGGGAGGACAGCGGGCTGCGAGCCCCCAGCCTGGGGGCCTGCTCTGCGCTTACTTCCATCTCAATGGCTGCTGCTCCTCCCTGAAGCTAAAATAAAATCCTGACCATTTAAGGTGAACAGGAGACTTGCCATGGACCTCAGTGGAGCGGGCTTTTAACCCCTTCCCATTGCTGGGCTTTGTTTACTCCTTGGGCTCCCTTCGGCTTCGAGCTAGATTGGCTTAAAGCCATTTAGGAAAGCACATCCCCCTGGGACCGAGGCGCCTGCCCCTCTTTTTGGGGAGCTCGCAGGGAACACAAACCAGCCAGGGTGCGAGTTTGAAGCTCCGTTACTATTCTGTGCTGCCTCACCATGTGGACACTCTTATTTTATACTAAGTGCCTTTGTGTGGGTTAGCTTAATCCACTTTGGAAATGGATTAACCTAAATTTCACATCGGCAAACTTAATGTCGAACAGCCGGGTCCACACAGGGAGCGAGGGAGGAACAGCAATCCAGCAATAGTTTCTGGGCAGGAGCTTTTCCCCGCGCAGAGGAGGGGTCCTGACCCCAAGGGGGGTCACCACCGTTACAAGTGGGGTCATGAGCCCGACAGAAATGCAATTGTTTGTGCCAGTGCTCGGGGTCACGAGGCTGGCAGAAGTGGGGCTCACCAGCAGAAGAGGGGCTGCCTCCAGAAACAGGGAGGGAAGCTTTGGGGAACAGCACGGCAAGCTCCTTTCTAGTGGCTGTTTTTCGGATTCAAATTATCTAGGGGGAAATAACTGGCAATTAGATACAGAATTGGTAATAATAATTTATCAAGCTGTCAGGAACAGGGGTAAGTGCCTTACGGGATCACACGTTAAAAAAACCAACAACATAATAAACCAGTACTACTGTTATTATATTATATATATGTAATACACATCAAATATATTATTTATAAGTTGCTTCCTTCCCTCTCTCCTTGCAATGTGTTCATTACTTCTGGTCCCTGCAAACCCCTTCGCAAGGACACAGATCTGCCCATGCAGAAAACTTGGGGCTCCTTATCAGGCTGTGCTTCCCAGACAGGGTCCCATCGGATGCCACCAGAGCCGGAGCTGCAGGTCCCAAGAAGAGCCGTGCCCTGGCTGTAACGGCCCCTGCACCGCGCAGCCTGCCTGCGTACCAGGCACTGATGCTTCTAAGGGCATCGCTAACGATGCCCTGACCTCATCTGTCATAATTTCCTAAGGCAAGGCTCTGCAAGAATGCCAGGGCTGCTGTCAATCCCAGGAATAAACTACATTTAAGGCACCGTAGGAGCTTAATTGAATAGTTGTGTTGTTGAGGAGTTCGGGCACAGTGATCAAATGGTGAGAGCAGGGGACTGCAGGACGGCAGGATGCGGCCATCATGCCAGAGGAGTCACTGACTCACGGGCGACCTTGTGCGAGTCACTTGATGTTCTTGTGCCTCTGAAAAGTAGGTTAAATAACAAACGGGACCTCCTGCATCGGGTCCTCCGTGACCACCAAACCCTACTGGGTAATAAGCGTTAAAATGCGAATCTCTCAGGGGTGAGGCCAGAAAGGAAAAGGGGCAAGAAGAGCTGCCGAAGGAGGGCCCCAGTCGCACGGCACGAAGGGGATATGCAGCTTTTATCAACACCGTATTTTAACTTCTCTGGCATCCAGCACAGAGTCAGGGAAAAAAAAAAGAAGAGTAAAGATTTGGGAAAGTTTATTATAGGCCAGATTTGTTGTGGGCTGAGGGCTGTATTCCCACTTCATCTTGGTTGCTCCTTCTGTAAAAGTAGCAGTTGTTAGCATCTGGCATATGCCTGAATAAAAGCGTGGGTTTTTTTTTTTTTCCCAGGAGCCAAGACCAAGAGATGGAAAGGAAATACAGCTCTGTACTTCACAGGGTACACCAGTCACTGCCAAGTAAAGGAGTAGGAAAGGAGTTTTTTCTATGGATGGAATTTGCCTTCCTCTGGAGTACAGGGAATGGGCGTTTGAAGGGCTGGGTCAATCGTAGCCAAATATCCCCTGACATTTCTTGCCAAAGCCTGAACCCACAGCACCGGCAGGAACATCTGCATTGCATTACACGTTGGGGATGACCCTCACAGCTTATCTCTTGGGCACCCAGATCACAAGTCAGCATAAACAGAACCACCACTAAACCCATTTTTAGCCATTCTCAAGCCACACTGCATTTTTCCGAATCCATCTTTGTGAGTAAAACTGACTCCTCAGATACGCACACGCTCCTTTTGCGCACACAAGGCTTGTGATGTGGGTCCGAGGAGCCTGTGCAAGCAGGCAAGGTGCAAGCCCGCCTGCGCAGGTTTAACAGCAGCGGAAACAAAAGCGAGTACACGATTCAAGGTTAAAAAGCTGAACCACACAGCTTCATCTTCTGTAATAACGGAAATCATTAATAATAGTTCGCACTCTCAAAGTAGTTGCCATCCAAGCTCTTGAAGAGCTTTATTAGTGAGCGAGACCTCAGAAGTCTCTCTAAGGTATTATCCCCTTTTTAAAGGGAGAAGGCAATTAAGAAACAGCCATTTGTGTGACTTGATCAAAGTCAACATATAGCATGTCAGCACCCAAACCTGGGAGACGATGCCGAAAACCTCACCGTGCAAAGCTTTCCACAGGTACGGGATAAATTTAACTGGATCCAGGATGTTCAATCCATGGATTCCATGGATGTTAAATGCTTTTACCACCCTGAGGTTCAGGTTTTTTCCCCTGGGAATGTTTCCTACCTCCACTTTCCAGGACCTGAACCAAAACTTCGCTTCCATTTCTACTGGGAACAGCCGCCTTTGATGCTGGTTACCGCACAGGGAATGGGCAGCGTTTCTCCTCACCAGTAGGGGAGGTACTTGGAAGAAATGATGAATTAAAGACGTAAAATGTGGTTTCTGGCCCTCCTCATCCAGTGTTTCCAGAAACACTCTGAAGCAGCTCAGCTTTATCAGGCTCCTCGGACTGCACCGCTGGATAACATGCACCAAGGGCAAGTGGTTCTGATCACCCATGGGTGGATCAGCCCCAGCACAGGAGAGCCTTGCTGTGGGGCGAGCAAGGAACCCACGTGGGCTTTGTGGGCCATCCTGTCCCAATGGCCACGTCCGTGCAGTGCTGAGCTCCATGGAGTCACAGTCACCAGCCCAGGGGTCTCCGCACCCCCCAGCCAAGTGCCACCAACCCCTCCATCCTTCCGGGCACTCCCACTGCTGGTTCCTACTGCCCAGTTCACATCTGGTGTGCCATGCCCTGCTCCTGCTTGATCCGACCCGGCCCTCTCCAGCACGACAACCACAGCTCCACCGAGAGTGAGACAAACTTCTAAACGTCCCCCAGCCACCTCTCTAGGACCTTTGTTAAGCCACAAAACATCACAAGGAAGCGAAGAGACAGTGGGAAAGGGACCAGCTTCTCTCCACCAGTGCACAGCTCCCAGTGAGGAAAATGGACCACGCAGCAACTCAACACATGTGAGCAGCTGAGGAGCATGAATCGTGCCTGGCATCACTGGAATCGGGCAATGCGGCTTCGTTTAAATTAACACCTCCTTTCTTACAGAAAACAGTGTGATTTCCCCCAAAACTGCAAAGAGTCATGGCCTTGGCATCACACCTCATTTGAAGGAGAAAGCTGCAGAGGCAGAATTTATCGCAGCCAGCCCAAGTCAGGGTCTCAAATTGTTTGCTTGCGTTGAACCCCCACTGAAGATACACAAAGCTCACCTGTAACGCGACTACGCCAGGAAAAATACTGAAAGATCTACACAATGGGAAAGAAAAGCTTTCAAGTTTTTACGAGCTGGGAATGCCAGAGTTAATTCCAATAACAAAAATGAGCTGACCTTCACTGAAAGCAAGCCATTCACACGAGTTTGAAACCAAGCTAAATGGTTTGATCATCTGACCTCCTGCATCTCATGAGCCATTAAGGCCAAGGATGAAAGTTTTGCTAAACTATCTTTGCCAGTAAAGAATGCTGCTATGATGGCTGAACCTGCCTCCCCGGCTTTTGCCTGGACAAAGTCTCTCATTTAGGGCATAATTTAAATTTATCTGGCAAAGCCCACTTCCGCCAGCAGAAGCTGCATCTCCACTAGAGGGCTTTGCTGATGCAGATCTACGAGCAGGCCATTATCGCATAGATGAAATCTGTATTTCAAACAGCTCTGGTCATGGTGCCTCACTCTGTGTGTACAGCCAATATTCCCTTTTCTTTTGTGGGTAAGGATGCATTAGGGAACTTCACTAGTGCTCCAAAATGTCTTAAAAATTAACATGAGGAAACAAAGATCTTCCCAAGCCAAGGAAAGGCCTCTTGAATCAGAGTTCTCTCATCAAGTTGATTTAGAGATATTTATTCCTGATGATGTTTAGCACCCTCTTTAATGGACTGGGAAGTACCTTATCATCCTCATGTGATGCAAACACATCATCCCACTTCCTTCCAAGTACTGACTGCATGTTTCTGCCTTCTCTGCCCGTCTATGAACACATACAGTGTTTCTTTGGGATCTCTTCCCTAAGCATTCAAACAGATAAATTCAGGTCCTGAATCTCACGCAGCAGCTGCCAGCTCTGCCAGATTTGGGTCTGGTCTCTGGACTACGTAAGGAGAGATGTCCACAATTGTCGCTAGTGAATTTACAGACTGAAAATGAAGATCTGGTGTGTCCTCTTCTCCAGTCGCTCGCTCCCCTCCCTGCCTCTGCCAGTTCGGCACCCCCAGGATTAGCCTGGAGATGGATCCGAAACAGAAGGAAGCAAGCGAGCTGCCAGGGGAAGATCCATCTTAGCTGTTCTGGTAATACTGGAGCCCTCTGAGACACTGAAGCGAGTGAGCACAATAAAAGGTGGGCCAGGGAGAAAGGAGAGTGGAAGGAGGAGGACTTAACATCACAAACTGGCCTCTGGTCATGAAGCTCCATGCGCTCCCAAATCCTGCAGAGGAGGCTCGATCCTCACCAGCATTAGACAAAGCCAACTCCCTGTACATCCGTGGGATCTGAACCCCTCCATGTCCCCTTGCAGGATTACTCTGCTGTTTGGGTTAAAACATAGGTTCGAATTGTGTTTTGAAAACCACTTCACATCCACGCGCTGCCACACACTCCAGGTTTACAGGGAAATTACTGGACGGATGGAGTGTGTGACGGTGCAAGACAAGGCTCTGTCCCTTTCAAACACTTACAAGTCAGCGTAGCAAAGCCATAGCAACAAGAAAAGTGCTTGTGTTATTTCCCATCCAAGAGCAGCTCCCACCATTCACTGATTGCATGACCTTCTGTCAGCAGTCATTGAACCAACCTTTGAAAACATTTCTGTATCATTTAAACCTGGTTCCTCGGCCCTGGACTTGTGTCTGTCAAGGCAGTAGCAACATCTCCAGAGCAGAGAGTGAGCCTGGTATTTCATGGATTTCTTCTAAGATCTTCGTATTCTACCAGCCACCAGTGGAAATCACGCCCGACAGTGTGGCATGAAAAATAAATCCAAAGCTGAGTTTGAATAAGACAGAAAGGACTGTCTGGAAGATGACTGCAATAAACTCGAATAACCAATCATTTAAAAATGCTACTATTTATTGTTTGAAAATGAGGTGGAAGGATCATTATAGATAAATATCAAATATCTTCTTTTCATTCCTTTTTGCTGCTAGATTGGGAAGGTCAGAAGTTCAGAGATGCTTTAATGCCTCAGTAGATACCCTGAAGTGCAGCGCTCTCTGGCAAGGGTAAGGGGCCTGATTTTTCTCACCCATGTGAGAACTAGTATAAAATGGGAATGAAGGAAGACTCACACCCCAGGAGCTCCTGCATGTTCTAGTGAACCCAATTGAAGCAACATGGGTTGCAGTTGTTTTCCGTCATGCCAGAATAAATGTACTGACTCCAGGAAATACATTGAAATATGTTCTGCAGGAACTCTCTTCATTTTGGGAGCAACCATGTAAAAAGCTCCTCTCCTGACTGGTTTTTTTGTGCCTAAGCAGAGATAAAATGCTTTCTCTAAGGTTCTTCTGGCTGTGCTTCCTTGTGGAGACACTGCTGCCCTAATACTGATGTGCTTAACAGCACTAATAAATCAGAGTTACATGCACACTTTTTTCCCCCTGAATAATGAAGTTAAAAGGCCACTTTGGCATAAATTCATTCATTGTTACCCCAAGTGAAGCAAGTTCCTCCTGGTGCTGCTGCATCCAAATAACTGCTTTTGGCAAAAGCCAAGTGGAACACAAGGCAGTTGCTTAATTTCTTTCTATTATCACCATCAAATGTTGGTGAGTGCAAGGCAGTGAGGTGGCACGGCAGCAAAGCTGAGCTAGAGAGGAACCAACATCGTTTTGTAAATGTTGGTATTTAAAAACCATGCAGTGTATATTTGTGGAGTGCAAACAATCTTTAAAAGCAGGTTGTATTTTCTTCCTGTTTTGCATTTGTAGCAAAGTCAGAATTATTTCTATTATCTTTAGAGGAATTTCACAGTTAGTAAACACCTGCAACTCCCTAACCCTAAAGCTCCCTCCCTGGGGAGAGGCAGAGCAGCAGCCCCTGTTTCACAGCCCGTGCTCCACAAAGACTGCCAAGATCCTCAAGAAAAAAAAAATGGATGGCACTGTCATGTTTCCAGTGCAAAGCATGAAGGAAGAAAATAGCAGGAGAATGCTTGGTGGAGGGAACCGAAGCCTGGTATTGATATTATCACATGCAATAGGAAACAGAGCGTGTTTTGAGCTGTGCTGAGCAGGCAATTCCTGGGTTCATTCTGCTTTTCCTCTCTTCCTTCACACAGCCTTCAGCATTAGCAGCTCCAGTTATAGCCAGAACTGCCTTAGGAGCATGGCACTTGTTTCCCCAGGGGACGTCGGGGAGCGTCCTGTATCTCAGAACGGCCAGCACCCAACTCCCACTGGATTTTCTCCACCAGGTTCAACCCCCTGTATCCTCTCCAGACTGTTGTTACCTCCAGATCTGACGGAAAGCTTTAACGCTTCAGAAGTCTGAGCAATAAGACTGATCTTTTCTTATTTTGCTCTCAGGAATCCGTTTCAGTAATACACCGAACGGCAAATTTTACTTCTTCCAAATAGGTTTTTCCCGTGGCTGCTACAGCTTGAAAAGCTTAGAAAGCTGCACTGCAACATACCGATGAGAGCTCAGGAAAAGAAAAACTTTACAGGCAGGGAATAACATCAAGCCGTTTGATTTATGATCTAAACCAACAACTGCTGGTTGCCTCAGCTGGTCCCTTTTTTGTTCCCGTATGACATATGCTTCTACTCCGATCTTAGCTAGCTTCAAGAGTATTCGTGTCAGCAGCACGTTATATCTATCTATCTAGTGACAGCTCCAGTGCAAACTGCTAAACCAAAATGCAGGGTATAAAATTCTCAAATCTCTACATTACCAACCAAAGTTCTCAAAACAAGCATCCCTAAGCACGTGCAGTTTCAACACTCAAGATTCAGTACTAAAGTCTGCCAGCTTCTGGAGTGTTTTTTATTACGGAAATAAGATCAAACTGTAAAATAAATCCAGTTTTCTACCTGTAGAAACTAGGTACGGGAGTTTAATAAAGCTTCATAACACAGTTTTCCTGAATAGAGGTTTGAAGCCAAGAGGAATTAGTAGAAAATGCATAAATGGTAACTAGACAAACCTCTCAGACCATCCCTTTTTATGCATCAAACTTAACTTGAAAGTAACGCCTCAAATGCTGAAAAGCACAGTTAGTCTTCATGGACCACTGAGTTCCTAGCCTTGGTGAAAAACAGGCTGGTAGTCATCGGTACGGACAATGGTAGGGTCTGCAGTCTCAATGCCTCTCTACTAGGGGTTGCACCGAGACCCAGCAAACACTTTGCACAAGCCAAAGGTCATTGGAATATGTCAGCTTTCGATCCTATTTATCCAAAAGTGGTCCTGAAGCAGCCATCAGATGTCCATCCACTCCATGTCCCCAGCCCAGCTCAGCCCAGTTCACACCAGCCCAGCGCAGCTCAGCCCAGCTCAGCCCAGTTCACCACAGCCCATCCCAGTTTACCCCAGCCCATCCCAGTTCACCCCAGCTCATCCCAGTTTACTCCAGCCCATTCCAGTTCAGCCCAGCTCATCCCAGTTCACCCCAGCCCATCCCAGTTTACCCCAGCCCTGCCGCCCCGGAGCTGTCCATAGTTCTACCGCCTGATCCAGCCCGAGCGCAAAACCTGGCGCATCACAGCCTTTCATGTTTCAAAAGCCCCTAACATAATTTATTGCAAACAGAACCTCAAACCCACTCAAGCATCCAACACGCGCAAAGGAAAAAAGCTCCAAAACACAGAAGTGCTTCCAGCCAGATGCCATTTTGTCCTCCAGCAAGAAGGTTTCACTGCTGAAGCGATGGAGGAGCTCAGTATCTCTCCACCTCTCTCCAGCAAACCCACATCTGGAATTTTACACCCTGGCAATGGATGCTCTAACCAATGTCCCTTTAGATAAAAGTACCCACTGGGCACAACTTCACAGGTCAAGCTATCAGTAAGGTTTTCCACCACTGCACAATGCAAATTCTTTCGCTTCTTGCAACTGGCAGTAATGTATGAGATCAGATTCAGGTTTCAGTGTGCTGGAAAGAAAATCCAGCACTGGCTTCCAGTGCAGATTGTGGGGAGCAAGTAAAACATACTTTTCTTTTTATAGTCTGTTTCCATGGTGCACAGAGGTTCCCATAGCTAATTCTGCAGCTGCAGAACTTCAGAAAATTGCACAGCCTGGGTATAATCCTGTGGCAGTCTGCCCCATCCATTCCCAAATCAAAATCCGGTGGCTTAACACTCTCATCAAACAACTGAGCCTTCTCCCACTTTGATACAAGAGCTGAGTAGCTGAACTTCCTCAAGTTGCCAATCCATTTAAGACAGCACTGAAGCGATCGAAGCAAGGTCTGGGTGTCAGACCCCATCTGACAACGGTCCCAGGTAATTAGGAGGAGGTAAAGAAATAAATTTCCATTTGCTGTATTTATTTTTAAGACAATTTCTTAGAAGAACTGCACATCTAAAGAACAAGCAGACTGTTATAAGCAATACCTGCATCGATTCCATCTCTGCTGCTCTCCGCTGACAGACGTAGCCCTGTCTGCTTTCTCTGAGCCAGAAGACCAGAGACACGCTGCCCGCCCAACTTCCAGGCACCAACACTTGCTGTACTTGGTCAGAGCCTGGATAAACCGGCCATTTCCAAAAGCATCCTCCAAAAATCAATGTGCCAAGCACCAGCCAAGCACCTTCACCCCCTCAGCACAGGCAGAAACCCGCTCTGCACCTCGCACCACCCTGCTCCCGGAGCGCGACTCACCTGTTCCTGGGAATTCATTACCCGCAGCTTCATTTGCTTCAGGTAAGTAGAGGTGAGGGGCATGTTGTAGTCAATGATCCCAGAAACCAAAGAGGAAGGCGGTTCGCTCTCTGAAGAACAGACAAAAAACTTCATTTAGATACAGGGATGTGGAAGCACA
Source organism: Rhinoptilus africanus (assembly GCA_013400135.1). Classification (NCBI taxonomy): domain Eukaryota; kingdom Metazoa; phylum Chordata; class Aves; order Charadriiformes; family Glareolidae; genus Rhinoptilus; species Rhinoptilus africanus. The sequence goes on along the minus strand of VXBO01011170.1, from coordinate 24,141 downwards.
AAGCTATGATGTGTTCTCATAATCGTTAAACTTATGTATTTAGAAGCTCTTAAAATCCCTTGCTAGCGCTGGTGCCCGCTGAGCTAAGGTTCCTACAAGAACACGACCCCACCAAGAACATAATTACAGAACAGATGTTGTTTTGGGAAAAAAAAAAAAAAAGAAGCATTGCTGTCACCTGCGGAAAAGACTACACATAATATATAATTTTTCAGTCTACCAAACTAGAAAGTAGCAGAGGAAGACACCGAGTCTTGCCGATGCCTCCGAAGCACTTCCATGCAAATGGGATTTATGCAGAGGTTGATGAACAAGAATATATTTGCAGCTTGCCAATTTTGCTGGGATTCCCTCAGGTAGGAGTTAACATTAAGGCAACTTATTAAGTATCGCTATCTGGTGATGAAGATTATTTTTAACACACTCATTAAAACACAAACTTAATTTTAACGAACTTTAATTTAAATTCTTCCTGTTGATTCCTCTGGCTGCATCACATCGAGCTCTAGAGATCACTCTAGCTTCAGACCGCTCCCGCAAATCGTGTTGTCGAGCCAGACCAGAGGAGTCCCAAAAAGATAAAATTCTCAGTGATTTTTCTGAACCCTCAAAGATTTGTCAGCTCTGCCATCATCACTGTGGAGCTTGCCAGCTCTCCATGTAGGACATGAAGACCACTAGAAGGATCCATTCTAACACTGAATTTACAGGTTTGTGCAATGGTTTGTTCATGAGGAAAGCTGCCATTTCCCACAGAGATGGCTGTTGGCCGAAAGGAAGATTTCTTTGCCCTCAGTACAGGCAGATCCAAGCGTGGAGAATTAACCCAGCCTTCCAGCGCACTCTGAAGGGATGTGTGGTGTCCACTGGAGAGTGAGCTTGAACGACGACGGATGGAGAAGGATTTCCAGGAGCTGAAGGTGAACCGATGGTGGGAGGTTTCCATTCCCACCTCTGAATCTCCCTGGCTGGCTTGCATTTTCTGGGGTCCCTGGTTTCACAGGCACCTCTGACACAGCCCCTTGAAAAAGAGCCTTCACAAAATGTTTTACAGCACCTTAGAAAACCCATCAACCCAAATGTAATGGGCCTGCTTTTCAGAAATGCTGAATATCACAAAATCCCAGTGAAACTCAGCAGACCCAAAGATCTCCACACCTCTGGAAATACCAGGTCTAGCATGTCTGATTAAGAAATGACCTGACCCAAAAACCTGTCTGTAACTGGCTTAAACGTCACATAGGATTTTGCAAATGTCCTGTGTTGAGACATTAACTGGGTCCATAGAAATACAATGGTTTTTTTCCAGGTCTATTGAATTTGTCCCTGGGCAGAATATATTTGCAGGCCTGTGGATACAGGAAAGGGGAGGCAGAGGTACTCAGGCCATCAGTTTGCTCAAATACTAAGGTGCAAAGCTTTTAGGAACCTTGTAAACTAATTTCTCCCTTCTTTTCTCATGACTGTATGTCAGAGCAGTCTCTGGTCTGCTTCGACCTTAAAGATTAACTAAGAGCACTTTTATGTCTCTCTATATTAAGCACCCAAAATAACCCATTATTCTACTGTGCAAGGATGTTACTTTGTGATGAAAAGACGCTAAAATCCCAGTGCAAGGGGTGGTTCTCAGAGTCTGGTTCTGCGGTGAAAAGGGAAATGGCTCCCAGGAACAAAATCTGCCACCTTACACAGGCTGGCGGGGGGGTCATCAATACTTCTTTTTCCAGTAACTCTTCTTTAAGAAGAGTTTAGGAAACCACTTGCTAAGAGTAACAAAGATAGAGCTGTTCTTTCCTTGAAGTACAGGTGTGGATGAGGTGAGTCTTTCCGACCTCAGAGGCTGATATGTTGCTCTCCTGCCACCCCCCACTTAATAGTTCAGGGCTGCAGAAATGAATGAGGCTCAACAGAAGCAGCTCAGCATCCTCACATGGCAAGGAGGAGGGAGGTAGATGATCTTTGGCGCTTAGATTCTGCCTGAAACCATCCTGATGTAAATCTGGAACAATCCCATTAGCAGCCACAAATTTACTGTGAATTTGTGCAACTGCAACAGATAAGAGCTTGAGCCTAAGCAACCAAAACCTTTATTCTTTTTTAAGCTAACTGGAAAAGAAAGAAAACCTTTGTTTTAAAAGGCCTGGGGGACTCCACGGGTACAATCCTCATATCCTACGTCACCAGAGGGGCCTACTGGAATCCTTTAGCTCATTTTTCAAAAAGTTCTCCGTATCACATGCCCCATGTGTTTGACATACAGATGGAGCAGGCGGAATGGTTTCAAGTGAAATGGTTTCGATCCTAATTCCACACTTGTATAAGTCCACTGGAATTAGTCCTAATTTAATAACAGTGTAAAGAGATCACAGCGAAGTCCAGCGACGTTCAAAGTTTCCCATAAGCGAGACAATTTGCTTTTATGAATTATGTGGATGCCCTGCAGGGTTTGATGTCAGATATGTTTAATTAGAGATTTTTGTGATCACAAATGAAATGCGTTGAGATTTGTTTAATGGACAAGAGATGGGAATGACTTAATTTTTTTTTTCATCTTACTGAGTTAAACTTTACCTATATATGCTTGTACGTGTGCATATTATATTAGGTGATTTATGTACACCTAAATAACTCTTCTACAGCCCCAGTAGTTTTTTAGGTGATTTGCTCCTGATAAATTCCTGAGTATGTATTAGTGAAATCAGACACTTTTCCCCAGTAAAAGTTACCTTATCTAATCTACTCCATGCATTTTCACAGGTACTTAGTCACTATTTAGGTACTATTCAGAGCAGAAAGGCACTTCTGTCCTTCCACTCCCAGTGGGTAAGAAGCAGGACTTGTTACATGGGGGATCCTTTGTTTTCCTGTTTGATTTATTTTGAAGAGAGCTGCTAATGGGGAAAGCTTTATGAAATTATTATTGGCATTAATTTATAAATTTGCTCAGGACAGCAGGACCTCAGCTCTGATTTCCACAGCTAAGATGTCTCTGGGGAGGGTACTGAGCACCTGATACTCTCTGAGCCACCTCTGAGCCAGGATGGGTGCTCCGGGAAGGCATGGGAGACCCTGCGATGGTGGGTGCGCAGGAGGGAGTCCCTGAAGGAACAATGGCCCTTTTCATCAGCCGCCTCCTGAAAATGGATCCTGAGCTCCAGGGTGGAGGGCTTGGCTATTGCCAGGCGTTTAGTGCAGTGTGTCCTGCTTTGGGTCAAGCCAAGAGGCAACATCCTTGTTTGCCTGACTCAACTCATGGCCACCCGTGACGGATGCGGCGCAATCAGCGTAAAGGTCAGGTTTGCTCCCAGTGAGGCCAAAGGCCAAAACTTCTCTTGACCTAATTGGAAAGAGGGATCGGGCCCTTAGCCGGCAGAGTGGGAAGTGCCACAGTAACGGAGCTTAGACTAATAAATGTCACATAGGATTATTTGGAGAGTTTCTAAAAAATATAACAAGTACAAAGCATTTCAGTCAGTAGCTTTGGGTAGCTGGCACACATAATCCACTTAAACGGAACCTCTGGGCTGTCCCTAGCTCTGCTCCTAGCAGTAAACAGTAGGAAATCAGTATTTAATATTGGAAATTTTCTATTGTTGGGTCCTTTTGTTCATTTAATTCTGCTTCTCTGCTTGATAAGAGCTGCCAAATGAACCTGTTCGCCTTAACAGTTTTGAAATAGTCTAACTCTGCAGCTTGTTTATGTTTTTTTAAAGAAGGGATTTTGTTGGGTGAAACCTCTCAGAGTCAGTTTGATCCTTTGCACTTGATCGTGAACATGAGTTTGTAATTCAGAAAAAACCCACACAAACGTCAACTTTAACCGCTTACTCTGGAAGAAAACCTGGTCCTATCTTATGTACCGCTTACGCATTTTAGGCCTAGGAGCTGCAGATTGGTTCCATTTACAAAAGAACCATAATGAGCCAACCACCACAATGGCCACACTAACTGGTTGTATGCATAGGCATAATATAACATTGATTACCATAACACTTTCCGTTATCAAAAATAGGATCATGACGTGCATATCTATTAATTCAAATTACTTCTTTATCAGAAACTTCAGTTATTTCATACATATTCAGTGTCTTTCATTACAAAATTAATCGTTTAAAAGAAAAATTTTAGCTCGTGTTTTCAGAAATCGAAGTTTCCACCCACATACGATTGCGGGTTGATTGCAGACATATCTGCAATATTTCTGACCCAAGCTTTGCGCTGGGGAAGCTCGGAAAGAAAGCTAGGCTGCTTCTGCTCTCTAAGCTGTAAACGGTGACAGACAAACCAGATTTAAACAATTTTTTTCAGCTTGGCTATAAAAGTGCAGGAAAAATAACACAGGTTCAGTAAACCATTAGGTTAAGAAGTATCTCTTCGATGGGGCAGTATCCTGACAGCTATCAGTGATACCGCGCTGGTACAAAACGCTGTGTCAGCTCTGCTGGCAGAATTCACTTGCCTTTACCTTTGGGCTCCAGTCCGTTGGAGTTGAAATGCATCCTCTTCTGGCACTCGGTGCAGCTCATCAGGAACCTGGTCACAGCTTCTCTCGGGAGAAAAGCGTACGTCTCCGCAATCTGGGAAAATAACGAGACGGCTGTATGTGCTGGGTGAGGGAGAATGGAGAGCCGGGCGGGGGGCGCGGGAGGCCACCAGCACCTTCCCACCTCGCCTGCTCCGCCTGGCCAGGAACATCAATGACTCACAGCAACACACCATTCCCTTCAGCCTGGTCCTAAGATCCCCGAATCCCTCCCTCTGGAGCAACTGTTGATGGAAGAACATTTTGAGAGGGTAACTGGTGTGTCAGAAAGGCACCGGCTCGCAAATGACAGCCCTTTGGGCTCCCTGCGTAGCGACTCCTTCCCAGAAACTCCTTGCCATTCCCCCTCAAAGTCTGGGAAGAGCAAAGCTACAAACATGGAAGAATCAAACGGGAAAGTAAGGTCTCGTCAGCTCTGTTTGCATTGTTAATTACCATCACACCAGTAACCTGAAGAATCCATTAATCTTCAGTGAGGGCAGGTCACTTTTTCCCACAATGACAATCAATTACTGTTAATAATACTTTGCACTTCTGTGACATATTTTATCTAGGGAATTTAAAACATTTTTACAAACAGTAATGAATTAAGTCTCCTGAACCTTTGCGGGATATTTGTATTTTACAGATGAGGAGAAGCTAAGGATAAATATTTAAAACTTGGATGCCTGAAGTTAAACACTATATCCAGACCTAAGCACCCACAGAAGATGCCTGGCTATCACAGAGTCCTCTTATTCCAATTAATCCCTGCCAGCAGCAATTTTACAGTATTTCTAAAGATCAAGACTAGGTTATCTGGAGAAGGAATGAGGCAATTTTAATGGAGATTTCTGTAAGGCCAGAAGAGACCATCAAATCATGGAGTCTGACCTTCTGTGTAGCACAAGTCAGGGAACTTCACCCAGGTTCTCCTGCAGCCCTGTGGTTTGCCTAAAACATCTTTCAGGAAGACATCTGGTCTTAATTGGAAGGCATTAAGAGGTGGAGAGCCCACCTCTTACTTTGGGGTTGGTTCCTACGGTTAATCACCCATCCTGTTTGGTCTAAGTGACTTGTCTTAGCACGGCGGTTCCCAAACCAGGGGCCGTGACCCCAGCAGGGGTCACAGCACTTACAAGTGGGGTCATAAAGCAGACAGAAATTCAATTGTTTGTGCCAGTCCTCCGGGCTGCGAGCCCGGCAGAAGTGGGGCTCATAACGGGAAGCAGGGCTGCAACCAGACACCTCGCCAGCGAGGGCTGGTGACGGGGCTGAGCCGGGAGAGCAGCCCAGGATGTCCTCATCCCCCTCCTCTCTCCAGTGGGCATCACCCTCCCACCTTATTTTGTTGACAAAAATTAAAAATACCTAAATTCCAAGCCTTTTTCTGCCCTATGGGAAAGGGTGATGCTTAAGCTTGGAATGAAATAATCTTATAGAAGGGGTGCAACGGGGCAGAGGGTTTGCTTGATCATGGGCTAAAGCAGCCCCGTGACCCACCGCTGCGGTGGGAGGGAGAGACATTTATCTCCACTGAGCGGCAGCAGAGCCCGAGGTTTTACATGCATGCTAATGCCAGATGGGTGGAAAGTTCAGGCAGGGACCTTGTCCCAGCCGTTCAAATGGAGGATGCGGTGCCTGGTCCTCATGGGATTCTCCTCCTCTTCAGCTCCAGCCCCATGGAGCTCTGCTGTGACTGAGGGGTTGCTCAGCTCAGCCTTTGCCTCTGTGCGATATTCATCAATGCACGAGCAGCAGGGACTCCCACAGAAACGCTGAAATTAGGAGCCTGAACATTGCCGGTGGCAAACGCGGTGGTGTGGCGCAGGCTGGGAAATGTCCCTTCGCGCTGCCTGCAGGGCTGAGCCCGGTCTCCCTGCCTCTTTTGCTCCAGCAAGCCCACAGTCTCTGCTGCAAACGTTCAGCTAATTTTAGTGATACAGTTGTTATTTCTCAGCTGATTTGATGCTCTGCAGAGCAGACAGCTTCCTTGATGAGTTATCTCCCATCCAAACTCCCTTTCTGATTGCCTCCCTCCAGAGGTCACGGACAAGGGCAAACTCTCCGGTGCCTCTAATCAGAAGCGGTGGGGAAAGGGAGAGGGAGAGAAATGGCAGGGGACACTGAAACCTCCCGAGCTGACCGCCCAGCGGCATCCCTTTGTGCACCCGAGCCACGGCGCGGGGTGCCGCTATGCAGCATTTCACCTTCCAGCCCCGGCTGCAAAGGCGCTCCAGGGAGACAGGGCATGAGCGAGGCCAGCCAGCCCAGCCAGCAGCGTCCTGCCAGGTCAGGAGGGGATACAGGCTGCTAATGTGATGATCTCAGCTCAAGAGGGAGACGGAGGGGTGGAGCGTGAAGCTCTCTGACTGCTGCGAGCAGGCCTGGGAAAACAGACGGATCCAGCCTGCTCCCCCGAGGCTGTGCAGGGCACAGATTAGTCCTCCAGAGAGCTGAATTGAAGGAATTAGGGGAGGGTCGGAGTGGTCTGCTGGGGAAATGAGTGGAAAGGTTTTGAATTGTGGTGGGGCTGGTGGGGCTGCTCCCCCCCCAGACTAAAAAGAGGTCACCTGCCCCCGGCTGCAAAGGCTGTGTCACAGGGGTAGGAGCTGAATGTGCAGGGCACGGAGCGGTGCCAGGAGTGGTGAGCACAGAGCCCTGCTCCCTGGGGGCTCCCACCACACGCGGGGGGGTTGCAGGGCACTGGGCTGCCCCTCGGGCACCGCCAGCACAAACAGCCACGGATGAACCCAGGGATACAGGCAGGACAGACTCCACCCCTGAGCTGGCTCTGGCAGCCATCGAGCCCTGCATAATCGCAGGCATCGTGGCAGAGACCAGGGCAGCCTGCACAGACCTCTCCAAGATGATGTATACACCAGAGACACCAGCCAGCCACTTCTGTCTCTAAGCGACTTGGTCCTTAGGGCTGTACGATTCAAGGGAGTAGCTCAGTTTTGGACAGTAAATTCAGCTCTTCTTGTAAAAGGAGAGCCCAAATGTTTGCATTGAAGGGCTCTGCAGAGTCAGGAGAAACAGCAAGCTCCCTGGAGAAGCACACTTCAAGCTAAATTATTCCTGACCTAACTAGAGTGGTTTCAGGATGGATAGAGCTGGTTCTCAGCATCCATGGAGCACCTGACGAGACTTAGCTCAGTGCCTGCCTCCATTTTGCAATGGAGGAAGCCCAGCCATGGGCTGGTGAGAGCATCCACCCCACTGGGGAAGAGGGGCAGGTTCTGGCTGTGTCCCAGTCCCTCTTTCTGGCTGCTTCTGCCCTTCAAAGCCCACGCGAGACTTTTCCCTGCAGCCGACAGAGACAGGGAGGCAGATGGCACAGGGCAGAGTGCACAGGGGACTGGGCAAACATCCCCTTGCCCAGCAGCAACACTGAGCATTTCTCTTTTTTTTTTTTTTCCCCCAGACATGTAGAGTTGTCCTTGCATGATTCACTTGATCTTTCCTCTCCAAGCAGCCGCACCATCGTGCTGCCACTGCGGCCCAGCTTCCCATCTCCCAAGCAGAGCCGCTCTGCCTTTAAACGACTCCTCTCCCACGCCTCCCCGCACAGGCGAACAGGACCGTCCTTCGCCTCTGCCTCCTGCCAGCGGCTCTGCTTCTACCTGCCCTCCCATCCCCATCCCCATCCCCCTGGGATGCCCACGGCCCCTCTGCCCCTTCGCTCCCGTCTCCTTGCTGCCCGGGGCATGCGAAGGGGGAGTCTCACCGCTCGGTAGGTTTTCTTCTGCCCGGCATGTTTGGGTGCTTTGCCCGGCTCCGACGAGCTCTCCACATGCATCGAGTATATGATGTCAAAGAAATCTTCCACCACCGCCACGCGTTTCAGAGAGATGCCCTCGGGCTCCGACAGTCCATCTGCCCCCTACAACAGTGCAGGCAAGTTGAGTTAGTGTCAGCGATGGGTGACAGGGGTGACAAGATCGGCCCGGGGCTAATGCGGTTGGAGGGGGCAGAGTCGCAGTGCTCCAGCCCGGGGCTGTCCTGGGCATGGGGGATGTGGGGGATAAATTAAACAGTGCTCCAGGGAGGATCATGCTGTAGCCAGGGCAGTGGCGGCTGCTGCTGTTGTGCTGCTAAAGCTGCCAGTGAAATTGGGCCAGGAACAAAAAAAAAAAAAAAAAAAAAAAAAAAAGGAAGAGTCCAGAGTGGAGTCACAACCAATCAAGAAATTCAATTTTCATAATTTGGGATGATTTTGCTAGGCAGGGAACAGGCAGAGGAAGCTCTTTGGACCTGCATGTGGTACTAAACCATCCTGGGAAGCCCCACAACATGGGGCATCCTTGCTGGCTGCCATCCTCGCGGACGTGGATCAGCCGGCTGGACAAGGTTTCACTGTGATGCCAGGATACGGCCCCTAAAGGAAGGAGACAGAATCGCCCTCCTTCCCTGCACTGACCTTTCCAAGGCACCCTCCCTCTCTCGCATACGCAGAGCAGCTGAGCGCTGGCAGCAGCAGCACAGCTCTTTGTGTGTTAGGATGTGCTGGAGAGCAGGAGGCAGTAATTCTGCCACACGGCAGTGGTGACAGACTGGTGGGAGTGGGAAGTGTGGGGAGCAGTGCTCCTCGGAGCTGACTGGCACCGTCGGTGTCAGCTCACACTGGCAGGGTGCGCCGCGGGAAGGGGAGGCAGCCTTCGGTACCCGGCAGCTGCTAACGGTGCTCCGGCACAGAGTGCCAGAGCCGGGAGTGCTAATGGAGACAGTCAGAGGCTGCTGTAATGGCAGGGGGTACCGATAAAGGGCCAGGCTTTGAGAGGTCGCTTAGCTTTTTCCTTGAAAAAACGCCATTGTTGCATAGACAGCTGTATATATACATAAATATATGTATTATATACACATATACATACATATATATATATACACAATGCATCCCTTCGAGGCCTGCTTTCCAAAAAGGTATGCTTGGATGCCGTCCAGCCGGTACACACCAGGCTGGTAAGCAGCAACCTGCACATCTCAATGACCTGCAAACTATCTTTTTTCACGTGCATTCAGGCATCTGGGCATGCAGGCGGAGGCTGGCAGAGGTCTGCTTGCAAAGGGAACACCCACTCCCCTAACCTTCCTTTTTTTGTTGTTATTGGAGGTTGGGCTCTTGTGTGTCTTATACGGTCTATAGATTGAATAAATGCTGTTCTTAAGCCACCAGACAAGGGACTCTCAAAAATCAATCATTTAGAGGGACTGCCTTCTGCTAAAGACTATTTTCTTGGGGAAGCAGGCTTTTAATATAAAGTGCTGCCTATTAAAGTTGGTTCCTCATCCCGATTTTGGAAGAGAGACTGCCGTACCGGGCACGGATTGCAGTGGGACAGGTCGGTGTGATCACCCGGGACACAGGCACAAGGATTTTCCAACACAAACCACCTCTGCCTTCTCCGGGGAGCCCTGAGCCGTATATAAAGGTGGCTGTAACAAAGAGAATATTGAGAACGAACACAAGGGGCAGGGTGGCAGTGCTGCCGTGGTGAGGGTCGGGAAACTTCCCCCGCGGGAGTGTCTTTGAGGAATATAGATCTAATTTCTTCTGTCACCATTCGGGGAGTTTCACTTTAATCGAGGGCATGGGTATTCCCTGCCAAGGAGGAGTGGGCATTAGGAGGCTTCCTACTGACCAGTAATCCTCAGAGCAAGGTTGAAATGAGGGTAATTACAGAAACAGGACAAAGAAAAATGCATCAGGAGAAAAGCACAGTCAGATGCAACAAGAGCAGCCCGCAAAATTAAGGTTGTAACCAACCCCATACGCAAATCACTATTTCCAGGGCCATCTCAAGCAACTAAAACCCTCCTCCCTGCATGGCCAACGGTTCCCTATTTCCTCCTTGGTTTCAGAATGAATGCAGTTAAGGTAACCTCAGGGTCTGGGCATCGCTACAGCCTCTCTGCGCCTCCAGCACTGCCTTCTCCACCCTGGCTGAATGCCTGATGCCGAAGCTGCCTCCTCAACATCCCATTCCCCGCAGCGACCCTCCCCTGACTCCTTGCATCTCTCCGTCTCCTCACCAGCCTTGTGACTTCTCTCCCCATGATGATTATTTAGCTCTGGGAAGCAGGTGAGACGCATGGGGTATCAGAGCCACTGGATATAAGAAACTGTATCAAGTCAGTGCTTCTAGGATTACAGAGGTTTATATATCCGGCAATATAACCAAATGTTGACCTAGGATTTAAGAGGACACACGCGCTATAGCCTACCTCTCAGAGGGGCCCACGCCCCTCTGGTTCCTCCTTCCACACCCCGTATTGCTCACGAGTATTCAAGGCGTGAGTCAGAGCCCGTAATATCTCAGAACGGCTTAAACACCCTTAGGTTTACAAAGCAATAAAAATTCATTTGGGGAGAAGGATGGGAATAAGGGATGCTTTTACCCCCTTCTGATGCTGGGGCTTTATGGGAAGTCACCTGCCCCCCAAATGAGTAAAAGATTTCAGGAGCAAAAGCTCAGCCTTGAGATAAGTGTTTGGGAGCGGGCGGCATTTCAGGTGCTGAGGAGAGGAAGTCCCTTTCCCACCTTACAAGCATCCTCCTTTTCCCTGCATTTGCCCAGCATTAGTTTGTCTCTCCCCCTTCCCAGTCTCTCCTCCTTTTCCATCCCTGCATATCCCATCCCACAAATCTTGCCCCCTCTCCCGTTCTCCTGCCTCCTCCCCACCTTCCCAGCATCTCCGCGCTCTCCCTCCTCTCACCTCCTCTCCTCCAGGTTTCCCATAAGGTCTTTTTCCTCCCCACATACCCTTTGTTTTCCCCATCACCTCTAGTCCCACATTTTTTCGCTTGCCTCCTCCTCACACCAAGCAGCCCCCGTAGCCCCCTTGCCCGCCGCAGCAGCCCCCTGCAGCCACCCCCCTCCAGCCTCTTCCCCGGCCCCAGTGCCCTGGTCCCTCCTGAGCCTCCCTGGCTCCGTCTTCCCCACCCAAGGCCCTCACCTCCCGCTCTCGGGCAACCGGGCTCTATTTACAGCCCAGAGCCGTGCCAGGAGGGGGGCTGCTCTGGGCCGGGGTCACCTCACCGCCCAGGGGGGACCCCCATCACCGAGGCCAGCCTGCCCGGGGAAGGGGCGACAGCCCTTTCAGGCAGAAGAAGATGCCCCGGGGCGAGGCACCAGGCTGGGCTGCGCCACCGCAGGCCTGGGGACCGGCCATGGCATCTTTGTTCTCGCCAGCCGCCCTCCCTCCTGCCCGCCGGAGGGCCCGCTCGACCCCCGGCCCCCGCTCCCCCGGCCCGCCGCCGCCCGGGGCCGGGCCCTCGGGGAGGGGGGCGACCGGGCNGGCCCCGACCGGACACGGGCAGGGCACCCCCGGGTGTGGGCTGGCCCCGGGGAGCGGGCAGGCTCCCCCCTGCTCCCCGCCGCCCTCCCGGCAGCCCCGCCATGGCTCCCGCAGGGACCTGCCCTGCCCTGGAGCCCCACAGCGGCCCCCGCCCGCCGCCATGGCCGGCCTCCCCTTCCCGCTCCCGGCCTCCCAGGCCCCTGCCGCCATTCCTCAGCTGCCCGGCTTGGGTGTGAAAACTGTCACGACCAGAGGGATTCGCGGCTGAACTACGGCACTGACAAGCAAACCGGGTTTTCCGCCGGGCAGCGGGTCTGCGGCCGGCAGCTGCCATCCGATCCCCTCGGCGGTGACCTCCGTCCACCCCGAGACCTTGGGAGCTGCCACCGCCCTGGTGCGAAATCAGACTCCCAGCCCGGGGCAGCTCCGCGGAGAGGCCGAGGGACGAGCAGCAGGCTCCCCGTCCCTGCGAGCCCTTCCCTGCCTCAGATTCCCTGATTTAGGGGAAGCTCTGGGGGGATTTAATCTGAGCTGCAAGACAGGGAGACATCCTCCCAAAGCCTGCGTGCTCCCAGCTCCGCTTCAGACCAATTGGGCTGGGCTCTGCTGGAGTAGCCGGTATCTGCCTGGGCTGGGCTCAAACGCCCGGAGGATCCTGGCTCTGCCCTGGCACCGGCTGGCAGGGACAATCTCTGCCTCCTCCAGCGGGGCTGGCAGCTCTCCTGGAGCCCGGGAAGCTGCTCCTGCTTCGCTGCTCCACGGAGAAGCTGCCCTTTCCAGAGAGGGGGATGCGGGAGGGCCATCGGGCAAGGGCTGCTGGAGCAGGAGAAGGATGGGAGGGAGTGCCGACTGCTTCCCCATCTGCTGTGTTCAACGGCAGATAAAATGCTCCCCTGGCCTTCGCGCCAGGGGCTGATACCAGCCGAATTCAGCTTCCTGTGAGTCAAAAGCCGCTTCCTGCTGGCGAGAGCCCTGCCTGATAATGGCTGCGACTCTCTTCCCTGGCCGGGGAGCAGACCCTCTGCCCTCACCTCTTCTTGCACCTCCCACATAAAAACGCTCTTCTCTCTATCTCCCAACCACA
>VXBO01011170.1:297-11197 GCA_013400135.1 Rhinoptilus africanus | reverse complement strand
CAGTATGTTAAACTTTAATTTCCCGCTGCTGTCTGGAAGGGCTGCTGTCACCCTCATCCCGGGGCCACCCGAACAGCAGGTTTGGGGCCAGCCGTATCGAGCTGCCCCTCAAGGTCACCTCCCCTGCATGCAGAAAAGACACAGCGTGGTTCCCTCTGCCTGCGTTCCCACTGCCCGCTGGCAGCGGGGCATGGCCACCTTCCCCCAGCCGGGTCAGGATAAGGGTTCCTCAGTCCCACGCTGGAGCGAGCCACCCCACGACACGACCGCGGGCGCCCCAGCGCGCGCCCAGCAGCGCTATCTCTGCAGCAATCAGCCGTCCCTCGCTCACGCTGAAAACCCGCGGTGGTTCCCTCCGCTGCCATGCGCAAAGGTGCCATCACATACCTGCTCTGAGATCAGCAATCTTGGGTTTGTGTTTTACCTGGAGCACTCTGCTCTCTTTAAGGCGCCTTGCTAATTTCTACAACTTGTGTTTCGTTCTAAGGAAATTTCCGTTCTTTAGAAAAAATCAGTTGTAACAAGGAGCCGCCGTGCACAGGACAAAGCAGCTGGACACGAACTGCGACATATAGCAAAGGATGAAATCCTGCTGTGCCGTCAGAGACATCCCCATCGGATGCTTCAGAGACGATACCTCGAGTCCATCTCTCCGGGCAGCCCACGGCCTCCCCGGCTGCCTCCCGCGCCCGGTGCCGTGGTACCGCCGGCAAACAGAGCGGCGAGCACAGGCAGCAGAGCCCAACTACTCCTTCGGCACAGGCTTCAGTACCAAAACAGACGTTTTATTTCAATATGGACTCTTACAACTTTTGATCAAGAAACTGTTCTTGGTACTTCTCATCTCTGGGAAGTCAGCCCTTGATTGGCTTCTATATTTAGACTTCTCCAGGGCTTTAGGAAGTTCACTCCTCATGGTATTTAGGTGTAGGATGAAAGCAGCTTTTGCGGGGGATATGTTAAACCACAGCAGGCTCCCTCTGCTAATGCTGCGAGGAGAAAGAAGAGCTAAATTCCTCGAACTTCCCTCTTCCTCTTGTCCCTCATGCCACGGGCACAGTGCATGCCTTAGAAATAGGCACTGGGGAAATGTTAGGCTGAGAACAATACCAGCTGTATTGCTCATAATAAAAAGAACCCATCAGAAGAATATGGGAAATGGTATCCCTTACAGATTTTGCTCTTTTTTCTCCTGGAAACATTTTGCTGGGAAATTTTTCTGATCATTTCTGGTTGAAAAGTGGGGGGAAAGCGGTTGCTCAAATCTTGATGATGTTTTCTCTGTGCTAAGCATTTATGTCATTTTCCGCGAACCACCAAGCAAACATGAAGTCCCATCCTGCACTTCCAGCTACAGTCCTACTTACTGCAGTAAAACCAGCCCCGGCTCTGCTGATCAGCCGAGCCCTGGAGACTTCATTTCTCCAGGGGAAACCAAAGCACAAAGAATAAGTCATTTTCCCAAAGCTACGCGTTGACTCAGGCCACGAGCCGGTGGACCGGTGTGCCCGAGGCCCTGGCCGCCAGCCTGTGCTGGGTGCATTTGCATTGTTTCTCTACCCAGAACTACACCCAATACTTTTTTTTTTTTTTTTTTTTACAAAGTAAATACTTCCTTGTGAGGGGCAGCCGGGCGCATTATTTTTAGATGGCAAACAAAGCTGAGGTGTATATCTTTCAGTGGGGGGACAGGCAGCTCTTAGGAGCAAGCTGCTCTTTCAGCTGAGCTGTCGAGATGGGTCCAGGCCTTTGCTCTCACCTCGACTTATTCCTCTCCTGGCTCCCAGCCCTGGGAATAAAAACCCGACGGCCTGGGAGGGGTGAGCCTGGAAATGGCAGCCCTCTCTCCAGCTGCGGAGAGGGCCCAGGTTGGCTTTGCTGCGGGGCTGCCTTGCCGGCTGGTGCCGAGGGGAGGTGGGCGAGTGCGGGGTCTGGTGGATGGAGAACAGGGTGCTGCTCTCCATCCCGGGCCAGGAGGAGAAGCCCGGCAGGCAGAGAGGTTTGCTTGGATGCCTGCTCCGCCTGGGAGGCAGAGGACATTTTGCACCGCGCAGGAGAGCAGAGCTGCCTCGCAGCGGGCTGCCCGCCGGCAGGAGCCGCGGGATCTGGCGCGCAGAGGCAAGCGCAGCGCTCCCCAATAAACGTGACCCCGCGCCCGGCTGCCAGGAAGGAGCAGGGAGCCGGCGCTGCCCTGCCTGTGGGTTACAGGGCAGGCGAGCAGGATGTTTGAAAGGTAAAAAAATACTGGTGGTTGTGGATCCCCCTCGCCAGGGAATTTACAGACTGTCTCTCACACCGTCAGAGCATCATTTCTCTTGGTTTTGGTGAGAAAGGCTGAACACTCGAGTGACCTGCCTGGAAAATCACTCCCCTGGGGACATTGTCTTCCCACCCGTCAACTGGGGACCATGGCACTGCTCGGCTCTGCAGCGTGCTGCCGGCGTGGGAAAAGTGTCACATGGTGGCTTGCCAACAGGGAAGGTATCATGGACATTATTATTTGGGGATTATTATAACGTCGCGGTATTTTTTAAACTGTAGAGTTAAAATGTGAGGGTTTGTGTTTGTTTGTTTGGGGTTTTTAAATAAATCTGTAAGGATGGCCAGCTATTGCTTAATATCATTTGAATCTTGTTTTAGGTGATTTGGTGGTGGTGGGGAAGCTGCAGGGGTGGGAAAAAAGGTAGACTGCATTTATAATGACAAGAGGGTTAATATTGCACAGCATCCTGAAAGAAATCTAAAACCAGAAATCTAAAAATTATTGAAAATATGTATCTATAACACAAACTCAAACATGTTTAGAGCTGGCTCTTTTCTTGAAGTAACTTATCAGCGTGAGCCATCTCCACAGCACCGAGGCACTAATCAAATAAAGATCACTACCAAAGCAAAATCTTACAAGTTGGAGGGGGACAAGGCACTGTAACAAGTGATGAGGTTACCTGTCACAGCAAGGTGACCCCTCTCTTCCTGGGAATAGACCCAGCAGCGTTAGGGCAGCCGTGCAGCATCATCATACCTACAGCGAGGACAGGGGGATGTCAAAATGAAACTAGGTAGGAGGAGGCACAGAGCAGCAGCGGCAATTCAGCTCGTCACCGGCAAGCAAAATTATGTAAAATAAGTTACAAATGATGCTACAGTGAATCAAGGTCAGGCTGGGCTGAGAGGCTGAGCCTTGGATGCCTGGCGTCCTGGTGTCAGCTCCCTGTTCCCTGGCAATTCCGAGTATGTGGGCCACAGTTGGAGACTCCCACAGGAACAGCAAGATGTGCCTCTAGGAAAATGCTGACAGCTCAGCAGCCGTTCACAGAGGGTAAACGCCTGCACGCCCTCCCAAAACCCAGCCTCCTCGCCAGGTAAGGGCAAGGCAGGGCTTAAGCCCTGCCGTGGCCGCGGTGGCTTGAGCACAGCCCATCCGTGGTGCCGGAGCCTGGAAATGCCCATCTCCCGCTTTACCCCACCACGTCGCTCGCTGCTGCTCCCTGTGAATGCGCGTTGGCTTCAAGAATACTGCGCCTTAAATGCGGACGGTGCCAAACCGTGACGGTGATGCTGGACTCCATCACCCCCTTTCCCAGTGTGGGAACCCAGCAAAACACGCGGCAAGTGTCCTCGGTGAGAGCAGACGCCTACTGCTGTCACTGCGCGCATTTATTCTGGGCTGCACATGTGGCTCTGTAAGGCTGGGGGGGGTCCTACAGAGGGAATTGGGGGGGCATGGGGGAGAGTCGTTGATGGAAATCTGTTAAATCTCTCCCTGCATTCATGTAACCCCCCCCCCCGCTCTGTACTCTGGATGTTTCCAATGTAAGCTCACAAGGTGGACCCCAACTCTCCAAAATCTGAGCTCTGACTTGTAAATGGTGCCCAGGAAGGATTCCCCATTAACCTGGGATGGCCAAGTGGATTTTTTTGAGCTCCTGACTGAGACTACAAGCCGGAGGAGCAGACGTCAAGCATGTCGTTTAACGCTCCATCGTGGTAATCCATCCACAGAGACTCCTCTCCCAGGTCTGACACAGGCCAGCAACATCCCATCACATCTGGTCTAAAAGCTGCATCACGGCAGGTTGGACACATGGGTCCCACCGAGCTGCTTCACATCTGGCTCCCCCTGCTTTTCTGCGAGTCTGTGTCTCCAAACAGGGATGCTACTGGGAGCAGGAAAAAGGGAGGGCAAACCAAACGGGGCAGGGAAGCCAGACAATTAATACAACCTGCCCTCTGCGTGAGGAAAAAATTGGCAGCTGACAGGTTATAATGTGCGCAAGCGGGATCTTCACAGGAGAGGTGAAGGCTCCATTGGGGGCCAATTGGACGGTTAATTAGGAGGACAAAGCAGAGGGTTCGTGAAAATGTTTATGAAACTGTGCTTGGCCAGGGAGCCTCTGAGAAACGCTCACCAGAGAGGAGCTGCTTTTGGTTTGGAGGAGGAAACATGAGGGTGAAACAGCAGAACCGAGCACCGAGAGAGAAAATAGCAATGCAAATGTCCGTAAGAGGGACAGGGGATTCCCAAGTGCGGTGCAGAGGAGTTCAGGGAAGGACCCTATGACATCTAATTTTTCTAGAAATACATGGGCCGTGTCCTCCTTCTTCCTCCTCCCTCCCTGGTCCCCACCCCTGTGACCAAAAAAACGCCGGGGCAGTGCGGAGCAGCCTCTGGAGGTAGCTGGCAGGCAGCCGCCGCCGCCAGCCAATCCGTGCTCCGTTCCCCGTGCAGAGAAGGGCACGAGGAAAGCAATTAAACCGAAGCTTTGATTAGGACTCACAGATGACTGCTTGTGTTAGAAATGCCTGAGCTTCTTTAAGCGTCTTGGCGGTGGCTGGAGCCGGCCTGATCCCCCATCCCCTCCTCGGCGCGTTGCTGCCGCAGCAGGAGCGTGACTGATGCTCTCTGTCCCACACACGGCTCCGAGAGCTCAGAGGTAGGAACCAGTTGCTAAGAGACAGGACTGTACTTTCCAGCCCACATCCAGACCTTTGTCACCAGCTCAAGGGCTTTCTGCTGGATCAAAACGCCCAGCGCAGGTGAGTGGGAGCAGACAGGCCTCCTCCCAGCCCGGCAGAGACGCCTGGTCCCGGCTCGAGGAGCCACACAACCGGCATCCAAACCGCTGATGGGAATGACAAACGCGAGCACGTCCCCAAGGGACCAGCTCCCCCGGGCTGGCTGCTTGTCCCAGTGCTGTCAGACTGCAAACTGGAACGCCCTGTGGGTAACTGGGCACCACAGCAGACGGTACTTGCAGCACTGAAACCCAGAAGGTTTGGGATGTCTCGGCAGCGTGGATGAGCATCCCGATGACTCAGGGTTTGCTTTGAGGTCACTCCTTCAAACACAAGCCAAGCCAGGAGTCCCAAATTTTATTCTCCTTTTTTTGGGGGGGTTGCCTGATCAATCCGAATTCATTCTTTAGCCCACAGATTCCCATAACACAGACCCATCACTGTATCTGCCAAGCAGAAAGCCCAAACTCTGATCCATGGAGACTGAGCTACCCAATCTCCCCCAGAACATCCCCTCCCTCTCGGTGAGGAACGGGTCCATCCGAGCCGCCAGCATCCTCTCTGCCCGTGTGTGGGAAGGGAAACGCATCCCTCTGGGCTGCCGAGCCAAAGGGGAGCAAGGACAGAGAGGAACCATTCACACAGCACCCCGCCTTCCCGCCTGCCATTCCATGAGAGGCCCCGTGCCACGCTGGCAAGACAAAACCACCCTCCGCTTAACTGAACTCCGCTGCCTTAGTCTCAGACAGGCGGGGAAGAAGCCCTTACGCCAAACCTCTGCGCTTGCTGTCTGCCCCCATGTACACGCACGCGCAGTCTGCAGCTATTTCTCCTCAAATAAATCGCTGCCCTTTGGCACCCGCCATAAAAGTGGAAGTCAGCAGCATTCCAACAAAGGCGACGATTTTGGCCAACAGGTACCAACTTCTCTACAATCAGCTAATTAAACCAGGCACCGAAACTCAGGGGTGGCTTTGGCCCATCTTGATGCAATTCTTTAGAGGCGGGGACAGCCGATGTAAGATCAGGAGAAGGTATCTGCTAATTTGCACTGAAGAAAGAGAGATGAACATGCGTTCCCCTGTCACAGCAATGCGGACAAGGTTTTGGGAAGCCAGAGTATCTGCGTGGGCTGGGTGAACGGACACCCCAGCGATGCTCCTCCGCGCCTCCGTGGTTTCCCCGCCATTTCTTTGTCCACAATGTAAGTTCACAGCCTGCTCATATCAGGCCGAACGTAACAGCAGGCTGTAGAAATGATATTAGCAGGACGTTACTGCTGAGAATGGTTTGGACAAAGAGATTCTTGAGAAAGTTCTCACTGAAAGGAGTGTGGCCACCTCTCCGGCGCTCTGCGGCTGTCCTTAGTCAGCAACCGAATTCCCCTGGTCAGAGCAACCCCCTCTGAGTCACGGCCCCCGAGGAGAGGTGAGAACAGCCCCCACACCGCTCTTACAGATGGTCCCCTCACCTCCTCCTTCCTTCAGGGCCCTGAGGGCTTGGACCCCTCTTTCTTTGCAAAGGTGGGACGTAGCCTGAAGAGTCAGAACAACAGCACCTCATCAGACCTGGATTTCCTTCCATTTTAGCTTCATTTAACAAGGTCTTGAAGAGCTGTGCTTTTTTTTTTTGCTTTTTGACCTTCTTCAGAGCAATACCTGCCAAGAACCACCAATTTGAAAGCAATTGTGGGGTGAGGGAGATAACTTTTGGGTGGAAGTTACCCAAAACATGCTGTTCCTCTCAGATCCACAGTGCTGTCGGTGTTTCTGGACTCAGGTAGGATGCACAGTGCAGATGGTAGAGAGAGATTACTCTTTTAGAAACGGTTCAGTCAGACACGTATCAGGGGACAGGGACCAGGAGGAGCAGTGGGATGCGGGACCTTTGCTGATGTGACTCCAGGTCTCACAAGCGACGGTGACCATGGCAGGGGGGTTGGAACTAGGTGATTTTTAAGGTCCCTTCCAACACAAACCATTCTTCATTTCTATGATTCTATGACCAAAGCCAGTCCCCGAGGCTGAGGCTGTCTGGGAATGGTGGTATCTCCCGCTGGAGCTGCACCATGTGCGCTCTACCACAATACCGACAACCACGGTGGGGCTGCCTTCTGATCAGGCTTGGTGCCTTGGCAGAAAAAAAAATGAAGGACTGAATTAGATGCTGTTTACCCCCCTTATCCCTAGAAGCGGTTTCAGCAGGCTGTCCCGGAGGGATGGGAGTGGGCAGGAGCTGGAAATGGGCTCTGCTGCCAATTCTCCTGTTCCCAGCTGGGCGAGGAGCTTCATTCTGCCAGTCTGCGTAACTGCAGATCGTCAGAGCTCTTTAAATTCACCTTGCTGAGGTGCTGGAGGCTTTTGCTGCTGCCTGGTGAGCTTAAGCCAGCTCTCAGGCCCAGAGGACTGGCTATCACTGCTGTGACTCTTACCACGGGCAGCTGCAGGAGTAAAAATTGCTCCTGATGAGGTGCAGACTTGGAGCTGAATCTGGAAGGGACACCGATGTAGCAGATTTTCTCTAGACCTGGGACTGCACACCTGGGCCACCATCGTGGCAGTCTCCTAAATGCACATTTAAATGTAAACCTGCCATCGGTTCAGCTCCTTGGAAAAGCCAGCGCTGCCCCACGTGCTCAGGGGTGGGCTGTTTCATAGCAGGTGAAGGCTCTGTATGCTCTAAGTAAGGCTTGTGCTATAGAAGTAATAGACAATTTCTCAGATAATACCCTCAGGCCCATTTGCCTTGTCTAAGGCTCTTCTGAACGGGCTTGATTTATTTTTTTTTTATCACTTGAAGTCCACAGAAAGTCTAAGTGGTTATTCACATCGTGAAAACCTTCTGTTGACTAATGTTCTGAGAGGTTATAGATGTGCGGCTTTTTTGGGGCACTGAATATGGGCATTGAAGGGTACTTGTACCAGGAAAAATGTAGCCTCTATTAGCTGTTGGAGCAGCATCTTTCCAACATGCCCGGCTTCTCAGCTCAAGCGTTCTGCCACTGTGCTGTGCTGTCCCAAAGCCTGGCACCGTGGCTTTCACATCACAGCACTCCCTGTCTCTGGAGCTAAAACGCATTTAGGGATAGGCTGTACCGTGAGATTTATCCGGTGTCCCCTGTGATGCTTTTCCTGCCATCGGTGAAAGGCCTCCATCCATTTTGCTTTTTTGGTCTCATCAGTTCTCTTTACAGCACTCCCCCCGCGACGGTACCTTTGCTCGGGTGAGTTTCACCAGGCACAAATGTGAAATAATTTTGGACATCTGGCTCCAGGGGAGCCAGCGCAGGTGAACTGTACTTGTACAGCACCAACCCCCCCTGCACAAATGTCCTCAGCCTTTCACTAACACCCACAGGAACCCCAGAACCTCGTGGCAGCTCTGCCGAGGACAGGGATGGAGCCGGAAAGCCAAATCAAAAGTGCTGCAAAGCCTACCCAATCCTCCAGCCTCCACGCAGCCCCCGAAGGGCCCGTCTGACGCCAGGCTTTCCCCCCTGCCTCATCCCGCAGCCCTCCAGCCTCCATCACGGGCTGCCAGGATGAATCTGTCCTGCGAGCCTGACCACCGCTCCGGAGCTGTGACAAGCTCCCACCAGGCACGGGCGAAGTACGGCATCGATATAGAGAGCGCGCGTAACCGCTCCCTGCGGATAATGCCCAATCCCAAGTCTGAGGCCAACCCTCCCCTGCATGCCATGCTGCTGCTACAGCCAAACCCAGCCCCAGCGCCCTTGTCACCAACGCCCCTTGTCACCAGCACCCCTTGTCACCAGCGCGCTGCCCATTTCCCCTCGCCTGCCCCTGTGTCTCCATCTCACTCCACATTTGTATGAGAAAGACTGTCTAAATGATGCTAAATGCTTAGGACAAGAGGGACACGAGATTATAATGAACGGCATCTTAGCACCTTGTCAGGAACAAATTCTCCCACAGTTCTTAGCAAATCTGGGGAGAAGGGAGAGGGGTTGCGCATCCAGTGCCAGGGTTCGGTCCAGTTTGCAGATAACGAGGTGTTTTACACCTTAGCATGTGTTACCCGCCTGAAAGAAGGGCAGACCCGGGCACTTTGGGCTGTATCCATTGTCTGTGCTGCAGTAGCACACAAAGATACACCAACCTCCTCCTCCGTACAGCCTAAACGTGTTTTTTTCCAACTCCTGTCCTAAAGGATGCAGCATCCAGCCCATACCTGAATGAGGCTGTCAGACAACAACGTCCTACACTGCTAAACCTCACGTGTTTATCTGCGGAGGGGTTTTTTAATTGTATGTGTTAAATGTCCAGCATCTTTGGGACGTTCATCTGGGAAAAAGAAATCTGAACAGTCTCTGTGCCAGACATCCGTCCGCACTGCTGTTCCTATTCCCAGTGCATTCTTTGAGAAGACCACCATCTGCTCTGACCACCACCTAAGGCAGATGCCCCCTTCTCAGTGCACAGTCCCAGCTCTCAAGCCACCCAAATCTGATTAGGCCTGTTCTGATGAGAGGCCTGGAGGAGGGCAAGGGAAAGTTACTCAGGAGAGAAAATAATAACCACATGTTAATTATGTTTTCGCTACAGATGCGCAGAAAATGCACAAACCAGCTCAGGATGCGTAAAGCCAAAAAGAAAAAGTCCACCGTGCTGCTGTGGGGTGGGGTATTATTTATTGCATTTGGGATAATTTTTTAATAATTTTTTTTTTTCCAGGGAAGGAGTGGCCCCAGCCCTGTCAGGGGAAGGAAAGATCTTATCCCCACTGCTGCCCTCTACACGCTCTTTACCACCTCTCTTCTAGCTTTCACTCCCTGTACCTNCCTGTCTCTTCAACCGTGGGACAGTCCCGAGCATGCTGCTCCTCCGGCAGATATGCTCTGAGAAGGACAAGCGGACAGGAGGAGCGGGATCAGGTTGCTGAGGAGCAGAGCCAGGAACAAGCAACCGAAATGCCGCTCCAGAAGTATTTGGGAAAAGCAGCTAAACAGGCGTTAAACCACAATATACGCTTTACTGTCGAGCAAAAGGCTCATATCGACTTCAGGAATTATTTGACTGCATGCACGAGAGAAATTAAATACACCCACAAACCCAGCCCAAACCACCGAGGACGAGGAGAGCACTGAATTATCAGGAGCTGAAGAAAATCCCTGTCAAGTTATCTCTAAATTTGAGAGCCACTTTCAGGCAAAACCAAAAGGCAGCAACTGCATCCGTCTGAAACCGTCTATGGGATTCCTGGCAGAGAGGGGCACGGTGGGCTGGGGAGGGCTGGGACAGGAGGCAACAACTTCTACAGACCCAGCACCGGAGGATTTGAGGGAGCGGGATGACTGGTGTTCCCCTACAGCCAGTGGCTCTGCAAAGCGCTCCCAGCCCTAAACGTCCGGGCAGGCGCCGTGGGCGCTGTGAAATAAGCGGTATTGCCCCTCGGAAAATTCAGTTGTCCCCCGAGGGCATGCCTGCTTTTTGTTTGTTGGTTTTACGGGAGCCTGGGTGTATCTCCTATCTGTAGCCTGCAGGGACCCTGCCACGGAAGATGCGGGGGCCTAGACACGCTCCTTTGCTGAAACTTCATCTGTGCCGAAGCCCTTTGGGAATACGCGGGCTTGCGCCGGCCTCGTTGAGCTGCTGACCCTAGGGACCCCCTCCCGGACAAAGGGGAGGGGGCGTCTAGCTAGCAGCAGGGTCGAGGGAGTCTGGCTCGGCCTCTCTGGGGTACCATGACTCTGCAGCATTTGGAAGATCTGGGATAGAGTCTCCGGCTAGATGGAGAGGACCCGGGGGAAGTGCGGTATCTGCGGAAGGGGGGTACCGCTCCTCATCCGCCCTCGGCAGGGGCTCTTTGGTGTTGGGGCGGGGGGAAGCAGGAGAGGAGGGCTGCAAAGAGGTCTCAAAAAAAA
>VXBO01011169.1:28801-45244 GCA_013400135.1 Rhinoptilus africanus | reverse complement strand
ATATTATAAGGTGAATGGCTTGATTTTATTCTTGTTAATTCATGTTTATTGCCTTGTCTACAGCTTCCTGTTGCGAGTCTTTCCAAGCAGAATATAGGCATCCTACTTCATCTTCCCTCTTACTGTACTTCCCCATATCTGTCAAAGTCAGCTACCAACTGTCTTGTTACTATATATAGCATCTCTGCTCTTAAATCATGGTGGCCTACTGGAGAACATGAACCTTCCACTGCCTTGGTTATCCCAGTTGTTATTAAGAGCAGGACAAAATTAAGGTCTATCTCACCAGCATTGATATTGTTGATCTTCCCTACACCATTAACTCAACATCTCTGCTAGGGACCTTCTAGGATGCAGTCCCTAGTATTTGTTCTCCCTCTTATAACAAACACATCTGCTAGCTTGTAGTGCTTTGCTAACAGATTTGTCAAAGAAAGGCTGGCAAAACAGCACCTTTGCTTGGTGTTCGTTGAGTATCTGGAGTGATTCTACCTCTTCTAAACAGCAGCTTTAATATCCATACTTGTTTTAACTTTGGTTGAATTAAATTAAAACCACTGTCTACTTTGCCCAGGAAAGGCAGGGGAGCTATTATTTACAATAAGCACAATTTAATTCAGATGTGGAAATATAATCTAAAAACTGATTAAGGAAATTCACTTAGGGGCTTTCATGTGCATAGCTGATTATCTTTGGTAGCATTTAGCAAGGTGGAAGGTTTGATTCTAACCAATGTTGTTTCAAGGAACTGTCAGGAATACCATACACATAGCTGGTGTGATGTCACCAGGAACATGGATTTGCTTTTTTGTTTTTTTCTCAAGAAAAAAAATTCAAGGCATTTATTATATGTACTTACAGGAATTATGGAAGATGAAGCACAAGAAGAGTGTACATTGTTTTACCACTTTGCAAAATAATATTTCTATTAATAGCTAACAACTCACAGTTTTGCACTCCAGGCAGTATAGCATGTAATAAATAAGAAACACGAAAATACTGGAAGCTGCAGGGAGGTACCCACATTAGTTTATATTCAGTGCACCTGTTCAATTTCTAGGGAAGATGTGGTGAGAAGATGTGTTATTTCATGAAAAGCCTGTTGTACTGCATACTGATGAGGCATAACACATACTGCTTTTAACATAACAACAAACCCTCTTGGGATTAGAGCAGGCATCAGCTCAAAGTTAAAGACACTTTTAGCTCAGGAGTACACTGCCTCTGTCCTTCAAGCTTTTTCTTTGGTCTGAGCCCTCAGCCTATCAAAGGTCTGACTTGTTTACATACCTTATGTGATCAAACACTAAAACATTTCTGCAAGTCATTGTTCATCCTCAGTGTGGTTTCCTCTGAATCTCAGAGGGGAACCTCTACTGATAGATTCGTCAATGTTCCTCAAATGGAAAGGAGATACAAACTTTCATCATCCACTCAAATGCCTTTATAGATAATTTTTTTCTTCTTTTTTTAGTTGTAGGTGATTTTGCTGAGTGGGGATGTTGGGTATTTCTAATTTACATGATATGTTAAGTGTCATATGTTAGGTATTAAAGTGAGCAGGGAAACAACTCTTTCTATAACCTTAATCACGTACAGTACACAGACAATAAAACCTAAGAACAGATTTCATGTTCAATGTTATGGATTATTATTATAATTTAAACCTGGGTTTGAAGAACTGATCATAAATAAAAGGAAAAAAACCACAACAACAATGCAACTAATATAGACTCTAGTGTTTCAAAAGTCTACAGCTGTAGGTCTAACTTTTGAAATTCTAGTACAGAGTATAACAAAGTCTGAACTGTAAATTTCATTCTATGATGTTGCAAAGTGAAAACTAGTGAATCCAGACCCTTTCTTTTAGTAAATTCTAATCTAATTTGTTATTTAGTGAGAAAATTTTTATGAAAGGAACCAAGCATAAATATTTTTAAATGACCATAAAAGGAGATATTTCAAGCAAATGAAACTATTCATTTCCCTGAAACAATACAGTGAGGATAATAAAAGTGGATGTGAATTGAAAAAAATTACTAGATTCCCTTGTGGAAGAAAAATCCACCTAATACCTGTATTGTTTAACATCTGGTCTGTTCCATATCCTCCTGCTGTCATCTGCCAGCAGTCACTTCTGGAGAGGAGATACTAGGCTGGATGGACTTTAAGTCCAGTGTAGTATAAATACTATGACACTTTTGCCATTTCTTAAAAATACTAATCAGGATATAGTTACTCATCTGGAAATGAGTCACTGGCATTCATTGCCTGTTGTGGTGTTCCAAGAAGGCCTGAAGGAAGACTTTGCTGATTCAGGCTATTTCACAGGGCACAATATGCTGTATCACCCTCCAGAGGCACAGTTTCACTCCCTGCACTTTGCCAGGCTTTGGCGGCCTTTATGTATGTCAGCAGTCAGTCCTTCAGGAATGATGATTTGGGCATCGCACAGAGTTAGGAGGTTTCACTAAGACAGCTGGCCCAGCCCAACATAAAAATTCATCAGCTGAACTTGGAACACAATTTATGTGTCTTGGCAGCTAACGTTTTGGCAATGCATTTGTGATAAGCTGTAAACCAGTTTGTATTTGGCCATCAGCCTCCATCGGTGCGGGTGTTTGTTCCAGTTTTTTCAAGCCAAATTGGTCTCTTTTCTGAAGATCACCAACACAGACCAAGCCATGTGCAGGTCTGTGGCAAAATGTCCTACAGCTGCAGGAGAGGAGACTGAGCATTTGTAGATAGTAGGTCTTGAGAAGTTTCTATGTATAGCTGAGTGCAGTTTTCTCAAAATTGAAGGAAATATATTCTCTTCTCCTGATTTAGTTCAAAATTTAGATAAATTGGTGGGATATATGGATTCTCAGGTTTCACGGAACAACTGAAACTGGAAGTAGGAAACATGAACAAAGAAAGTTAGAATAAAAGAAAAAATTGAGCTGTGTTTTAATTTGCCATCACATAACCAGTATTAAGTAAAGTGACATTTCATGCCAGCCCTGTGTACTAAAGCCATGATAAATGAAAATACCTTAATTACTTTACTTCAGGATGTGATGAATTTTTCCCTGAAAGTGCTTCACCACTCCTTTCACTCTAAAACATGAAGAAAACTAGGTAATTATTTTCTTCACTGTATTCTTTTTTTCATTTCTGAAATGTAAAATTTTAATTTCCTGAGTATAATAAAAACAAACAGGAGGCCACTTCCACAATTGCCAACAGTAAGAAGCATTAATCCATCTCACATCACTGCTCCATTTCACTTGGTCCTATTGCACATATGCCATACAGTTAGTTTATAAGGATTAGCCATGTTTCCAGCATCTCCATCTGGACAGTCAGATGTCCAGAAATGGTAGACTACCACCAGAAGCAATAGAAATGGTAAACCCAAATTTACTTAGTTCAGAAATCTCCAGTTTTGCTTTGGTGAGCAATGATATTATACTGTGGCTTTGGCTCTGTCTTCACATTGTTATTCCAGCCCATAGCTGACCTGTATGCCTGTCACTGGCTGAGTGAGATTGCTGTGAGAGCAAGTAGCATATATAGACTACGTCCAGGAACACACAGCCATGTCAATGCAAATGCCAAACCTGGACACATCATATCTATGGCATTGCTTGGATCTAGGCAAAGAGCTACCCAGAGAGAATGGGACACCCTTTAGCTTTTGTAGTATCTGTGTCTGTCTTTGGAGAAAAGACTCATTTAGTTGCAGCAGTTGGTAGATTACGACGGAAAAGAATTTAGATTAAAGAGTGAAAAATTAAGGCACAGAAGAAAACACACAAAACAGGTAGAACCCCTTCAAAAATCTGCAAGTATCAGAATTGTCTTTACAGGCACCATACATAGTGTCTGGGTTTGGAAAAAACAGTCCAAAAACCAGCTGGACCAAACTACTGGCTGTCTGGAATAGCTGTAATATATCAATGCTACAGTATGGAGCCATGGATAGCTAAATCTTTACCTTGTCCCAGAAAATTACTGGACCAAAGTCCTGGTTTGAATAACTGAGCTAACATTACAGATTTAATCCAGTTTGTTTGCATGTATGATCAATCTGAATCAAAGTATGCACTTTTAAAGCACAAGCTTTTTATTGTGTACCATGTATCACCACGGATCTCAAATGAAGAAGGGAATTTTCAAGCCAATTTACAATCATACTGGATTTTTGATGAGGCCCCTTACAAAACACAGTATTTTGAGTAGCTTAGTTTAGAGAACAGCTGTTTTCAAAGTGAGGCTGAAGCACACACAATCCTTTTGAAAGAAAATTGTTTGGGGAGATATTGTAAAATAATTTGATGTCCACCTCAGAGCAGACTCCTAATAGTAATTTCATGAATGTAAATATTCTAATCCCAGGAGAGCTGCACTGACCTTTCATATTGATTTTTTGCACTTTGCTTGGATTTTGAGAAAATATGAACCGTAAAGTT
Organism: Rhinoptilus africanus; assembly: GCA_013400135.1. Lineage (NCBI taxonomy): Eukaryota > Metazoa > Chordata > Aves > Charadriiformes > Glareolidae > Rhinoptilus > Rhinoptilus africanus. The sequence goes on along the minus strand of VXBO01011169.1, from coordinate 40,790 downwards.
TGAGATACAGTGCTACATTTCTCCACTTCAAAGGCAATAACAGTCACTTTTACCATGTAAAAGCTCTCTTGAGACAAAAACTCTTCGCTTATGATAAATTTTCTTTTCTTCTGCTTTTTCCCTGCTTCTTAAAAGAAGACACTTAAAACATTTTCTATTTTTCCATGGGAAATGCAGGTAATAAGAAGGCAATGTTAGCCCTTAACAGTATGAAAAATAAAGGATAACAACAGCGTGGGAAAATATCTGCATTTTCCACCCTTTCTTCAGCCTGAGCAGAACATCTGCAATGCATCAATAAGACAAAGAGAGCATCTCTGGAGAGGTCTGTGATGGCACTTAGTCTTAATTGGAAACTGATTTCCATTTCTTCTGAAATCATCATTCCACAGAATGTATTTCTTTACTGGTAGAAATCATAAATGTTATTTTACAAGGCACTTTAATCCAAGATAGATAAAAATGTAATTTAAAAGAGCCTCAGCTTCCTATTCCACCTGATCAAGGCTAAGCAAATGACACCCCTAATGCTTTCCAGTCTTATGTTGTTTTATGCATGTAAAAATTTGTCACGTCCTTTTTTGCAAAGATAAGGATTATCATATTAAATTTTATATGTATCTCTCAGAGGCAAAGAAATTTACCTCACAATCTCCTAGGTAAATATTTCTTTCTGGGAAGAAATTAAAACATTGATTGTAGCTTTACCAGTACTTCCGAAACAAATTATTTTTAGAGCAGTATTTATTATTTAGCAAGGAGATTGTGTGGATGATTAGATTTTTTATAAGTTTATTAGTTTATTTTTTAGGATGGTTTGTTTTTTTCATAAAACACAAACCAAAAATATAGAATAGTAAACAGAGTATTTACTTGTTGTTTCATTATTTACAAAATTCCTCTAATCTAGTCCTTTAAGTATCGAATTATTATCTGAAATACGCAGATGTTCATGAGGAAAAAAAATAAAAAGTTTAAAAGCTGATGAACTGTGAGAGCTCTACTTATGTGAGAGGGACATGTCTCAAAGTACATGAAAGCCAATGGAAGAAAAAATGTGTTTATTGGATTGGGCCCTAAATGCAAAGTCTACAATAGACATCACTTATTCTAACCACAGGTCAGTAAAAATTTGAAAGAAGGGTATAAGGCAATGATTTCCAGCCTTCCCTGTATGGCACAGGAGAATCCTGAGGAACAAAGAGTGTGTCATATTTTGCTTCTTTTTTACAAACACAGGCAAGAGAAATAATGTCTTCCTGAAGCCATTAAACCACAGGATGAGTTTAGTATAATGTACTTTAGTTTAAGACCAGTCTATTAAAAACATTTGGGGATAACTTTGAGATCAGTTCAAACAGAAAAAAAATACAATATTGCCAAGTTTTAGAAGATACAGGTTTGGTGATAAGTCCATGTTCCATAAAATCAAAGTGATTAAAGAAGGAGAATGATTCAAAAAGTGAGAATAATATGAATATTATTCATGGCAATTTAATTTAATTTTAATATTTCAAGCATGAAGTGTTGATTTTTATCTTTATTTTGTTGTTGTGTGCTGTTATTTTGTTGTTTGTTTGGATTTTTTTTTTTTTTTTTAATGGAGTGGTACCATAATGTCACATTTAAAAGCTTCTGAGGCCTGTAAAAGCTTCTATTCATTGAAATGTACTTAGTACATCTTACCATTCTGAAAACATGCAGCATAGCAAGTTTTTTTTTATGCTAGATTTTTATGAGGTATGTGAATGGTGATGGAGTGCAAGGTATTTCTTAACATCCTTCTAATGGGGAAGCTACAGAAGACCCTTCTTTCATTGCCATGAAATCCACACATTCTTTACAAAACCATTTATTGGTAGCTGTTTGTGTCTAGACCATTGCCCTTTATACCATATCCTCAGTGGTTTTCATCCATCCCTTGGACTCCTCTGCATGGAAACAGAAGTGCTTTACTGAATCATAACACGGGTTGTAAATCAAGATTAGCCTCTATCTATGCAAAAAAAGACTGAATGGCTTTGCAAAAAAATCTACCAGAACTTAATTTTATTACACGAAACAAACAACTTAAAAATCCTATGGATATGATAGTAAAATATCCATTATATGAAATGATGATTCATAAAATGAATACCTAGAAAATATGTAGACAGCTGTTTGACATAATATCTCCCTCCATAAAACAGTTTTAGTTCAAAGAGATCCTGTTTATTTCCAGCCTTTGAATATTTCTGACTCAGTCTTCTTCATTAGCAAAGGCATTGTCTTGAGGCTGTCATCTAAATATTTGTAATTTAAGATTGTTTAATGTATCAAACATTTATCTGTCACTGTTATGCTTGAAATGGGAATAAAGATGGTAATATACATGCAATTCAAATTGATATTTTTTTTGTTTGTTTTTCAGCTAATGAGGACTCTGAAATAAAGTCAAACAAAGGGAAAAATAAACCAGTTTCAAAGCAATGGTACTTTTACTAATGAGAAAGTGATATTGTAGTGGCAACAGTTGCAGATTTCAAAAGGTCACACAGTTCACAGACATTATAGCTTCCAAAACTTATCAAATGAGGTAAAAGGAGAAAAAACATTCCTTATTAATGAAGTAAGTTACTTAACGAATGTAGTTAAAAGCCAAAACAACGTGAAATAATTTTTGGATTTGGTCATTTATTAGGGCATTCTTTGTGTGGAGAAGGGTTGTTAATATATGTAAAAGACAGCACATACTGCCTCTTCCCAAAAAATATATTTCCAGGATTCAACAGAAAAAGCTGTGGAAATATCTGGGGCATTTCAAGACATTTCTCCTGTTAATATGTAGTACCCTTGAACAAGAAAACTTATTTTTTAGTTTTTGAAGAAAGAAGTATATTACTACGATTCATGGGATGAAGCGACGAATCCAGAGCAGAGCTTGTCTACAGCAAACTGTTTTATCAGGATCTGTGGATTCTTAGGGACCACTGACTTCTCTGTGCTGCCTAGATTTTAACTTAAACATATAAATGCCTATCATTCAACTAACATTGCATCAAGGCTGTTTGATATCACAACGCATAGCAAGAAAACATGGAAATTGCATGTTGAAAATTACACTGAGAGGCTGAAAATTACATGTACATCATATGGTAACTGAGTCTGTGCTGCTGACACATTTGAGTTTATAACAATTTACCAGAGTCAATTATTAAAATATTTGGATGAACCTATGAGGTGATGAGCAATAGCAGCACATTTTATACTTATTTAAGTAGTTAATATATATAAATTTTGACAGAAATAGCAGAAATTGAAGATGAGCAAGTTAAACAAATATTCATTTCTGCTTTATTTTCAATATTTCAAAATCTGTTTTGGTCATTTCAGTACATTTAATTTCTTTCATCTTTGTAGCTGAAGCATAATATTCTTTTCAAAATTTCCACTTGTCTGGAAGTACCTCCTGTTTTAAAGAATGAACTGAAACTTTAATTTTTGTAAAGTCTGCTTTTGTAGAGTCTTCCGTAAAATCTTCTATGAAGGATGTCAAAATAATTTCTCAGGTCAGAAGGTCTTGAATTCAATATTTCTGATTTGTAAAGAATAAAACAAATTTTACTTTTGCTGTTCAACAAATCACACATCCTGTCCTCGACTGGTGAATTTTCACTGACCTTGCTGGTCCATCATGGACCTGTAACTGCATGAACACACCCACTTCTGAAGAGACTCCAGTCTCTGACAATGTTAAATTACGATTTATGGCATGTTAGAAATTTTGATGAGTCTGCTCAAGCTTTAGTTTTAACTGTGCCAAGCAACTAACTGTTTTTCATAAACCACAACAAAACTCTTCGGAATTTATTTCTTCCTGAGCAAAACCAGCAAAATAATGTTACTTACTAGAATAAGGACTTAGTACAATGATTTATTTACAGGAGAAAAAGACTAAGTGACAGAAAAGCTGTAAGTTTACTCCCTGAAATAGAAAAAGAGTTAGTCAGCTAAACAATTTTTTTTTTTTTACCTGATCACATTTGGACACTAAATTTATGAGTACAATATACAAAGTTATATCCAACATTTAATTATTGTCTCCACATGAATTTCATGGATTTCATATATGCGTGAATTTTAGTCTGTCAATTTCACTTCATTCATCTGTAGTGAATAGGGAAAGCTTTGCGACATGGCAGTCAAAGGCAGAGAAAAGTAATAATTTAAATGTGTTTGGTGGTTAACCCTGGCTGGATGCCCAGTGCCCACCAAAGCTGCTCTGTCACTCCCCTGCTCAGCTAGACAGAGGAGAGAAAATAGAATAAAAGGCTCATGGGTCAAGATAAAAGGCTCATGGGTCAAGGCAGGGAGATCACTCACCCTTTACTGTCTTGACTTGGGGAAATTAGTTTAATTTATTAACAATCCAATCAAAGTGGGGTAAATGAGAAACAAAAACTTAATCTTCCCCCCACCCTTCCCTTTTCCCAGGCTCAAGTTCACTCCTCATTTCTCTCCCTCCTCCCCCCGGGCGGCACAGGGGGATGAGGAATGGGGTTGTGGTCGTCTCATCACACATTGTCTCTGCTGCTCCTTCCTCCTCAGAGGGAGGACTCCCACACTCTTCCCCTCCACCAGCATGGGTTCCCTCCCATGGAAGACAGTTCTCTGTTAACTTCTCCAACAAGAGTCCTTCCCGTGAGCTGCAGTTCTTCACCATCTTCTCCAGCTGGAGTCCCTTACACAAGGTGCAGTCCTTCAAGAACAGATTGTTTCAGCACGGGTCCCCCAGGGGTCACAAGTCCTGCCAGCAAACCTGCACTAATGTGGGCTTCTCTGTCCATGGGACCACAGGTCCTCCCAGAAGCCTGTTGTATCATGGGCTCTCCACAGGGCCACAACCTCTTTTGTTCATCCATTTGTTCCAGTGTGGGGTCAACCAGGGTCTGCAGGTGGATATCTGCTCCTCCATGGACCTCCATGAGCTGCAGGGGGACAGCCTGCCTCACCATGGTCTTCACCACGGGCTGCAGGGGAACCTCTGCTCCGGCACCTGGAGCATCTCCTCCCCATCTTTTTTCACTGACTTTGGTGTCCGCAGGGTTGTTGCCCTCACATATTCTCACTCTTCTCTCCTTGCTGCAGTAGCTGTTGCACAGTTTTTTTGCCCTTCTTAACTATGTTATCCCAGAGGGACAGTCATCATTGCTGATGGGCTTGGCCTTGGTCAGTGGCAGGTTTGTTGGAGCCAGCTGACATTGTCTCTGTCAGATATGAGGGAAGCTTCTGGCAGCTTCTCATAGAAGCCATCCCTTTTGCCCCCACGCTACCAAAACCTTGCCATGCAATCTAAATACAACATGATTACTCACAGACATGTGGGGGGGTCTCTTTTCTGCATGGAGATAGGGTCTCACAAGTAAAAAAATTCATTATTGAAGACTTACAGGTAAAATTATAATACAAGAAAATGAAAATAATGGTAGTAATAATCAACAAAATGGGAATTACAATTTGTCATAAAATAATACGAAAATCATGAAACCCTACCCCCTGATCTAGTTGAAGATGTCCCTGCTCACTGCAAGGGTGTTGGACTAGATGGGCTTTAAACGTCCTTCCAACACAACACATTCTGTGATTCTATGATTCTGATATTACTGACAATTCAAACATTCTGCAATTGCAGGACAGGTACAGGAACACCTGTTTTCTACTCCTTAATTATTTTGCTCACTCTCCATGGTGAAAAAGAGACTATACTATTTGTAGAGAAATATATCATTCTTAAGTATTAATCTTATCCAGTTTCCATCCATAATGGATGATTGGTTTTTTCTGCATCTTAATTCACACCTTTACAACTATACAGGAACTTTTTTTTGCATTTCCTGCATCTTTTTTGGAAGAGTTATCCGCAGGAGAAAAATAGACATTTATAAGAGAAAGTTGAAGCCTATTAGATTTTCCTTTTTTATTTTCTAAATTCCCTTTTCAGAAGAATGGAAATACTGATCTTTTCTTTGAACTCACAGTAGGAACCCTATTTAAGTCTGTCTTTTAGCTATTTTAAAGGTGGAAAAGGGGAAGAATAAGAATATTTACTTTCATATCAGCTACATCAGCTATAAAATGAATATCTGAGAAATGCCTCACATCAGTCACTGTATACAGCTAATAAATATCAGTTCTTTTGTTAAGCACATAATTATAGAGTTCTCAGAGCTATGAAATCTTTCAAAAAATATGATTAATTACAAACATTCACATAGCCTGTTCAAAGAATGCGGTGTTTTTACCAGAGTTACCTGAAGACACTGTGAAAAGAAGGCAATGATTTCAGGCTTTGTAGTCCTTCATTGCAGCAATAAACAGAGCAGGAAGAAGGCTCAGAAACAAACAAGCAAACAAAAGAACAACTACCAAGCAGAGTCAACACAGCAATGCAAAGTTACTAGGAACGTGCTCTTTGAAGCAACCAAGGATTCTCCTAACATGAGACAATTTCATGGATAGACAAGGCTACTAACAACTCCCACACCCAGCGAACCTCTGGTTTGAACGAGTTATTTTGGAATAAAGGTAAGCATCCTGGGCTCCATCTTTCTTTGTGAAAAAAACCCTTCTAATCCACTTTCTAATCACTTTTGAATAGTGCTAAATTATGTAGATGTCTAAAGCCCTCATGTTCCTAAGAAGGACAGGAAGAGGACACTACTCTATAAACATGTAGTGACTTTTATCTCCATTTTCTTAGAATCAAAGAATAGTTTGGTTTGGAAGGGACCTTTAAAGATCACCTAGTCCAATCACCTTTCCATAAGCAGGGACAATTACCATTAGATAAGGTTGCTCAAAGCCGTACCAAACCTGACCTTGAACACTTCCAGTGTTGGGGCATCCTCAACTTCTCTGGGCAACCTTTCCATAACTCTTACTGCCATAAAAGCTGTCTTCCTTTTGTCCAATCTAATTTGATCCTCTTTCAGTGTAAAACTGTTGCCACTTGCCCTACCACTACAGGACCCAGTAAAAGGTCTTTCTCCATCTTTCTTATAAGCCCCCTTTATTTATCAAAAAGCCACAATAAAGTCTCCCGGAAGCCTTCTCTTCTCCAGGCTGAACAACCCCTACTCTCTCAGCCTGTCCTCACAGCAGAGGTGTTCGTGACCTCTGACTATTCTCATGACCCTCGTCTGGACCCACTGTAACAGGTCCATGTCTCTCTTAAGCAGGGGACCCTACAGTTGGATGCACTACTCCAGTTAGGCTCTCATAAGAGCAGAGTAGAAGCAGGAAACTACTTCCTTCTACCTGCTGTCCATATTTCATTTCATGCAGCCCAAGATACTTCCAGGGCTGTAGGAGCCCATTGCCAGCTCCTGTAAAATTTTTCATGCCCCAGAATCCCCAAGTCCTTCTCTGCAGTCCTTCTCAGCCCCTAAGGGCTGCTCTCAATCCATTCATTCCCCAGTCTGTCGTGAATTTGGGGATTTCCCTAATCCAGATGCAGGGCCTTGCACTTGGCCTTGTTGAACTTGATGAGGTTTGCATGGGATCACTACTCAAGCCTGTCAAGGTCCCTCTGGCTGTCATCCCTTCCCTCTGGTGAATCAGTTGTATCACTCAGCTTGGTGTCACCTGTAAACTTGGTGAGGGTTTGGTGCACTTGGTCCCACTGTCTACGTCATTGACAAAGCTATTATATAGTACTGATCCCAGTATGAACTCCTGAAGAGCATCATTCATTACTGATTTCCACTTGGACACTGAGCCATTAGCTATAACTCTTTGGATGTGGCTGTCAATCCAATTCCTTATCCAACAGTCCAGAAGTTCAGGTAGATAACATCTGTAGTTCTTCCCTTGTCCACTGATGTAGTTTCTCCATTGTAGAAGACTCCTAGATTAGTAAAACAAAATTTGCTCTTTGGAAAGCCATGATAGCTGCCTCACATCACCTCTCTCTCCTCCATGGGCCTTAGCATAGCTTCTAGGAGGATCTGTTTTGTGATCTTCCCAGGCACAGAGATGAGGCTGACAGGTTGTTACTTACCAGGGTCCTCCTTTCTACCGCTTTTAAAAATAGGTGCAATGTTTCCCTTTTTCCATTTACCGGGGACTTCACCTGACTGCCATGACTTTTCAACTATCATGGAGAGTGGCTTGGCAACTACATCAGTCAATTCCCTCAGGACTCTGGGATGTACGTCATCAGGTCCCATGGTTTGCATAAGTTCAGGTTCTTCAGATCTCAAACCTGATCTTCTGTGATGAGAGGGACTTCATTCACCCAGTTCCTGTCTTGATTTTCATGGAATGATGGAGGATGTAGGAAGATGTGGGAAGATAGATTATCATGAAAACTGAGAATGAAAAAATGGTTGAGTATGTCAGACTTCTCCACTTTGATTGTCATCATCGCTCCTGATTTTTCATCAAGGGGGACACCTTTTCTTTATTCTTCCTTTTCTGGCCAACATATCTGTGAAAAATCTTCTTATTATTTTTTGCATTCCTTGACAAATTCAGTTCCAACTGTCCAAAGCCTTATCTTCCTTAATCCCATCCCTATACATCCAGGTAGTGTCCTTGTATTATTCCCAAGATACACACCCCTGGTTCAATTGCCTGTGCCTTTCCTTCTTACACTTTATTTTGACCAGGAGGTCCTTGCTGACCCATGTCTGCCTCCTGCCTTTTTTGCCCAGTTTCTTACATGTGACAATTTATAGCTTTGGTGCTCTAATTAAAATGTCCTTAAAGAACTGGAAGTTTTGTTCACCTCCTTTGTCCCTGAGATGAGTTTCCCAGGGAATCCCATCCACTAGCTGATTAAACAACTGTAAGTTTGCTCTACTAAAATTCAGTGTCCTGGTTCTTCATCTGACCCATACATGTCAAGATCGTGAATTGACTATGGCATGGTCACCAGACTGCCACTTGGGACACCCCACCAGGTAGGGCAGCCTGTGGTAAACACTAACTAAAAGGTTCTCTCTGTTGCCTTGACAACTAATTTTTACTGACAAGCTCTCAAGCTCTTCATCACTGTTTTTCACAGTCAATCCATGCTTTTATATAGAAGGTAAACCCACCTTGCCTCATCCCGCCTTCCTTGCCTTTCCCTTCTGAAAGGTTCATTGCCATTGATGGCAGTTCTCCAACCATGTGATTCATCCCCTCATATTTCTGTGACAATTAGATTTTAGTTTCCTAGATGCACAATGGCTTCCATCTTCTGCTTGTTACCTGTGCTCTGTGCATTGGTATAGAGGCACTTCAGCTGGCTTACTGACCATGTCACCTTTTTATGACACTTTTATAAGCCCCACTGTCTTAAGTGTTTCCCTTTTAATTTCTAATTCACCAGCAGCTCCTGGCTCTTCTCTGTTGATCAGAACTCCATCTCTTTGCCCCTAAATCTAACCTAAAGATCTCTGTATAAGTCTTGCCAGCTTGTTGGTGAAGACCTTCTTGCCCCACTTGGTCAGGTACCCCATCAGTTCCCAAAAGACCCAGCTTCTCAAAGGTAGATCTGTGATCACAGAAGCCAAAACGTTGAGCATGACACCAGACATGCATTCCTCTGTTTAATTTGTCTACTTTTTCCTAAACTCCTTATTCCGACTGCCTTTGACTTCAATAGACAAGGGGAGAGCAAAGGATGTCATTTACCTGGACCTGAGCAAAGCCTTTGACACTGTCCCACACAATATCTAGATCTCCAAGCTGATAAAATATGGGTTTGATGGATGGACAATTCAGTGGATAAAGAACTGGCTTGATGGCCACATTCAAAGAGTGGCTGTCCATGGGTCCATACCCAACTAGAGACCCTTGACACCCTCAAGGATCAGTACTGGGACTGGTCTTGTTTAACATCTTCGTCAGCGACATGGACAGTGGTGTACAATGCACCCTCAGCAAGTTTGCTGATGACACCAAGCTGTGTGGGGCCAGCAGGGCGAAGGAAGTGATTCTCCCCGTCTACTCTGCTCTTGTGAGACCCCATCTGGAGTGCTGCGTCCAGCTCTGGAGTCCCTACTACAAGAAAGATATGGACATGCTGGAATGTGTCCAGAGGAGGGCCACGAGGATGATCTGAGGGCTGGAGCACCCCTCCTACGAAGACAGGCTGAGAGAGTTGGGGTTGTTGTCTGGAGAAAAGAAGGCTCTGAGCAGACCTTATTTTGGCCCACCAGTATCTTCAGGGGGCCTACAAGAAAGATGGTGAGGGACTTTTTAAGATGTTGGATAGTGGTAGGACTAGGGGGAATAGATTAAAACTAGAGATGGGTAGTTTCAGAATGGATGTTGGGAAGAAGTCGTTCGCCAAGAGGGTGGTGAGACACTGGCCCAGGTTGTCCAGAGAGGGGGTGGGAGCCCCATCCCTGGAAGTTTTTAAGGCCAGGCTGGATGGGGCTCTGAGTGACCTGATCTGGTGGGAGGTGTCCCTGTCCAAGGCAGGGGAGTTGGAACTAGATGATGTTTAAGGTCTCTTCTAACCCTGATAATTCTATGATTCTATGACTGGAGGATAGAGAGAACACCACCAGCACTCCAGATCCTTTTAAAATTTCTTGAAGGGACGTATAGTATGTTTTGATAGTTCTAAATTGCATCATTGAAGAATAGTTGGGTCCTATGTGGAGTAGTAGTGATAAATTATAATCTGCAGGGTCCATCAGGCTCAACAGTCTGTCAATGACATCATGAATACAAGTTCCTGGTAGGCAGAAAACTTCTATTAAGAAATTATCTGGACAGCAAATGGGTGTTTCGGTGTATCTCACTAAGGAATCTCCAATACCTAACTCTTTATGTGCTTTTCTGCTGGTGGGTGGTTGGATCAGCTTTGCACGGTTGACTTCTCCATTCCTCACATGCTCTCCATTAGCCAGCCCCAGAGCATTGTATCTGTTGTGCAGGAGAAGTTTAGGGGAAGGGGTAAGGGTCTTCCTTCTTCCCCAAGCATAAATGCAGACATTATTTAGCACTCCTTAGTTTCTTTCTGCATAAAAATTTACATATTTCTAATCAAACCATCTAAACAGTTACACAAAATAGAATTGAATGAAGGAGGATTATTATGGTACGTCCTAATCACATCTATCATATAGGGAAAAATACAGAAAGGAATTTTTATATGTATATATGTAAGCATGACTTTATTTTACTTACTTTAACACCAAGCTTTGATAATTTCAGTATCATTACTATGTAGTTTCTCTATTTTTTCCATCTTCTCTGCCTTGAACAAGTAAACCGTTCATGAAAAAGGCTGTGACCAAGAAATAAGGGTCTGTATATGGTAGAAGAGTGAGCTGATTTCATCTGTCTTATAAAGTAACATAGTATTATCTTACTATGTGCAATATGACTTAAAGTAATTATCAGAGAATGCCAGAGTAATTTTAAGTACATGCTAATTTAATAAAAGTAGAACAAGGAAGAACACTCTGTTCCTCCTGGCTTTCCACCCAATATTATTATGAAATCTCAGAAAAACAGAGAAGAGCTGACTTTTTTTCTGGCGCCAACTCAGCCTTTTTTATATCTCCTGATGATGCCAGTGGTAAGAGCTGCTCAGCCACTCCCTACCTCCTTCAGTGCTGCCCCAGTGATACCCTCAGAAGACTTTAATTCCCTCCCTTAAAAGTGTATTGCCAATACCCCTCACTGCCTTCTGTGGTTTTGATCTTTGATATGCCATGAGCAGGTGTTTGCAGAGGCAAGTTTTACCTCCTTTCTGTCTTCTTTCATCTGGAAAGTCTTCATGCTTTCAGTCATTCAGACCGAAGCAATCCCAAGCACAAATACACATGTGGTGGAGGATGGATTGACAGCAGCCCTGAGGAGAAGGACTTGGTGGTGTTGGTGGATGAGAAGCTCAACGTGAGCTGGCAATGTGTGTTCAGAGCCCAGAAAGCCACCTGCATCCCGGGCTGCATCAAAAGCAGTGCGGCCAGCAGGGCGAGGGAGGTCATTCTGCCTCTTTACTCCA
>VXBO01011169.1:12427-23570 GCA_013400135.1 Rhinoptilus africanus | reverse complement strand
CCCCTCAGTCTCCTTTTCTCCAGACTAAAGAGACCCAGCTCCCTCAGCCTTTCCTCATAAGGGAGATGTTCCACTCCCTTAATCATCTTTGTGGCTCTGCGCTGGACTCTCTCAAGCAGTTCCCTGTCCTTCTTGAACTGAGGGGCCCAGAACTGGACACAATACTCCAGATGTGGCCTCACCAATGCAGAATAGAGGGGGAGGAGAACCTCTCTTGACCGACTCACCACACCCTTTCTAATACAGCCCAGGATGCCATTGGCCTTCTTAGCCACAAGGGCCCATTGCTGGCTCATGGTCATCCTCCTGTCTACCAGGACTCCCAGGTCCCCTTCACCTACACTGCTCTCCAGCAGGTCAGCCCCCAACCTGTACTGGTACATTGTGTTTTTCTTCCCCAAATGCAAAACTCTACACTTGCCCTTGTTGAACCTCATCAGGTTTCGAAGAGCTAGGAAGAGAGAACAAGTAAATAAGAAAAATTTACACCTTTCCACTCTTCTGGAATGAAACAGAACTGAATTCTCAGTGTTTAATCCAATAGTCACCTCATGCTAATTCTTAAAATATCTTAAAAACATTCTTCAGAGCTTGATTTCCCAATACCCTGACCGCAAGGTTCACAAAGTCTAGTTGTAACTCAAGGACTTCTTCACTCTGGGCTCTATTGCTACAAGAGGATGCAGCTCCCTAGATTCCAGGAATGCCTGGAATCCAGACGCCTGACTCTTAATTGTAGAATTTGACTTTTAAGTGTGAATGTAAATGGAAAATGGAGGACAGGACAAGTCTCCTCATGTCAAATCCTTCAGTCTTCATGGCACTTCTCTAACATAAACAGTATTATGGCCAACAGTATCGTCAGAACTGATCACATGCTCTCAGCAAAAAATATCTTCTTGCCCTCCTTAATGTCATGCTAATGGTGGGTATCTGTCATGTTCTGAATACTCTGATTTGACACCCACAAGCAACTTATTTAGGATTCTATGCAGCCACTTCAGTTCTCCAGAGTCATCTACTGCAAGATATTTTATTTTTGGCTACCCAGATTTTTGTCTTAGTTCTCTGTTGGGTAGAACTATAAAGCATCTCTCTTACCGTCGTATTTTTGACCGGGAGGAACTAAAATCTTGAGATTTTTCATGTGGGAATTGAGAATTACAGCATCATTTAAGTGAAACTGTCTTCACATATTGGGAGAACTACACAGGAACATTAAAGATCTCTATTTTGGTGTATAACATAAATGTCATGTCTGAGAAAGATGAGTGTCACTACCCTCAGTTCAAGACCCTTGATCTCTAAGGGCAAGTTCTTACAATTTTTCTTTTTTTTTTTTCAAGCCTCACTCATGCTTTTATGACCTGAATGACAGAAGCATGAGGTTCGTTTTCTTGTTTTACAGCTTTAAGAGTAGGAAAGGGCAAGCATCTTGTGGGTAAATCCTGCAGAAACTGAACTATGAGAAAGCCACAAGGAAAAGGTCACTGAATCAAATAGTAGGGGAAGCTGTACAAATGAGTGAGCAATGATGATGATTTTGAGACAGTAGCAAGGAAAGAAATGGAGCATGTCTTTATGCAAAGAAACCGGAATGCCTCATACACCTATTGGAAAAAACAAGGCGTAATTATGCCACCACTGAAGAGCACTGTGGCTATCTTTGGACCCATAATTATGAGTGTAAACAAGAAAGAGTTAAATTAATAAAATCTCAAAGAAAGACAATGAAGTCGTGTAATTTCACTGAGTCTGAGCATCACAACACCAAACTTAATTAGGTGTCTGAGACACAGGGGGGACATTTATCAAGCCCTCAACATGCTTTTAACTTCCTGGGTTTGACAATCCAACTGTAAACCAGGGATTACTGAGTATTAGAAGGAAATCTACTTGAGCATGGCAACAGAGTTTACAGTTTGATAAATATTCTAGCTGAGTATTCATGGTGAGCAGTGTCTTTTTCAAGTATGTGCACAGCCTGTGAATTGATTATCTCCACCTAATGTTCTTCTTTAGGGCTTCTACTCAGCTGCAAAGTAGCAAACAGTTGATCAGAATCAAGGATTTTATAACAGATGAAAGCAGATGTCTAGCTGGGAGATCATGTGCATGAAGATGTTAAACAAAATAACTAACAGACGTCTACCTATTTTATCACCAAAAAGCATCCTATCCAAGAAGCAGGAAGCAGCTGGCTTGCTGATTTGTACATTTTTGAAAGATAGATTTTTTTAGCAACAGCTTAGTCATTCAGGAAGGAGCTTTCCGGTGACAGATCTTTTAAGTCAGCGTACGTCTGGCAAGATTACTCTTGAGGGTAGGAGAGACCATACTGGTATGGATTACTGTGGGAGGCTGACATGTCATTTTATTTTCTTCCACCCCCACCTCACCACAGCCTTTTTCTATATAGCTTAGAGGACAGGCTGTGAAATACAGTAATTTTAGAAGTGGATCTATTGTTACACAGCTGCAGGGTGGCTAGCATACAAGCAGCAAAACTGGGAACAATAGTTTGCCAATGTTGAAATCGCTGCCCTACTTTTGGGTTCTGTAAATACCTGGAGCAGGTTTGGTTTCGACTGAGATACTGATACTTTATAATTGCTAATGTACTGAAGTCTGAAGACAACACCAGAATTCTGTAAATTCAGTCTGAAGTGCTAACATATGATACGAGAGGGGGCAGTCCATGCACATTAAAGGCCAAATTAACATATTTACTTGCTCTCATCTCATTTTTTTAGCATTTTTGAAGTGCTAAAAAAAGTGTGTGTGAAAATTCTTGCATACATGCCTGCTACAAACATTTAAAGAGTAACTACAAGATTTCTTCATAAAACTTTCAGATTATGTACAGTAACCCATTATGCTACCTCTATGTTTTAAATAAGTCATCAAGGGTTTTAGAGATTTGGAAACATTTATTTTGTAGGGTTATTTTTTTTTTTTTTAATTACGTTTAATGAATCAGTCTTATACAAGCAGGAAGGCTATTTTGAGAAGGATAAGTCAGAACATCGGATATGGGGTGAAGTATTAATGAAATCGAAGAACACCTAAAATATCGAAAAATTAGATTATCTTTATATATTCACTATTTTTGTACATTTTAAATTGATGAGCTTCAATCTAGAGTTATTTGATTCTCAATAGGTTTCAGCAATGTACTATAAAGAACAAAACATTTTGCTCTATAACTTCTTTTTAATCATTGATGTGTGTGATATTTGTAGCCTAATTACACATTTCTGGGAGTTTATTTTATTCTTCTGTCTGGAATACTTCAAAGGCGTCTTTGACACACAACTCAAGTCCAATTGCACAACAGTATAACTTTGCCAAGCTAGGGAATGCCAATGATTAGACTTATTCTACAGTGGAGTTAAAAGACCATATTTTCTCTTATATTCTCCTCGTTTAGTTTTTTACTATGAGAGCATGCAGAGTGCTTATGTATTATTTGTATAAGCTTTTACACCTTTCTTCTCCATCTTTCTCCAAGATAAAACAGATTTTGCACTTTAAGTGGATGACACTAATGTCCTAATGTTTAGTATTTCTAAAACTTGTACTTTTAGGGAAACCACAGGCATAAAGATTTTTGTTAACGTAAAAAATTGAGCTGTTTCCAAAATATTGAATTCCTTCCCCTCGGGAAAGCAATATAGTCTGATGATTAAAATCCACAGCAGCTGATAAGTGGCACAGGTGCTAGTCATGGTGTTGTAATAGCGCTAATAATGAAATGTTTGGGTGGATGTGTCATCATTCAGTGTTCCTTGTGACATCCAAAGCTCAATATTAGAAGATTATCAAGTTTGAGAGACATCACATATTAATGTATATAGTAAGAAGAAATAGATAACTTGAATGTAGGTATTTTTTAGTTGGATTTTTAGTTGATTAGGAAATACTGATTAGTTTTTGGATAACAAATGGTCTTTAACAGCAACAAAGTCTAATTAGAGAAAGGAAAGAGATTTCCCTGGAAGTGGTTTTTGTTTGTTTTGTGTTTTTTTCCTGGTCAATCTGAGGGATGAAAGCAAACCATGTAGATTCTTAAAAGGGTGCTTGAAGAGTTGGTAGGGCAAGTTTCAAAATTATGTTCTGACCCATAGTTAAAGGAAATAGTCTCTTCCCTATTGCTTCTCAACAGGACATTAATGCTGCGGTCATAACAGAGACAGCAAATCTAGCTCTGATAGTCCTTTCAGTAAATGATCACTGTTGTGGAAATGCCCAGAAATTTGGAGTTGTCATGGTTTAACCCCAGCTGAACAACTGAGCCCCACACAACTGCTCACTCACTCATCCCTGCAGCAGGATGGGGGGCAGAATTGAAAGCATGAAAGTGAGAAGAAACTCATGGTGTGAGATAAAGACAGTCTAAAAGGTAAAGCAAAAGCTATGCATGCAATCAAGGCAAAAGGAGGAATTCATTCACTGTTTCCCATCGGCAGGGAGGTGTCCAGACACCTCCAGGAAACACGTCACGTGTCTCCAGGAATCTCCATCACTTGTAATGGTTACTTGGGAAGACAAATGCCATCACTCCAAGCATCTCTCCCTTCCTTCTTCTTCCCTCAGGTTTATGTGTTGAACATGGCATCACATGGCATGGAATATCCCTTTGGTCAGTTGGGGTCTGCTGTCTCAGTTGTGTCCCCTCCCAACTTCTGTCCCCCAAGCCTACTCATTGGTGGCATGGTGGGAGGAGTAGAAAAGGTCTTAACTCTGTGTAAGCACTACTCAGCAGTAACAAAAACATCTCTGTGTTATCAACAATGTTTTCAGTAGAAACCCAAAACAGACCCCCTTACTAGCTACTATGGAAAAAACTATTATAGACGAAACCAACACATGGGTTTATGGAGAATGTATAATCTCATATTAATTACAGAGCTTCTTCTCCTTATAGAAGACTTGTTTATTTACTTACTCCCAGAAGAATAAGTAAATTGTACTATTCAGGTCAAATGTCTAACACCTTCAGGGAATCAATATGACTAACACAACCAAGATGTTACTTATTTTTGACTTCAGCCTTACATTAACTATCACGCCAGCAAATGTCTTCAGTACTAGGCTTCACTGAAGTAACGTCTCTATATTACATAATTCAATAGTGGTTTTACAGTTGTATATGTGTGTTTAGTTATACCTGTATACTTCCCTTTTATATTTATACAAACATAGACTGTGTACTCCAAAGTACCTTTGCAAAACTTTATTTTGAATATGTTTACTTGCATTGATCAATAACCAAACTGTGTGTAACTGTGTGAAATTATTATTCACACCACTACAACAATATATAAATTAGAATCACATAACAAATTTCAGAATAATCTAGACTGGAATGCAAACCAGTTTATCTTCTGATGGGAAATACTTTTAGGCATCTAACACATTCATTTTTATTCTTCCCCAAAAGAATTCTTGGGGAAAAAAAGTTTTAGAGCAGCTGCCTAATCTTTTCTTTCTGTGGGCTTTCAAGATGTGCTTAATTTATCCAGATACAGACTCCAGGTAATTCATGATAATAAGTCTAAGAGAATATGCATTATTCAATACATTGACCTATATGCAAATGAACAGAGTATAAACATTTTAACCTAAAATTAAGGCCCATTGCTGGGCCACTCTCCACCATCTTTGAAAGGTCCTGGAGAACAGGCGAGGTGCCTGAAGACTGGAGGAAAGCCAATGTCACTCCAGTCTTCAAAAAGGGCAAGAAGGAGGACCCGGGGAACTGCAGGCCGGTCAGCCTCACCTCCATCCCTGGAAAGATGATGGAACAGCTCGTTCTGGGCGTCATCTCAAAGCATATGGAGGAAAAGAAGGCCATCAGAAGTACTCAGCATGGATTCACCAAGGGGAAATCATGCCTGACTAATCTGATCGCCTTCTATGATGGCGTGACTGGATGGATGGATGAGGGGAGAGCGGTCGATGTGGTCTACCTTGACTTCAGCAAGGCGTTTGACACGGTCTCCCACAGCATCCTCCTAGGGAAGCTTAGGAAGAGTGGGTTAGATGAATGGACAGTGAGGTGGATAGAAAACTGGTTGAAGGACAGAGCCCAGAGGGTTGTGATTAGGGGCGTGGAGTCTAGCTGGAGGTCAGTGATGAGCGGTGTTCCCCAGGGGTCAGTACTGGGCCCAGTGCTCTTCAATATATTCATCAATGACCTGGATGAGGGGATAGAGTGCACCCTCAGCAAGTTTGCTGACGACACAAAGCTGGGAGGGGTGGCTGACACCCCGGAAGGCTGTGCCGCCATCCAGAGAGACCTGGACAGGCTGGAGAGCTGGGCGGAGAGGAACCTCATGAAATTCAATAAGGGCAAGTGTAGGGTGCTGCACCTGGGGAGGAATAACCCCCTGCACCAGTACAGGTTGGGAGCTGACCTGCTGGAGAGCAGCTCTGAGGAAAGGGACCTGGGAGTCCTGGTGGACAACAGGATGACCATGAGCCAGCAATGTGCCCTTGTGGCCAAGAAGGCCAATGGCATCCTGGGGTGCATCAAGAAGAGTGTGGCCAGCAGGTGGAGGGAGGTCATCCTCCCCCTCTACTCTGCCTTGGTGAGGCCCCACCTGGAGTACTGTGTCCAGTTCTGGGCTCCCCAGCTCAAGAGGGACAAGGAATTGCTGGAGAGGGTGCAGCATAGGGCTACTAAGATGATGAGGGGACTGGAACACCTCTCCTATGAAGATAGACTAAGGGAATTAGGTCTCTTTAGCCTGGAAAAGAGGCGTCTGAGGGGGGACCTAATTAACACTTATAAATACTTGAAGGGTGGGTGTCAGGAGGATGGGGCCAGGCTCTTTTCAGTGGTGCCCAGTGATAGGACAAGGGGTAATGGGCACAAACTTGAGCATAGGAAGTTCCACCTAAACATGAGGAGGAACTTCTTTACCTTGAGGGTGGCAGAGCACTGGAACAAGCTGCCCAGGGAGGTGGTGGAGTCTCCGTCTGTCTCTGGAGACATTCAAAACCCGCCTGGAGGCGTTCCTGTGTAACCTGCTGTAAGGTGGCCCTGCTCTGGCAGGGGGTTGGACTAGATGATCTACTAAGGTCCCTTCCAACCCTAAGATTCTATGATTCTATGATTCTATGATAAAAGTGCTTTTCCTTATATCATAGTGCACTATGTAACAACTAAAACTGTACCTCTGTATTGCAGAACATAATATTGCCATTAATGAATTTGTTTGAGTGGCTTTTTGAGACAATACAATCTCATGGATCAAGCTGTGGTATGAGAATTAGAAACTCTGGATTTCTAATCCTGGTTATGGCTTTTTACCAGAAGAAAATCATAACCCTTTTGAGTTTAGCTTTCTTTTCCTTATTAAAATTGTAGATTATATTATTGCAAAGCATTCTTGAAAATACTGGTTAAGGCATCTATGTGTTTAATTTACGTATGTGAAAGATTGTAACGCATATTTCTACATATATGCATCTACTTCAAGACATATTATATACTCATATTGCTTCATATACTATGACTATACTTTATAGTCATATTACATTATACATATAGGTATAATTTCTTTACAAATAGAAATGGATGTTCTCATTGTGAATGTTCTCTAGTGTTTTTTTATAGATGCAAATTTACATGTTTAGTACATATTTTTTTCTCAATCACAGCAGTACTATATGTTAATGAAGGATTTCCTTGTATATCAGGATGAAAATGAGAACAAAGGGTTGTATATTGTTCCTTTTTAATTAAAGAGAGAAAGTTAAGGGGCTTTCCCTAGAACTTCGCTGAGATCGCATAAAAAAACCTACTTTTTCCTGCTCATTTTCTTAATTATTTCTGAATATGTCAATAGGAAACTATTGTATTTGTCCTTATTTTATGGCAACTTCATTGAGGATAATTATTTGTTGTTTTTTAATTTTTTTTTGAACTAATTATAATCTTTTTCCCTAATAGGCTGTGTAGAATTTCCTTCAACAAAGGACATGGTTTAAAAGATGCCAAGAAACCTTCCTTCTCCTCATAACATGTTGAAAAATATAGGTAATCATGTTATACAACATTGAGCACAATTATATTCTGAAGGTCAGAGAAGTATATATAGCACTTCAAGTTCAGCAGAAAGTACATCTGGTGATACTTCTCTCCCAGTCACTTTCATCTCAATAAACCCTACTAAAAAGCTAGAAAATGATAGACATCTGCAGAGATTGCATCATCCCAGCCTATGATAGGTTGAAATCCCGAAATAAGGAACCATAAGAAACTAGAAATTTAAGTCTACATCTTTCATAAAACAGTGAAACACATTAGCTAGCTTAGGTTAGGAGGTTATTTTTTTTTGCCTTGTACATTTTTCTTCTTTTGAAAAATATTGCCATGCTTATCAAAATGTCAGCTAGTTGCAGAGACGTGGACTAAAATAAAACAGTTGGAGCAGGAAAGTCTGCTTAGCCCATGCACAAAGAAATAAAAATGTGAAAGATGCTTCAGAGACTCTGGTGAAGTCTGGACCTGTGTGTACCTAGAAGAATGTGCTCTTTCGATATTTTGGGGCATGAACATGGTAAAAAGGATGTCAATTTCTAGAAGAAAATCCTAATGATTAAAGCATAACAGATGGGATGTGACAGGCCTTTTAAGAGTCCATTGCAAAGCGGTGATGGCGAGGTTTCAAAGCTCTGTGTTCTTTCTATCTCATTTGATATCAATGGCAGTTGCAAGTGCCAGCTCCTTTCAGGAGCAGGTCTCAAATTAACAGCAGCCTCACTTACTTGTAGCTAGAAAGCCGAGCACTGCTTGTGCTGTTGGCATGCAACAAAGAGGGGTAAAACTGACTCAGGAGTTAGCGATTGTGATCCTCCTAGTATCAAAAGTAGGATGATAAAAGGCAAATTGTTGCTTTAAAAATCCACCCTAGAAGCTGGTAAGAAAGTGGAAGGAACTGGCATTAGTTTTTCTGAGTCTATAGACCCCAGATAGTTCATTTGTTCTGCTCATATGAAAGCAGATATTAACCTTCCAGATAGTCTCTTCATGACAACTGTTAGCTCATGTGCTTCTTAAGACAGGTCTGTTTCCATATTGAGAAATAAACAGAGTATAGAAAGTCCCATAAGAAATGAACCTGAAGAGAGCGAAAAAAAAAGCCTTTATCGAGATCTTGAATTATATACCCTGTAAATTGTCTTTCTTTTTGTCTGTTTTTGTAGGGTTTACCTCTTTATACCTTTGTAGCCTTCCAGAACATAACACAGTAATTCACCTTAGCTATTTTCTGGTGTTATCTTTCTTGGCATATATCTTCCTTTGCGTACACAAATACTCAAAAAATATTAAAAAAAAAACCCTCAACAAAACAACCATAAAGAATTCAAATTCCAAAAGACATAAATCACTACTCTTAAAGCGGAACATCTAGACAAGCACTACAATTTATTATTTACTGAAAATTGTATTTGCTAAGTTGTATTTCTGTTTACAACCCTGACTCTCTTTTTTGTTGTTGCAAAAAGTCTCATTTGGTCACAAAATCGTCATCTGCCATTTCATTTAGTGCCTGGTATGACCTGAGTGCTCAGGTCGGTGTACTTCAAGGTGGGCTCTGATGTTCCATCCACCAAGTGAAATATTTTGATGCATAAACACTTGCTGATTCATCTGGCTTTTTTTAAGGGTTTATGAATACTGTGGCTGTTCTCTAAATAAAACCAGCACTAGAGCATTGTTATTGCCATAAGCACTCTGGTTACAAATGCATCTGTCCGTGTCTGCATTTTTATGTGTCTGGATTATTTCTTCAAGGCATTATATGTACCATTACCATTTATGTTTAATAAATTATCTTTCTTTAAAACTACCAGCAAGTTTCTGGTTTGCTGCTGTTACAAAACATAAGAAGGAAGAAGAAAATTTAAGTTCCAGCCTTATTATTGCATACACTTTATGCTTTTTATAGGATTATTATTTTAATTTTATAAAACTGAAATAAACATCTCTTCGGATAAGAAGCAAAATCTGTAGCCTTGTTGCTCAGGGATAGTAAATAATAAGATTCTTATATAAGAGAGAAAAGGATTCAAGATTTAAAATGCCTCCAGAAACCTCTGTTCTGCTTACAAATTCAGTCCCCACACTGCAGTCCTCTAATGAAAAATAATACATTTTGTAGGCACTTCTACCTCCAACAAAAATCCCTAATGGAAAAGAAACAAATATCAACACAATCCTTGCTGCTGCCCACGTGTTTAAGTGAACACTTTTCACCTGTGGTAAGGTTCATACAGGTTTTTAGTATTCATTGAGATAAACCGCTTTTCTCCCCAAAGCTCCGAGCTACCAGTTTGTTCATTTTAAATCCCCAGCTGAAAAGCTTAAAGCATGTGCTGGATACTTTAGCTACTTCTCTCTTACTTTATACCTAAAACAGCTCCAGAGTTGCACCTTTTGCAGTTACTCTCAAACAGTTATTTGTTACTGGTTTCCATTTTTATCAAGGATGTCAGGCATGGTAATTTGCATACTTTTTCCCCTTTCACTGGTCTGAAAAGCTTTGCGTCACTGAGATGTTGGCTATGCTATGAAAAACAAAAGTGGAAAAAAGCAAAGCTCACAGCCCATTGAATGTGTCATTCAACAGATGAAACCTATGAATGTCATTCATGCAGCTTCATTGTTTTCAGACACATTCTACATAATGACTGTTCATACTTAGCTCAAGTATTTAAAGATGATTTTAAAAAAGAGACACATTTTATAGAAACCTGTGAGAACAGCAATTATACTACAGAAAAATTAATTATTTTTGCAAAGTTCGATCATGGATTAGTAAAACTGTTGCTGAGTGGAGAAATTTGAAGTACTGAAAGTTTAGTTAGCGTAGGAATACAAATTACAAGTGTTTACTCAAAACTCACTTGATACATCATTCAGCAAGTCCAACCCAGGAAATAAATTCAACATGTAATTCTGCTGACACATCCTATCTTGAGTTCGGAACATTGAACTGGAGTCCGTGTGCACACATACATGAAATATATTGAAGAGATGAAGTTAGGGTTCCATCACTCAGAGAGCTGAGCATCAAGACTCTGAGTAAATCTGACAGGAGATTGAATTAGTCAGTAGGTGATTTTTACA
>VXBO01011168.1:212784-244609 GCA_013400135.1 Rhinoptilus africanus | reverse complement strand
TGAGGGGTAATGACTGGATTTCCTGTCATTACTGTCCTGCTGGAAGAAGGTAGATTTAGATTAGATATTGGGAAGAAATTTTTCACTCTGAGAGTGTTGAGACATTGGAACAGGTTACCCAGGGAAGTTGTAGGTGCCCCATCCCAGCAAGTGTTCAAGACCAGGCTGGATGGGGCTTAGAGCAACCTAGCCTACTGGGAGATATCCCTGTCCATGGCAGGGGGGTTGGAACTAGGTGATCTTTAATGTCTCTTCCAACCCAAACCATTCTATGATTCTATAATATGTTTTAATGTTTACCCCTCAGGAAAAAAAAGCTCAAAGTTGCAGTTGTAGTTGAATGTTCTGAGCCTAGTAAGATTCCAGATAAGTTTTCAGGCATGGAAAATAGACTTTTAAGATATAAAAGGTGCTTTTCTAGAAATTAAACCCAAGAGCTATAATTTCCCTGGAGTCTTTTTCCTTGGCCCTTATAAACACAGTCCACAGTGCAAATTAGTGAGTCAATAGTGCTGAGGAAGTAAAAGTAATTTATTTGTATGCTATTTTTAAATGCTTAAATCAATTTTTAATTGCGTAAGTACAAAAATGAAGCTAGATCCACTGTCCATTTTGCCATGCGTTCTCTAGAGCCCAGTCACAGAGCCAGTGAACCAGTATCTGTGTAGGAGCAAAGTTTGCAGTGCTGCACTAGTAGTCCTTGGACTGTTTCTTTGTGGAAAAGCCTGCTAGCATTTCCTGATTAAGCTGCTTCTTAAAAGATACTTAAGGCTAGACAATGAGCTCATTGTCACTGGGCTTGCTTACACTATGATTTTTGAAATTATTTTCAAGTCTTTTGCCCAGGGTTAGTATTAATATTTATTCCATCTCATACATAATGAAAATAACTTGATAAAGTAATGCTATACATGTGTTGATTAAGATTTGGTTTCTGGAGCTCCATCTTTGTTTCTGACTAAAAGGTAGTTCAGCCAAAGAACACGCACAAGATATACCCACAAATATCTTTTCTTTCTATTCAAACAATAAATAAAACCTCTCTTTTTCTTTAAAGGAAATTGAGAAGTGGGTATTTTTTTCTCTTTTCTAGCATCTCAAGGGCAAAATAATAGAAAAATGTCATCAGATCAGATATGAAAATCTTATTAGGAACATCTGTGCTAATCAATGTTTATAAAAATGTAAATAAATTATACAGGAAAGGAATATTAGGAAAGACAGTTCTTCATTTTCTCACTTTTCAAGCTATTACGTAAATAAGACCTGATCTTCCAAATCTGTAGTCATGTGAGCGATCTCTTTGAAGATGATGAATTCACTGAATTAATGTGAATAAATTGCTACTCACGTGACTCAGAACTTGGATGACTGAAGCTCTGATATAAATATTTTTCTCTCTTGTGCATCAGATTGAATAAATCAGCAAAAGGAATTTTTTCAACTTTTTGAAGACTAAGAAATCAATTTTTAAAAAGTCCAAATACTTCACTATTCTTGGCCTTGACTTCAGCTCCAGCCCCACAACTATTCCTACTTCAGAGGCTACTAGAAGCTCGCAAAGGTCATCTAGCTCACTGGAATCAGAGAACAGTGCATTTTCACTCTCTCCACTTGGCCCCAACCATCCCATGTACTAAATAACATGCAAAAGCCACCACAGTGAAATCAGGTCCGCCCTAATGGGAAATCATTTTGTGATAAAGTTTTTATCTAGCCCTTACTTGGATGACAATTTTGCAGGTGTAACTAACCTATTCCTTGCTGAAATTTAGCTGTGGTGAAAGGCAACCGTATAGTTACAATCTTCAGAAGAAAATGCCAGGCAAAAATGCCAGGAAGCCTACATGGATGAAGAAGGAGTTCCTGGACAAACTCAACAGAAAAAGGAAGCCTACAAAGGGTGGAAGCAAAGACCAGTAGCCTGGGAGGAATACAGAGAAATTACCCGAGAAGCCAGGGATCAGGTTAGGAAAGCTAAAGCCTTGATAGAACTAAATCTGGCCAGGGATGTCAAGGGCAACAAGAATAGCTTCTACAGATATGTTAGCAATAAAAGGAAGACTAGGGAAAATGTGAGTCCTTTCCAGAAGAAAACATGAAACCTGGTTATCCAGGATATAGAGAAGGCTAAGGTACTCAATGGCTTTTTTTGCCTCCGTCTTCACCAGCAAATACTCTAGCCACACCACCCAAGTCTCAGAAGGCAAAGGCAGGGACCATGATAAAAATGAACTGCCCACTATAGGAGAAGATCAGGTTCCAGACCTTACAGTGGTCTTTCAGTACTTAAAAGGAGGGCTGCAGGAGGGATGGGGAGGGACTCTTTGTCAGGGAGTCTAGTAATAGGGCAAGAGGTAAACTTTTAAACTTTAACATTACTCTTGTTCACTTCTTAGGTTTGTTCACAGGGTACATGAACATTGGGTACTGAGATCATCTGGTCTTGTCTGTCTTTCAATACCCATTTCCACAGAAGAGTGTTGGGCATAACCTTCTGCTACTGATGGAGGTGCCGGTGCTGTTTTTTAGTACCATTCAGAGATGTACAAACCATGTGTGTCTCTAATACGTGCATACATTTTGCATTTAATTAAAAGCTCTGAGTTAATTATTGAGGTTTATTCTGACTGAAGCTTTTCCTTTCTGTGTGTAAAGCTGGGGAATGTATGCCGAAGTACGCCGAAATGAACTTCCATGTAGTAACACCTTCTCTGATCAAACTGAATCTCTTGTGGTGAGAGTTTTGTGGAATAGTCAATCTTTATACTGCATCCTGGAGCAAGTTTTTGGGTAGGATTGGAGATAAAGATATTGGAGGTCTTCCGTACGCTAGGGCTGATTCTTGCCAGCTGTGCTGTAATGGATTCACTGTAATTTCACTGGGTACTTATCCAGGTCTGGATCGTTTGGCTTGGGTTTGATTTTCCAGCTGGTATTTAATATTTCCCTTCTCCAAATAAGGCTGTCAGATATTCCCAAGGTAGACATCCAAAGCTAGTTGTGACTTTTGAAAATATGGTCACCAACCCTCGCATCCTGTGCATTCTGCTGCGGGTATTACTGTTGTCCACTTCTGAGAGAGTAAAACATGAATTAGAACCTCCTTGCCTCTTGGCTTTTGACTGCTTATTGTGCCCAGTTCTTACTTTTGAGTCACTTACACAACCATTACTAAGAGGTTTTATCTGTTTTTCGATTCTTACATCACTGCAGCTTCTACCTCCACTTCTGGAGTGCAGAAGCAAACAATTGAAAAGTGCTTAATTCAGAAGAGCACTTAGCCCTGAGGTTGATGGCACTTTGCAATCACAGTTCATTCACATTTTGGATTCTCATTCTATGCACATCCTTTGCAGTGAAGCATTTACCCCATGTTGTATTCATAAATAAGGTATGGACACTAGGAGCCTGATAGTCACAAGTTTAAAATCAATTTCTTTTAATGGCAAATAACGATCAACTCTTATTTATGAAGCTGGATTAAGGATTGTTGAGCCTTCTCAGAATATAGAAGAAACTATAATCGGTTACAGTCGCCTTCTGAAGCTTCCAGCCAAGAAAGTTTCAAGCCGTGTGATTTGCCTACACTATTTGTCAAACATGTTTCCATGCCTCCTAGAAACAAATAAACTTGACACACTGGAAACATAAATTCTACTCCATATACAAAAAGGGGAAACCCTGCCTTAGCCAGCTTTGTCCAAGCCATAAACCTTTTCCATAGGTTGGCTCTATGGCATGCAGAAAACATAGGGGCTGCACTGTACATAGGGCCAAAACTCACTGTTCTTAATCCCTCTGCTGCTGATGTGGAGGGACTCAGTCTTGTTCACTCCGTGCACTGAGGCCAGGAGCTTGCACCCTGGGGACCTGTGAAGTGTTTTGGCCTGTGTTTCTACTTCTTTATTTTAAAAAAATAAAATAAAATAAATTACATGGTTTGTGCTTAGCAGCTTTAACCCTCCCATAACCTAATAAAAAATAAGTTGTTTTTAACAGGTCTAGCACTTTGTCAAGTGACCTAGCAAGAGGAAGAAATAGCACTTCATCCCACACGGAGACAGATTTGGTTTCCCCAGAGAGCACTCAAGGGAGCAACTGACTCCAGGGCTTTTGCTCGGACACCTACAGGAACGAACAGGAGGAGGGCTGCTCTCAGCTCCTGGGTCTGAAGGAAAAAGCCATCGTCAGCTGCACAATTAAGTCTCCCCTGGTAAAAGTCTGACACAAATCAAGTGCGTTACCGTGGCAGGGAGCCCAAGACTTCTGGGAAGTACGCTCAAGCAGCTGTTGTGCCAGAGAACTCAGCAACACTTCAGAAATGGATGGTGAGCAGGCTATAATTAGGATGTCGAACTAGCTGTGGTTGTTTGCTCAGAAATCCTTTGGAAACCTCGGACAATAAAAAGAGAGTCACGGTGTACTTTGTGTTCAGGGGCAGAGCACTCCCACAGATCTCCTTCAAGTCAGAGCTAATGATTACTTTCTCATCTGGCCCTTTGTTTTAGTTATCTTGCCCCACTTCGCCCTTTCCACCGTGCCCCCTCCTTTCACTATTTACACAGATTTTAGATAATTCTCCTACAAGACAGAGACACTCAGAATCAAACTTCCTACTCTCCCTAGTGCACTGTCTGTCCAAACAGACCCTGCTTCCCTGCAGCAGGACATCCAAGTCTTCTGACATGTTTCCTGTATGTGCTTTGGGTTATTGTCTTATCTCTTATAGTCTCTTTTAGTTTTTTTTACCTGTTATTGGATGTCTGTAGTTTCTGTTAATCAAATCTTAGACGAAAGACCTAATGAGCAAAACCAGACATCATGAGCCTTTAGTCAGGTGAATCCTTTTCTCCCAGTAATACCCTCATTCTGGCCAATGGATAATCTGTAAAGGAAGGGGCATTCATCACTGCTGAGGTAATTTCAGCCACAGCTGTAGTAATCCACTGGAATATTTTACCATTGTCTTTAAATGGATTTTTATGAAATAGAAGGGCACAGCTCCACTCCATAGGTTTTCAAGGCAAGCATTCTGGCAAACAGGACTGGCAAAGCCTAGCAGCCCAGCGCCCCTGTCCCCACCACACATGCCAGGAGGCAGAGGAGCCAGGCTGACGTTACCTCTGTGATAGCGCCTGAAGCAGTAGTATCTACATGGTGTGTGAAATTTGGGATATCACTTCTCAGTCTCAGCCCTCTGAGCCATGCCATGTTCTTGTAGGGGCAAGGGGAAAAGCAAGCCTGGCTCTTCTGGCCAGGTCTCAACCATCAGCCCTATAACAGCAAAACTCCTCTTTGCCTTCACTGAGAAGCTTTGTGCCAGCTCTGGAGAGCCAGGATGTGGATTCACAAAGCATCAGCTGCGCATTGGTGTAGGTGTTCCCAGCACACAGTACAACCTTTGCAAGACACTTAATGAACTATTCGCAACAGATCGCTCTCTCCCTGAGAGGAAAGGGCTCCTCGGAGTACCAAAGTACCAGAGGAAGGTTCTTGCTTTGAATCATGTTCTGTGGGAGCCTGACTCTGAATACAGTGGATTCCTAGAGGCAAAGAGGCAGTAATTTTTTGTAGGAAAGTACTTGCAGAATAGTATCATCCTCTTGTAATATCTGCCATTAATTTCATCAGGGTTATTTGCAATAAGTTCCCAACCAGATTGTAACCAGAATATTTTACGCAGTTTTTATGGTTCAGTAAGATTTGAGTAGTTGTAATGAATATCTTTAAGCTAGCAATGGCCGTTGTGTCTGGTTGTGTGTACTAGCAAGCGATTTCACTCTGTGACCTTTACCTGCTGCTCCCAAGGATATGGTGAGTTTGTATCCATTTCAAAGATCACATAATTATTAGATGGTTCTCTAGGAGTAATTCTACAATAAAGCCTTTGGGTTTACAGTCTAGGGGCATGACTGAGGAGATTAGAAAGTAGTAATTCACACTCTTGATACCTGAGATTGACCATTAAATGAGCAGCTGTTTCCCCCCCAAAATTAGACACTTTGCATATACATCATACTGTTAGTTACCCTCAACAGTGTTATCTTCACACATGCACTAAAGAAATCATCATCCACGCTCTAAAGACATCATCATCCATGTTCCAGATAGAACTACAGTGAAAAATAAATACACACAAACAAGGCATTTATCAAGTCCAACTTTCATAACAAAAAATCAAAACCCACAATACCCGATTCATAAAATCACAGCTTTAGAAAAGAGTGATGAAATCTGATAATCCATCACTTCGACTATGTGAGATTGTTTCTGACAGTGTGTTTGGTAGTGTTCTGATACTGTCTAGACTTACAGAATGAAATGACCGACTGTGTGAAGAATTGAGACCATTTTGTGAGTGTATTTGTCCATATGTGTCAAAAACATGCCGATTTCTGGTGTTTATCCTGCATATTTTCACAGTAAAGACAATTTCTTTGTACAACAAGAATGTGATAAGGCCACAATTTTGGATAAGTAAAAAGATTTGGATGTTCAGGTTTCTTATTTTATGTTTCACTGCAAATACTTTGAATGCTTCTTGACTTGTGTCCTGGAGTCAAGGAGTTAGAACAATAGTTTACTGCATCCATCTGCCAGGAAAGAACAACATCTGTTTACAAGTAAGGCCTGTACTACCAACTGCTAAAGGAGATTCATCGCTGGCATCTATGGTCGTACAGTAGGATAATGATGCCCATTGATTTTGAGAATTTAAGTTGCTACGAAATGGCTAAAGATTCTTTTTGAACACTATTACAAGATGTAAGTCCCAAGTCATTCTTGTTCAAGTTATTAGTGTGTTTAAAGAATTTATTACATACTAATTTTAATAAATTCTTTTCCATTTATGAGCTTCTCAATTTCTTTTTTATGTACAAGATTTGTACTTATCTGTCATAGTGTCAATAGAATTGAGGGTAAAGACTAGAATTCAATGTTTCTGTGACTGTAGAAATGACTCATAGTTCTACTAGGATGAAAAGCACCTTTCAAATGTTATTCAACTATTAAATGCTGTTCCAGCCTCAGACTGCCTTCACAATTGCATATGATTTACTAATTATATATGATGAATCTATGTACATTTGGTTCTAAAAGACCTGGTTTTAGCAGTCTTGGACACTGGACAAGACAGAATTCAGTGCTGACACTAGAGATGGCAATTCTTTCATCCCTTACATGCCACGTCAAATGCTTGAGACTGGCCAAACTAGCAAACTGAGATACCCCAGTCTACTAACTGTGGTTTTAATGGCTAGCCTTGAGGAACAAAAGCCCAGTGAAAGAAAACAACACACTGGTGTCAGTGTATTTCCAAAGTGCTCAGAAATAAGTAATCTGAAACATTGGTTTATTCATGTGTCATAAAGATTAAGAACAAATCAAAAGAGCTAAGGCAGCAGATTCCTTTAATACTAACTAGTTAGAAGAAATAAAAATAGAGACCACAGGGAGCTCTTAAAATATGAATTACGTTTGTGTGTAACTGCAAAAGCGGACTCGGGTTTTGTCCACTCGGAAAGACTTTTTCTCTGAGGCAAAGTTAAGAGAAGTTGATTTTCACCTATGGTAGGGAAGGTGCTGAGGTGTTTTCATAACTGACAGCGAGGATAAGAGATTGATAGTACACGTTTTCACTTGTCATCCTAGATTTCAGCTTTTCTTCTGAACAGTTTTCCAGTTTAGTCTCCAAATACTTTAGCTTTTGCTTGGCTGAAAAACACTGATCAGCTTGTCCAGTTTTAAAATGCATAAGGATGAATCAAATGCATTAAAATATATTTGATGTATTCACATATTTAACAATCCCAGTGCCAAACCTGAGCAGGCGTTGTGATCTGTGATTGGAAGATGAAGGGCTGCACGTCTCTGATGATGACTTGTCATTGCAAAAGCCTTTCCTGTAGAGGATGTTCTGCTCATTGACTAAAAGCTTCGAGAGCAAAGGTATGAGTGATGGAGCCATCCCAGAGCTTGCTTCCTTGCT
The DNA here is from genome assembly GCA_013400135.1 of Rhinoptilus africanus. Classification (NCBI taxonomy): domain Eukaryota; kingdom Metazoa; phylum Chordata; class Aves; order Charadriiformes; family Glareolidae; genus Rhinoptilus; species Rhinoptilus africanus. The sequence continues at coordinate 236,616 of VXBO01011168.1, read as the reverse complement.
GAACTCACTGATGGGAGGACAAACAAGGAAGTCGAGGAGGAATAGAAAATATCTGCCAGCCTCCACTTGACTAAGAATGTGGGTTACTTACTAAGATTAAAAAATATTCAGGATTCAGACATCAGTTCTACTGCCCTACAGTGAAACACCTCAGGCATACCCTCAGGTTAATGTTTCTGCAGCCAAACAGATGACCAGCATTGCTAGTCTCCACAGGAATTTCCATTTTGCTCTACTCAAAGTCAGTGTGCGAAAGGAAGAAGAGGAAGTCCCTGTGGAAGATACATACATTACTTTTTTGACGTTTCACCCACAGTATTTGCATCCTGCTCAGCAACCATTTGTTTGCATTGAAATGGAGCCATCACAATGTGAAAGGTCGGATCCTGGTACGAAACCATGATGCTGGGAGCAAAACTACTTCCTCAGTGGGTTCTGGCCTATAGTGAGTGATATATTAATGAGAAATAAGCTGCCTTTTAGGGTCCAAAATCCAGAGATACAATTGTCTCTCCAGGAAGGCAGGTGTGGCCATCAGTGCCTTATGCTTGTTTAATAGCATTACACCATCATGTGTGTAGGGCTGCCACCCCCAGAACCACACAGACTTCAGTATTGCTGCACAGGGCAGATCCTAGCGCTTAGCGTGACCAAGGACAAGTTCAGAGGCATGCTCTGAAGTTAACAAATACATCCCCTGATTGCAAATCTTTATTACTTTTTAAGTGAGACAATATACCGTAATGCAAAATGGCATTATCACTAATGAAATAAGATAATTACACTAATGGCATGACCGGTGATGCTCAGTTCACATTGTACAAGTTGTAATGAGGCTTCTGGATCAATAAGCAGCTCTTTGACTGGTATCATCAGGCACACAGGGTATAACGTTTGTGAGAAAAGCCTTTAGGAAATGCAGACAGTTAACTCCAAAGATGCTGTAACAAATCTCCCTAAACGTCCAGGTTTTCCTCTAGTTACACTTATCAGTCTTATTACATGTTTCATTAAACAAAGTGATACAATTCTACATTAGAAATCCCAGTGAGCTAAATGGTGATAGTTTTCTTATATTTTTTTTTTTTTAAATTGTGAATGGAACTGGCATTGTTGTTATTCTTTCAAAAAGTTAAATGCTATTCTTACAGCTAGGGTGGGAAATTCACTAACTGTATTAGTAAATTCTTCTTGATAGGAACTTTCCCGAATGGTGAAATACTTTTCAATGTTTTAGCATTTTCTTTCTGCAAAAGAAAAAAGAATCCAGTCCAAAAATAATTCGAAAAAAAAAATTGTATTTCTCTGACATATCAAGTTAAGTAAACAAAGCATTTCTCTTTGCCTGTCTCAACTGTCACTGACTTTGGGAAGGAACATAAGGACAAAGATAGTGAAATCTTTTGTCTGCCTATTTCCCTTTGTGGTAATATTTTATTTTTTTTCTTCCCGTGAACAAATTCTGGACAGTCCATAAAACTATGCTCTGCTTCTTCCAGCAGACAGACAAGAAACAAATATCAAAAGCACCTGGTTGGAAAGCAGCTTTGCAGCTATGCCTCTCCTACAGCAGAATATCACAGTGTACACACTATGCCCAGCTCTACATCGCACCCTGGCAGCAACACAAAGGGGATGTAAAGCCAACAGATTTCTTCTCCTGGGATTTCCCCTAGTGGTTCTTGGTAAGGGGCGTGAATGCCTAAGGAGTCAGAATTGGAGGGATAAAATGGATGTGGTGGAAGGCAGAATGATCTGAACACAGGAACTGTCCATATAGATCAAGATGATTCAACATCAATCAGCCAAAGAAGTCTTCAGGCTTCTTTAACTGCAATCCTGGATGGTCTTGGAATATTGCTGTTGATGGAAGCTACATGAATTCCCTTGGCAAGCTACTCATGGGACTTGAGGGCATTCACAGCACTTATTAAGCCTCCATTTCTATCACCAAACAGCAGCAATAAAAATAAGTGCAGGGCACAACTTGAAATATCCTATGAAGAATTTTTTTTAGCTGAAGTTCTTCACAATATGCTTCCCATGATGCAGAAAAATTTACAGCCTTCTGCCTGAGGAAGGTATTAATAAAAGTGATGCTTCAGAGGTTGTGTCGGGGCTTCATGGAATGCCTGAGAGGCAGGAACAAAATATAATCTACAACTTTATTTAATAATAAACAACACTAAAATATGTTCATGTAATGTTTTGGTTGATTTTCAAGCTTCTATTTGCCATTATTGAACCAGGATGGAAGATTATTGCTTAATTGCAGTCCCACTGGGCCCATCTCGGAAATGAGAAGTGTATCTCATAAGACTATCCCTCAGAGTTATGTTTTAAATAAGTTCCATGTCAGCTAGGAGATTTAGATGTATAATTTATGTCACCGGGCAAGAGATTACAAAAGGAAACTGGTGAAAAATTGGAATTTCCATTTTTCTGAAGAAATTATTTCATAAAGAGACATGTTTTCATCCAGGTTCAAAATATTTTAGTGACAGACAATCAGAATTTTTTAATTGCATAATATTTTAAATATAGAATTTTATTCAGGTTCATTGTTATTAATGTCCATTTATTATAACATCACTACAGGAAATTTCCATTTAATGATGATTGTTCAAAGTAGAAACAAATTTTGTTCCCATATCCCTTTTGTTTATGTTCTATGTGTGGAGTTTCCTACAATTTAATAAAAAAGAGGTAGTTTGATCTAGAAGGACAAATATTAAAACATAAGTAGCAATTCCCTAGTGATTCAAAATAATACAATCCATCATTACAATAGGTGTCTGCAATTAAGTACAACAAAATAGAATTTTAAAAGTTCCAAGCTGAAACTAAAAATGTCAAAAAAAAAAAACAAACCCTTAACACTTTTCCCAAATGTAAACAAACCCTGAATTTTTTTTTTTGTTTTGACTTTAATTTACAAATTTTCCCAGAGGACTTTTCACTGAGATTTAAATTATTTGGAAAAAGTGTCGGTTTCAACAAAAGCTGTTCTTCAATGTGAAAGAAGATTTCAGTCCCACTGCTGTTACCCCCACATGCAAACCATGCCAATGCTCGTGACAGAAGATGTACAGTATAGCTCAGACTTCTGAGTGACATTCTGCCCTTCTTTGGACCTGTGAAATCAAGGAGAGTAATGAGATATATGTAAAAAACTGCTAATTCTTACTTCTAAATTCATTCTTGGTAATCAGCAGGATACTTGACTCCAAAACTAGCACCTTCAAAATTTCCTCATGTCCTGCAGTCTTTCTTGCTACCACCCAGCAGAAGAGTTGACCATTTTGAGTATGTTACAACCTGTGCCACAGCCCCTACCCAGAAACACCACCAAACAAACAAACAAAAAAAGCAGCATTTACAATTTTCACTAACAGAGTAGCAAAACACGCTTCCTTCAGAAGTATATGCAAGCTGTAAACACCCTTTTGCTCTTCATAAAAACATAAGCAGGTTTACCTAAGGCAGGAGACTTAAAGCCAAACAAGGCGTAATGCAGGTAACAAGGGTTTACCAGCCAGTGAGATCCTCTACCTGGATAGACAATTAATTGGACTCTTCTCCCTGAGGTCTGCAAAACCAGGCTGGCTGACATTGGAGATGAAAGCATTGTATGCAAAGATACATCTGAAGACAAGCCAGTGAAATGCTGAAGTGTTACATGGGAGGCTGGAAGAGATGATTGATTGGTCCTTTATGATGGATTAATACCAACCAGAAGATCAAAACAAGGGTGTTTGTTTACACCAAAGAGGGGATCCAGAAGCAAACGCTTAACTTCTTAGCTAAGCATTTTTCTAAACTAATAGCAAATTATATATCAAATTATAAACTGTGACATTTCTCCTAGGAACCTCACTTCTGAAGTGTATGGCTTGAAGACTTTGTGTTTCATAGTTCTTGGGTGACTTTTCTTCTATGAAATTCTGGTTGAATTTTTAACCAATTCATGAGTTTGTCATCCAAAATCCAGTTTCCCATCTTGGTATATTATCCAGAGTTTTCATCCAGAATATCGTTACAAAGGCATTAACAGTTTACCTATATTCTCTGTATAAAAGAATAAAAAGGATTTTGTCTTAAATGGACAACCCCAAAATTTAACTTTTTAGGTCTTCAGTCTTTTTTAATTGCCCTTGTTAATAGGCATTGCATACACAGCCTCATGCCAATAGCAATTCCATTATATACAATCCTAATCTATGAATTTGAGCTGTCATTTTTATTTTTTCTCACACTGGAGTTTAAAGAACTTTAAACACACCTACTGTTTCAATTATAGCCTGTTTCCACAGCGGAAGCTTAATTCAGGAAATAGGAACGTGAAGCTCTGTAATTCTAGGTAAAGTAATTTCTGATCTGAGAAAAAAATCTGCTCAGGTCTCAAGTGGGGAAAGCAGAGTAAGCCTTGATTGAAGGGCACTAAGCTAATCACATTCCACAGTTATTGAGGACAGTTAAAACATCATTTATAAAGTAATGATTGTTTAAATTATCTTACTGAATCCATTTGCTGATCCCTAATCATTTTTTTATTGCTGATCAGAGGAAACAGCTTTGCTGTTGGCATCAGCTTGTCTATGCAATGGATTTTAACAAGAAGCAGTTAAAAATCTATACCGATCTACCAACCTTGCTTTGCTTTGCTTCTTTTTTTTTATTCTTTAAAAAAAAAAAGACTTTTCAGGTTCAGCCTCTGCAAATTACTTCTTAAAATCCTGATGTAAAATAGTTTTAAAGTGTGTGATTTTGTTGCTGTTGTTGTTGTTGAATATTGTCAAATAAACAGATTCATGTTTATGACAACTCAGATCATGAAGCTGAGAAAACATCTTTTTGTGAAATATACACAGATTAACCTAATCTGACTGGTTATTGTGCTGCTAAATCAGTTGTTTCTGTTCCCATGGTAACAAAAGGAGTAACCCCGGGCAGCCGATAAACTGGAGACAGACTCATGCAACATAGGAGACTTAACCTCCTTCTATTTTATTTTTTTTGTATTTCCAGAGTTCACTACCAAGATTATTTTTTTCTTTTCCAACCAATTCAACTGCCTTTCCTTTGATGGCAAATCACTGTGGAGAGAGGATGATGGGAAGAGAGTTTTTAGTTCTTCTAATTTTACCCCAAGTTTTTTCTACAAAATTTTTTACCATCACCAGCAGATAAATTCTACCCCTTCCATGAGTTTTGCTGCCTTGCTTCATGCTGTGGCTTTTTCCTTCCCCATGAACTCTGACTCCCTCCCACCACCAACTTGGACATTCTTCCACCCAAAGGAAAGAGAGTATCCATGGAGGTCTTGCTCTCAAATCCTCTCCCAGCTGTGCAGGAACTTCTTTAATTTCCCTGACAAAGGCTAAGGTAGGTAACTAAATTACAGCTACGTGGTAGTCAGCAGGTACCACTCTAAAAATGAGGATTCTCATTTCCTGCTCTTAGTTAAATACTGCTGATCACCTGTATTATTGTTGGTATCCTCGGTCTACTAGCAAGATATAAAAAAGATATATATGTGCGTGAACAGTACAGCTACATGATAGCCAAGAATGAACTCTGTTGAACCAGGCGATGTAGATTTGGAAAAATCTTGTGTTTCAGAGGAGCTCGAATTTCAGGACTTGGTTATCAGATCTAATTATCTCAGAGAGAGAGAGACACAATTGTCACATCTCGCAACAAATGACAGCAGACACAAAAGCATGAACTGAAGAAATCCTGGTTAGCTACACATATTTTAAAGTCTATGTTCTCCATAGACCACAGTTGTGCGTTTTCACATAGTGAAGGTTATCTATTTTGCCTAAATGAAGAAAACAATACTATTGTGCTCAGTAATCTGTATTTTAATGATGTGTATAGGTTTATTCTGTCATTTGATTTCACATCCCTGTCTGAAAAGTAAGCGTCATCAGCTGACCCAGGGCAAAAAAAACCCCACCCTTAAATACAACTGTAAATAGGTGAGAAATGTGACTCAGAGCTCCAGGAAACAAGGCAGGGGGTGGGAAATACAGACGGAAACAAAGACCAAATAAAAGATGTCAAAGTTATCTTGAGTGACAGAGCTGAAAAATTACAAAGAATGCCAGCCTTTAAGAATAACTTCAGAATAAAACCTGTCAGCATGATGGAGACATTGGATGCTGGGATTTTCAAAGCCGCCTAAGAGAGTTAAAAGTGTGGCAACATGAGATTATTCTGACTTTTGCCAAGGGTTACAGAGCTGCACTTTGAAAAGCAGCAGGGACTCAAGAGAGTATATTGCTTCACCACTGAGTCTCAATAGGCAGTTTGCAAGATCTTGCAAACTTTCCCGTGAGTGATCATCACGTTTTAGTGAATGGTACTTAGTGGAATAGCTGGAGGCTAATTTTTAAATCCCTCTGTGTCATGGTGAATTGCACTGCTTGTAACTGGCAATAAGGTAATATACAGAGCAGAGTCAGGACTGGCACATGTGGAATTAGTGAGACTTAAAGTGATTTTATGTGTATTGCATCATTCTAGTTTTCTTCAGTATTAGTGGTGTCAGTAGTTCATTTTTAGTTCGCTTTGATCTGTTTGGACTGAGAGTGACCCTATGTAGTAACATTAACTAAGCACAGTATAAGATATTTTTTTATGAGCTAGGAAGCCACACACATGATACATTTTATCTTATAATAATGGCAAAGAACAAAGAAATAGTCCCTTTCCTTCTAAAGATGAACAAGGAAGAACAAAGGAGATGGTGCACAGCCCTTGGGTCTGTTCTTCTTCCTTTTGAGTACATGTGAAACCTTTTTTATGTTTTAGATATGCAGAAATAATAAGTGACTCCTATGAGAGGTAATCTTTCTGGAAATCCAGAGAAACAGTCAGTAGCTGCTGGGTAATTTATGTGCCTTTGCTTCAAAATTGCCCAAGTGTTTTTTCTTCTAATGTCTAACAAGCACTGTTATAATTAGAAGCTTTTGAAGCAGGCAACCTGGTCTTTTGGTGGTATTTGCAGGGTTCCACCTCATGTGTTAGTCTGCTCCCCAAACTTGTCATCCTAGACTTATTTTTATTGCTGTTTTTATGTCTCCGCCACGCAACATTATTTTGATCTATTTTACAGGCTGTAAAAACTGTAAAAAGGTTTTGCATGTGCAAATTCCTTTGAAATCATGGAAGCTGAGCTTTCAGGATTGTTCATACTGTGCTGTACCCTCAGAACTGCGCATGTTCGGTGAAGCTCTGTAGTACTGGATGGCTGCATACCCTCAGCTCCCTGCGGAGATGAATTTATAATTCTTTGATGCCATCAAAATGATACAACTTTGTCCTCTGCCCTCAAAGTAATGGTGCAGAACAGAGTGTGCCACAGATTTGATGTTAACACCAAAATTAAATTAATCACAGGTTTTGATTTAAAACAGACTATTCATACCCCACCCATAAAGCTAGTCTTGCTTCACAAAGACTGTGTGAAATTTTAAAAAATGAACTAACAAAATAAAGTAAAATAACACTCTATCCAAGCTGTTGATCCCATATTTTTGCATAAAAAGTAAAGACAGGTTTTTTATACTTTGATCTAGCAGCTTTAATGTGAAAAAATGGAGAGGAAAGACCTAATTTGTTGGTTTAGAAAAGTAATGCCACTCATTAATGAGAGCACTGAAGAGAGAAAACATAAAGTGACTTGAGTTGGCTTTTATCACACAGGTCTGATGATAAAATATCCACTTCTACTGGAGGCCCCACCATCACAGTTTCATTGAATACACAGTAATTCAATCATGACTAGGAATAATTTATTTGCAACAAGGAAGGCTTCTGTTTCTCCATAATGAGTTGATTATATCTTGTCAGAGGAACCTTAAACCCATCAAATGTCAAATGAATTATATCAAACATATTATTTTCATAGCAGCTGGATATGAGTAACTGATGAAACAGAGCTCTCTATATTCATTTTGTACTGTGAATGATAAAATGTAGCTCATAAAATGGAGTCTGTGACACAAATTCATGCAGGTCCCTAATTTCCTACCTTTAAAAGGTCTGTTTCATAAATATGAACTACTCATTTACTTGAAATATTAAGTCATAATTTGCTGGGGGAATAGTACACCAGAATATTCTTCTATAAAATATTCGTGCATTCTTTTTATGAAAGATTTTATGAAAATAACCCCTGTTCATGACGTATGGCCTGATCATGCACTTATCCAAAAATTAGATTTGAGATAACATTTGATCCTAACTATCTCTAAAAGCACTTCCTGGAATAAGGAGCGTGGCAGAAGGTCTGCTGCAGGGCCAGAGGGTGGGAGGCAGCCACAGGAGTATCCAGGTATCTGTCCCAAAGAAAACAGACATGTGGGTGGCCCACAGGGAGTAGCTTTACCTCACAGCCCAGACCAGGGCTGAGGGTGCCCACCTGCACTCGTATCTGGCGATTGCCTATGGCTAGACCTCTTTGACCTGTCTTGCTGCTCCACCTCACTAAAGAAATCAGCACGGGAGAGTGGGAGAGGAGGATGAGTTTCTTGTGAGCACAGCTGGAATAAGAATCATGAAATTATAGCAAACAGGTTGAATACAATCTGCAGTGGCTGCTGGTAGATTATTAAACCCAGTCCTGACCAGTTTCAGAAGCATGAAGTCCTTGCTTATTGTTATATATCATGGAATCATGGAATCATAGAATTGTCCAGGTTGGAAGGGTTCTTTCAGATCATCGGGTCCATCTATCAACCTAATACTGATGAAACCACCACCAAACCATGTCTCTAAGCACCACGTCTACCTATCTTTTAAATTCCTCCAGGAATGGCGATTCCACCACTTCCCTGGGCAGCCTGTTCCAATGCTTGACAACCCTTTAAGTGGAGAGATTCCAACCTAAACCTCCCCCGGGTGCAACCTGAGGCCACTTCCTCTTGACCTATCGATTGTTACTTGGGAGGAGAGACCAACCCCCACCTCTCTACAACCTCCTTTCAGGTAGTTGTAGAGAGCGATAAGGTCTCCCCTCAGACTCCTTTTCTCCAGGTTAAACAAACCCAGCTCCCTCAGCTGCTCCTCACAGGACTTGTTTTCTAGGCCCCTCACCAGCCTTATTGCCCTTCTCTGGACTTGCTTCAGAATCTCAATGCCTTTCCTGTAGTGAGGAGCCCAAATCCCTCAGAAGGAGGTCAGAAGGAAAGAAGAGACTGTCATATATAAAAGGAACAATTTTCCTTGGATAAGAGTTGGAGAAAGCAAAAAAGAGGGGGTGGCACTCCTAGCTAACTGTTCATGGGCAATGGCATCTTGCTCTTTCTTAACTGTTATAACTGAATGGATAAGATTTGTTCACTTTTTAAGTAAAAAAGCCCAGCACTTGTTCAATACAGATTTTAGCATTTAGCTCTTCCATAGAAAATGGCTGCTGTGGACAGATAGAAATTGTAATCCCTCTTTATGATCTTCAGAATAGTATCTTTCAAATGAGATCTCTCTGTTCCTAAGATCTATCTCCTTGTGATGCATAACATGGTGAGCTTGCTACCAGCATCTAAGGACGAAGGGGGAACAATGGACAGAAGTTGCACCAGGGACAGAAGAGACTCCAGAACTGAAACTCAGAGCTGGGGAGGTACCAGGCAAGGTAAAAGAGAAACAAGGACTCCTAGCTGGTTGTAGGAACTGGCTTTGTGACAAATAATGCTTCTGACACATCACTCCTGACAGTTTAGTAACGGGATTTTCTAAAGTCAGCTGGGCAGCAGGAGGTAACATCAAAGATGCTTCTGGTTCTCGTTAAAGATGACTGCAACAAAAATGAGCAAATCCAGGAAAGAATTCACTCAGTATTAGTAAAACTGAAGTCAGTGCGATCCAAGGAACAATTCTAGAGACTGAAGACAGACCATGAGTACTTGGACCATGTCAAGAGCTACCTCCAAAAACATGAGAAGAAAAAGGGGTTTGCTTCTAGGAAATCCACACCCTTGGACAGGGAAATGAAATAATGTCTGAGACTACCATAGTTTTCTTTTCCCAAATCCCAAGGTCCTTCTTATTTAGAAAGTATTTCCTTGTTTTAAACAGAATTCCTGTGCTTGTGGGTGAAGAAACAGCACTTGTGAAAAGAACCTGGGTGTTACTGTTCCCTGTGTTTCTGAATGTAGGGCTCAAGGTAATGTTATTTCTTTGTTTTACGAAGAAATGTAGGTGGTTTGAATTCAGGGCTTCTTGCTTTGAATAATACAATGGCAGAAAAGAAAATATTCCTGGGTGTGGAGTTAATAAACTGGCCCATCATATTCATATGAACACACTGCAATAGGTGCACATGTCGGCACGTGTAAGTTTAATGAGGTTGTTGCCATCAGTAGTAGGTTGTTATAGCAGGTTGCACCTTCCACGAGGTAGTAAGGTGTTCAGTTTTAGGAAACAATGCAAGATGACATGAAGGTTATTACCCAGTTCTTTCCCTACTCCTCTCCGTGGTTTTTGGTCAGGTCTGTAGGCAGACCCTGGAGTCAAAGCAAAGGGGTGTCTCACTTCAACAATTCTAGTTTGTTTTCAGACTTGACTATCTTACTTGGTTACAGAATCAAACATAGTGGCTAGTTTATAAGGCTCTGTAAGGTAAAGAAATCACATTTGTAAAGAAAGAACAAAATCTTCTCCAGTCCATACTAATAATGCCAAAGAAAAAATCAATTATGAACAAGAAAACTTATATACATTTAGTAACTGCAATTCCTGGTCAGGCTGTCAGATCTAAAACACAGTTGCTGGAGCTCCTACATTGTTATTTTGTTCCATTTAGAGTAAGGAGATGAAATAATTTTGTTCAAACATACTCTTGTTAACAAAACTGCTGTATTATCAGTGTGATCATAATTTCTCTAAGTGAATAGAAATATTTTGGAATTTCCCAGAAGTTCATCATTTTTAGGAGAAAGCTCAAGAATAATGTTGTGTTTGAATACTTGCTAAGGAAAACATTACTGTTCTTTTTCTAATATTTGAGATTGCTGGTATGTTATCACGCTACTGTCTCGATTTACAGATTATGACTTTCCTCCAATGTGCTGCAAAAACTATATTTTTGACTATTTTCCCAATGTATTTCTCACTCATGTTGTTCTGTAAGATCAAAGTACCTGTCCCAAGAGGCTGTAGTCATGAATGTGTCTAATATTGTTTATTACACAGGTAGGCTTGAATTCTCCATTGAGAGCAGTGAAAAGTCAGAATTAGTGCCTAGGCTTCAGAGAGAGCTGTTCTGTTTCCTACACCCTGAAAGTAAAGTGGGCCTCCCACTTCTAGAGTCAGCTCTTCAGGAAACCTAGACGCCACTACACTTTAACTGTCTAGATCTAACTGAACTGTGGTTATAGTCAAGTATTTAACAGCATTTCACACTTCTCCTGTCATCTGGATTACATAACAATGTGCTGATTTTATAAACAGCAACTACTCATTTTTGTGGTTGAGTTTTACTGGATGCACAAGAGAAACATCTGACTAAATAAAGCTGGAGACAGGAAAATTAAATGCAGAGGAAGGGCAGGCATTCCTAGGCACATGAAAAACCAAACGGTGCCAGGATTTGCAGACTGAAGTGCCACCACGCAAGGCCCCTGCATACGTTTCCAGCCAAGAGACCATAAGAGCTCACTTTCTTGTGGTGTTGAAAGTGCTCTTGCTTGGCACGTGCTCTTAAAAACCCTGTGAATGCCACTTATATTATTAAGTGCATGGGGGGAGGGTATTTAACTATTCAACTGCAGGAGGTTAGTGAAGCCAAAAAGCATTAAAAATCAAAAGAACCCACATGTATAAACACAGATGTTGGAAGTGTAATAAAACTAGTGGGGCAGACACTCAAGCGGTGTAAATAAGATGGCTCTACTGGCTTCAGCAAAACTCTCTCAGCCTGGGCTAATTTGGGCTCTGCTCTGGTAAATACCTCCAAAAGAGGCACCTGTGTCTGTGCACTACTTGAGCTCTGCTGAAACTATTTAAGCTGCTGTTTTAAGAGTGGGGTGTGTTGCACTGTATGATTGCTCTTAATGCTTCAGCAATGTTCAGCAGCATGGAAACTCAGGGAGACCTTCTCCTGCTATGTTTTATACTATAATAAAGGACTTCTGTTCTTGTGTCATTGTCCTATGAAGGTGGTAGGAGATAGCTCTGTTGCATATAGGTCAGATGAGAAGATGCTGGAGAACATTCATACATTCAGCTCCTACTAAGAGGTTCTGAACTACCTTTTTCTGCAAACTTCTTGAGAGCCAAGTGAGAATAAATATTCCATATTGGAAATCACATTTGTAGTCTGTACTTAAGAAATCTTTGGTACAGGTGGGCTACCCTGATCTTAGACTAAGAAAAGTGAACGCTGTAATTCCTAAGGAGTAGACAATACCTCTTTAAGGTTAAACCTTTAGTGGTGATACAGAATTTGGTGTTTCACAAGATAGATAACTGTAGCCCATATAAGTGGGCATGTTTCTGTGTATTATGAACAACCTCTCCATAATGGTTGCGATGGGAGTTGTACCAACACTTAGTCTTATTTTATTCCAAAGTAACTGACTGGCCTTTTAGAAGTAGTGATAAGATAAAGTTGGAGTGTAGCTTTTCTTATACAATTTTGATATCATCCAATGTGACCCGTGTTAAGCCTCATGTTGTGAAAGAGAGCTTCATCTGTTTTGGCCAACACCACATTCTGCCCATATGAGCAGTTTTTGTACTAAGAGCAAACTGAAGGCGTCAGTTACCGAGAGGCTCTACAACAAACACTGACAAGGGTTCAAAGATGAAGGGTTCTGGAAGATGCATTCCCAGGGACTAGCCCAGCATCACAGGTCCTTCTCATACATGAAACTTAGAGTATTTGGGAGTTATTCAGTATATGGCCATGTGCATAACACAGCAAAACTACATGGAACAGACAGTTCCTCATTCACTATCATGTAGCCTGGCATTTGGCTTCTCATGCACCACAACAGGTAAGTCTGCATATCCTTAAAGTAAGAAAGAAAATGTGACATCATTGTGGGATTCATCTGACTAAGTGGGGATGTCTTCAGTGTAGGCATTCACAGCTGAGAAAATAATCTTGTCTCCCTTTATAGTCAGTAGAGAGCCTGCTACTGAGTGTATGAAGTTATCTCATCTTAAATAAGTGTTGTTATGAGATCAAATGATTGCCAATCAACCTCCATTGGCTCTATTGATTACACCTTAATGAGCTTTACCAGGAGTCAAGCAAGTAGCTCAGGACTAGCTCAGATGCAAACATCCATGCTCTAGACACCTAAAGTAAGCCGAGACAAATCCCGGTTCATATATGCTATGGGAGACTTTTAATCCACATAATTTAGATGGAAAAAAGCCTTTTTTCCTATAGTTTCAAATTTCAGGCAAGTGTGGAATAGAGGTGAAGCTTCTGTAATGTACTAGTGCAGGAACAGGTAGTGTGTGTGTGGTTTTGGTGCCGTCTTTGGCTCCCAATTCTCATTATTCCACATCTATATCAGGATGCAGCTGTGGGGATACACCAAATTAATTGCCCATTCCCATTACCCATTCACTGCAGTGCTTGGCTTTAATGCTCATTGTAAACCTTAAAGCCAACATTTGGTTGGAAGTGTTGACAAAAATAAATTTAACCAGTTTTGTTGTTCATTACTTTTTTTCCAGAAGCATGGTGGTGGTTTAAAGGTGGCATCTCGTTACAGGTTTAGGAATGGAGGCTTCAGAGCTCAGTCTGGACTGGGCCACTTAGGGTCATAACCTGTCCTTCTGTATGACAAAGGCATCACACCAGTCAGCTCACTTCTTTGTGGGCAGTAGAAAATACCTTATATATTTTAAAGTTAAGTAGCCCACTGAGAGTCTTGTGTGGATCTTTGCCGCTTACTGGATGCTGTTTATCTGTAGAGTTGGATTTAAGCTCCTGCATCCAGATGAAAATTCCTAAACTAAATGAAGAGCTCACGTCTGAGGCTTTTCCTTTCCTTTTTAGTTTGTGACTCATTGCCAGACAACATGGAAATGTTAAGTAATCTCAGGAATGCTGGTAGGAAATCTGCTGCTAGGAGAACTTTCAACACAGTAGGAGGGGATTTTGTTCAGCACAAATAAACACTTTTTTTTCTTTTTATTAACAATACATGGCTGAGTTTATGGAAAACACTCAAGTCTGTGATAAATACATGCAAAAGACTTCCACTTGTTGTCAGTAGATTTCTCTTTGTTCCAGCTGTCTGCAGCTTCTTATCCTTAAAGCCCAGCTTCTTTTGTTGCCAAAATTTTTGGCTGTGAGAGAAGGTTCCACCTTGTTACAGTAATTTAAAAACACCTGTTGTCATATATTTTCATATGGCAGTTGCACTGGAACTAATCCCCACATAATCTTCTTAATATAAGATACTTACTCTACAGATAGAGGTTTTGCATTTCATGTCTAACTACATTTAGAACTCAATTTTAGTTCTGATAGTTCAATTTTTTGTCTAATTGTGTCTTTCTATGGCATGACTGTGTTTTCCGTTAACTTTAAGGAAGAAAAATAAGCACTGCACTTTCTTTTTTTTTCTTTTAAATAATAATTATTCCCAACAAGTGATTAACACTGGTCTTCCCTTTGACCTGTTTGAACCCCAGCCTTTGTAAGCAGCATGGTGCTCCTCACTTGTTCTTCATGGTGAGATGAATAGTTATGTGTTCACATTCGTTCTGTCTCAAGGATGAAGAAAAACACTTAAACACATGCTTAATTTTAAGCATGTGTCCATATCCTGTTGATAACCAGACACCTTCAGTGTTACGTACAACCAAGTAAACAATAGGATAACAAACTTTAATTTAGAAAACAATTTCCAATATGTCATTTGTTTTTCTGTGCTATTAATGTACCATTATCACATTAGTAATTAAACTTGTTTATTCAAAATGTTTTTGCCTTCCTTCCTGACTCAAAGTCATCAGCTATTTGAAGTCTTATAGGCACCATTTTATTGTATCATACATGCTGTTGGCCTCATATTTATTTCTGGTTCATCATGTTTTGTGGATTTTAACCAGTATTTTAATCTCTTTTAAAATATTTAAATCTATTTGACTATCCACATTTTTTATTTATTTATGGGTCATGAATACTTCCTATTTGCACATGGTCTGTATGCAGAGGGCTAGCTGGTTTAGAGTTATGTGCATATTTTGAAGTGCATAAATACATTAAATCCAACCTTTTGGTTTAAAGAGTAATCAGTTAAGAATTGCCATCATTAAGGATAAATATACAACTTCAGTTAAACCTTGTGCGCACACATTATCAAATAGCCTTTAATTACAGAAAGACAGACTTTTTTTTTCCACGTGCCCTATGCAAAAGCAATTATATTCATTGAATCCACATCTTGAATTTTCCTCCCTCAGCCTCACTGATCAGTATCTGCTTTCATGCTTTGTTTATCACATCATCTTCCAACACTGCTCCAAATGTCGTTTCTCTGGCTTTTAGCTGATTTATTCCCAGATTTCAGAACACTGTATTTTTGTGATGCCTGTTAGGAGTATCTCAAGTTGTGGACTGAGATCCTTTGAATACCTAGACTAAATACCAAATGAAACAATGCTGCAACCATTGCTTCACTAAACAGCTGTTTGGAGAAGAAGCTGTTATTCTCCCCCTGCAGGTAGAAAAAGTGACAATAGTCATCATGATTTATTAAGCCTCCTGCTGTCAGCTCTTTTTTAATACACCATCTCTCCTGGTCTCTGGAAAAGTTTCAACTTCAGATCTCTCCCAGGAGTATCGCTTTCATTCAAACCCAGGAGCACATCTGTGGTCCATACATGCATCTTGTCCATGCCCCAGCTGAGAGAATACCGAAGAGAAACATCACCTTTCTACACCCTCTTCTTCAGCTTCTCACCTGGTTTCCATGAAAGGAAAGCATATGCTGTAGGCCAGAAAATAGCCATGAGGCACTCAAAACAGACTTCTCACCTGGTCAGTAGGGGAAACTGAACCACAACATTGGTCTATTCATCATTTCAGCCTTCTTTCCTGTGAGTCTTACTCTTGATTAACGGCCTCTTAATGAGCCCGATTGGCTTTTTTAATACATTTCAGGACTAATCAGCTCATTTATCTCAAGGTCCCCTGGGTCATTTACATAACAGAAAAAATCACTACAGGTTTCTTCACAGATGGAAACAGTGATGACACGCTGCAGTACTTCATGGTCCATAAGAACAGTGAGAAACATAGGGAGGAATAGCTGAAGTTCTTTCAAAAACAAGGAAAATTTGTTCATCAGCCAGATTCAGACTAGAAGGCACTGCCTGAGTTGTATTGGTACACCCGGAGACTTTCCTTGTAGCAGGATGTCATTTCTCTGTTGGTCTGACTTCCGTTCCCTCTGAAGCTGAAGGAAGATACACCCCGCTTCCCCGCACCAGAATGTGGGTACCAGATTGGAGGAGGGAGGATCGCCACTCTCAGTGCTGATGTAGGCTGAGGAAGGAGTCTGGAGCAGAAGTTGTGAGGAGAGGTGTACTCAGCTCCTGCTGCACCAGCTTAGCATGAGCTCAGGGAGGAGAGAGGCTTTGAAAGGTCACCTGCCCAAAATAAAATTCAGAGCATCTGTTAACTAAGATTTTTCATTTATTTATAGCTTAGCTACTTATGCTGGGATTTTCAACATGACAGCAGCAAGAGATCTATCACTAACAAAGCTCACAAACTGACACATTTGAAACACTTATTTCAAAACATGGTTTCCATAAAACATGGTTCAATAGGGGCAAAAATGTATATTTTCCCTCTAATATTTTTCATGAAAATAACTGAACCACTTTTTACTGGGGCTTATAAGTAAATCTATCTCAGACGTATTCACAAAAAGAATGTCCTGAAACAGAGAATTGTCTAGAAACTTAAATAAAATTGCTTACCCTTGGCAAAGCTAAAGCACTGAAATCAGAAACTTATAGTATGAAATGTCAGGCAAACTTGGCTATATATTTTCAAACAGCTACTCCTCTACACTCCATAAAATGCATATAACATACACAGTTGAACCCATACACACACTCGCACTTGTACAGTAACTTATGTGTTTAGGTTTAAGTTGATCATTTTCTTCTTTTTTCTTCTTTTTCAACTTTCAGGACGCAGAAAATAGAGTTTCCAGTGCGGTACGAAATGCCACAGACAGACGCCTCATGTCGATGTGTATGTGGCTCTCATTCATTTTACAGCGATGCTGTGCAGGAAGGGAATACTTGCTGTCAGCATTGCTTGAAACCCGCCGCTCCCCTGGAAGGACATCTCAGAGCCATGAATGTCATTACAGCAAATGGCCACAAAAATGGCCCTGGCTTCCGTAAATGTACAAGTATCCACCACTGAACTCATTTTACAGAAGCTGCAACACTTTAAGCTTTTATTTTCACTGAAAATTATGAACTTTGCAACAATAAAATGACATTTTGTAACACTTCACTAAAAACAGCACCACTTACCACCCTTCCCAGCTTCAGATACTGAAAATGATGAGATTCAGAGCTGGGAATGGCCCTACCATATTTAATGTAAAGCTCACCAAGCACCATATATGAGCTTAATTCAACATTTGTGAGGGCAGATAGTACAGACAGAACTTTATATTCTTCGTGCTGTTTTCCCTTTAGTGTTAGGGCCCTGAGCACACCTCCCCAGAGCCAGAAGTGGTAGGCTGTTCCTCCTTTTCATTGGGATTTGATTTTAAGCTGAGGCTGCTGGCCCTCACCTCTACTACGTTGCAGGTGAATCCCAGCTGTGTCTCTGCCTGGTCTTATACCTTCTCTCTTCTATCTTTCTTCACAACAGCTCTTATCAACAAAGGTACACTCAGCCAGAGGAGCTCCTTAACTCCAGAAAGTGGATGTGCTCAGGGTCTTGAGACTTAGCACATGCATGAATTCTGGTAAATCAAGTAAACACAAGAGTTTTACACTGCTACCTTTAGACTGATTATTTTCTCAAGGTCCATTTGTACACTCTGCTGTTTTGACATCATGGCCTTTCTAGTTCATTTCCATACTCATGGAAGCCTTGCTTTGCTTCAAGTTTCTTTCTCTTTATTTTATTGCTGAATGAACATTAAGAGATCTCCATTGGTCTTCCAGGACTTCATAACTGTTTACTGTGTGCTTTTTTTCCCTCCTTACCATTAACTTCTTTTGCCTGCAAAACTAGGTGGACTTCAGCTCTCCGCAGTAACCAAACTCCTAAATTTGTAGGACAGCAGTGTTTTGGGGTATTTCACGGTTCAGTTTTTTTTCTCTATAGCATATTTTAAAGGGAGCTATTTACTCTGGCTGGAAAGCGTAAGCCATTGGTGATTTAGAGCTATAACAATATTGATGCAGATGAGCCTCTGTGGAGATATTTGATGACATTATGTAAATGTAATCAATGGGCTCAATAAAGCATAGCAACAATAAAATACTGTTCACATTATATATAAATAAATGCACACGGACACATGTATGTGCTTCCTACATAATTACCATAACTATGCCTATTTGTACTACTGGTGTTCAAGCTCTCTATGCACCATGTCCATAGTGTCTGTTTATACAGCCTTAATGAATCCATAACATCTAAGTGATTACAATCTCGACTTACACCAGAAAAGCATGAATCTTCTGTGAGGAAGGAAAAAGAAGTTGAAACTAGAGCAACTCAAAATTGTCAAATGTTGCAATTCAAAATTTTTACTGTTCCTTTTTTAAATAAGAAATGTTTCAGTATTTTTTGGTGACATTCTGTATATGTTTTAAGTCCACTAAAGGAAGCTGAATTTATAGTCTCCAAAAACAGAGGAAAAAATAGAGTAAAATACTGTTGTAGTTTTTATTGGCAGACTATAACATTAAATCTCTAATTTAAAATTTCTGCAATTAAGGCTTGGAGCTGGATTATCAGATAGTACAATATCTGGGCACATGAAGGAGAAACAAAGAATGGAGGAAGCTATGACAGACCAATGCTTGTCCAACCTCAAGACACC
This sequence comes from Rhinoptilus africanus, assembly GCA_013400135.1. Classification (NCBI taxonomy): domain Eukaryota; kingdom Metazoa; phylum Chordata; class Aves; order Charadriiformes; family Glareolidae; genus Rhinoptilus; species Rhinoptilus africanus. Next base: position 217,549 of record VXBO01011168.1, on the reverse strand, counting down.
TGTAATCTGCATAGACTTCTCGGGGAGTATATAGATGTTGAAATATTTATATGTGAATCCTGATCTCATGGTACTGAACTAGATCTCTCAACAAGACCTCAGGAAAAACTTAGTCCTTCATATTCCTTACTGTGAACTACTTAGGCCTTGACTTTACGTAGTGTGTCACTTCATGTTACTGCTTAGATTTACATTGGAGGTGATTAATAAATCAGGCTCAATGTGATCATAACTAGAAGATTACACAATGTGTATTATATTATGAAAATATATGGTATTTCTCAAAACATATGGTATGGTATGATTTCAGTCATGAAGGTCATAAAAGGATGATAGCCACATAATAGTGCTCCTGGGACAGCAATGGAAGAAAGCTAGTCTAGTGATTAAGGCAGAAATTTGAGAGCAAAGCTGGCTAGAAAAGAAAAATTGCGTTTGGAAAAATGCTGATATTTCAACATTTGCTTCCATATTGCTTCAGGATATACTTTTCATAACATAGTGCAGAGAGGAACCAAGGTCACTCCATCATCGTTAACTAGGTTCAAGGAACGACGACTTTCATCAGGACACCACTTCTGATCCAATGCAAGAACTCACAGGGGTCTGCCTCTCTGTGAATGAAGGAATTCACACACTCTCCAAGTGGTCAGTGCTTAGAGAGGCTGTGCAGTCAGTCTCACTCTGGCCTGATTTAAACTTATTGCTCAAAATGGACCAGGTCCTAAAAGAGGGGGTGATACTCCAGCCCACCAGTTAGGTGGAAAGTGGGAACTCAAAGATCACTTGTGTGTTCTCAAAAAGTCACAAAGGTTGTTCAGGATGCCTTATGCTTTTTTTTGAACAAAAGCTGCATCTAGGCACATTTTTTACTGCAACAATTTGGCATGTGCCCAGGTCTTTTTCTTTGGGATATCTGAGTTCAAATACACAATCTCTTTTTTCTGCAGACATTTTATACAGATTGTGGAAAGAGATAGTAGTTGACAATTTAGATTAAGTTAGCTGGGCTGAGTAGTCCTCTGGAGATAATTATCTCTTGCTGATAGCTATTTAGTGAAGCAGTGTTGACTACGCTCATAACTTAGTTGTCTCATTTAGGTGTTTAATGTTCTCAACTATGAGTTTCACCTCACCTCTTTAAATGTGTAATTCTCCTTCTCCTTAACATGGAAGCTATAAACAATCAATGTAAAAATGATCACAAACCAGATGATAGATGCAGTTGGTTCTGTATTGATACTGCAGCAGAGAATCAAAGCATCTTTTAGGGAGGGAAACACAGCCAAAATGAACACTGGCAATTATTTTTACATAGGCCATGGGGAAAAAGAAGAAAATTGAAAGAGGAATTCAGAGCCACAAAATTCACAGATTTCTAAGAAAATAGAAGAGAGTGCACTGAAAAGGAGAAAAGGTGAACTGGAAAGAGAAAAAGAGATCAAGAATAGACACAGGACAGTACACTTAGTCTGATAAAAGACAAGAAGCAACCTCTCTTAGCGTGTTTCAGTATCACTTGACTTCAAGAGCCACTAGAAATGTAAACAAAGGGAAGAGTTAACTAAATTCCCCTCCTTTTCTTCCAACCTCTTTAAAAAATATTTGGGTCAAATTTCAGGCAAAGAACTGGAGGAACTGTTTTTTTCTCTACCCAAGTGAGTTTCTCGTTCATAGCACAAGTTTGAATTCAAGAAGGTAGCTATGTTACTGGTATTCATGAATACATTCCTCCTCTTTTCTTTTTGAGTTTAATTATCATGTTGTCAGCAACTTGGAACTTGACATAAATCTCAAGGTAGAAAGTGCTTGAGAAGAAGTTCGGTCCAGTGATTATTCTCTCCTTAAAAAAAAAAATAGTAAAGAAGAGGGAGAGAGAAAAGAAAGCCATAGAAGTCTTTGAAACAGCTGGGGTCAAAGGAACTGTGCTTTCTTCTAATTGTCCCAATAAATTTTAAAGATGTTATTACTCTGTAGTGATTAAGAAATGGTAAAAAGAGATGCAATGCTATAACATCAAGGCCATCAAGCTTAATAGTCCTTAACTGATTGTCACCCCACCCCAACAAAAATAGACATGCTGTTCTCTCCTTTCCCGTCTCTCCTCCATTACCCTTCCCCCCTCACTCTGAGGTTTCTAAAAGCACCTCCAACCAAGCCAAGGGGAATTTATACTTCCTGCAATAAAATCCAAAGAACAGAACAGCTGGCAACTGAACTTAAGACTGCTAAAACAAACATTGTGACATTGATGTGGGGAGGGATTTAGTTATTATTACAACGTTGCATGACTGGTTCTGCAGGGAAAAGATGCAAGCAGAGCCTTTTTTTTTTTTTTTTTTCTCAGCGTGCAAACAAAAGACTTAAAAAAAATCCCAGGAAAACAACAAAAGTAGCACTATTTGCTCTAAAAATACCTAGAAGGAAAAAAAAAAAAGAAAAACAATGGGCAAAATTCACAATGTTGGCTGCCTGAAATTTAGAGTTGAAATGACTGAAATTACGTGAAGATTGTTCCCCAGAGATGCTGTTGCAAATAGGCCAGACAGGATCATTACTAATTTATCTAGTCTGCCAAGTACAAAATATACAAATGAATACATTATATCATAACAATCCTATACATATCACATTCAGTTTCTCTGGTATCCTGAGTCCTGCTGTCATGATAACTTACAGCGATCTTCCAGAAACCACCCAGCTTTTAAGTTGGAGGCTTCATCAGACAGCCCATCACTATCCAAATTACGATACTGATGGAGCAATAGTAACTAATCAAAGGTTGGATTGATAACAATGGTTGCTAGATTTAGAACAATAGCTTGTGAATTAATACTCCAACATCACATGGTTCTTTTGGTTATTATTTCACAGTAAAATGTCTTATACTGTAGATCCCAACGTGAGCATCCCTGCTTCTGTAAGGTTCAAGGACAACCTCTAATGCTTGTTTAACTCCCTGCTAAAATCTGAAATTCCCAAGGCAGAGAGTTAGGAGAGGTAGATTCCTAACTGCCACCTCTCCCTGCTGAGGGTAGGCATTTAAATTAGTGGCCTTTAAATTAGATAGTTTATTACTTCATGACAATCACCCTTTCCAAATAACTCTCCACTGAGAGCACTGACTGACTGCTCTTGACTTTTTGCTGAATCTGATGCCTGCTACTGATTTCTTCAAAATGCAATGATATTTTTGTCTGCAGGATCCTATTATAATGAGCACCATAGACTTAAGCACTGGGTAGGGTTAAATAAGCAATCTAAGTTCTCTTGTTGTATGTGCTTGTTATTCTTTTATCCGGTGTGAAAAGTGACATTATCAAATTTATTTTTCTGGGTGGAATTAAAAGCTTGAGGTGATATTGCAAGACTGCACATGCTGAAAAATGTTACCGTAATGACATAGAAAATGATCAGCCATCCAAAAAGGTATGAAAAAAAAAAAGAGAAAAAAAGAGAGGTTGTTTCCTTGTTCCGTGCTTGAGAAAATGGGTTCAAGTTTGGGTTAATCAAAGATTTAATCAAAAGTGTCAACATCTTAATTGAAGAGAGATAAAAATCTTATGAAATACAGGTTGCCATTGTTTGGAATTCATTAAATAAATAAATAAATAAATAGCCCCCTGTTCACACTTTTTTTTCATAAAGTGAATCTGTTCACATCTGTCCCAAAGCTAAGCAGCTCAGGCATCAAGGGAAAGGGAATGTTCTTCAGATTCCAGCTACAGCAACTGGCCTATTTACCCCCATCTTCAGTTAGCAATCCTGCCTCCGGGTCATTGCACATTTCACAGCCCTCTTCCTGTTAGATATATTCGAGGGCAAAGATACACTAATCTCTGAACTGCACAAGAAAGGAGTGGTGGAACATAGGTTAGTAGCCTAGGTAAAAAATAACACCTCTGCTTCCTGGTTGGGTGGTGAATCAGCAGTCCCCACAACTCCAGATGCTGCTTCTGACACCCAGATGGTTCCTTCGTGGTTTTTACCTTTTCCGAACAGGTGTGAAAAATCTGTTTGATGATAATTGCACTTGGTTTCATGGTTGAGTTTTCAGTTGAAGAGGAGAAACCCACTGGTGCTTTTTCACTTGAGAAGATTTGTAAGGGACATTGACATAACCTCACCATTAACCACATTATCTTCCAGGTTCATTGTTTAAAATAGCTTCCAAAACAAATATGCAGGGCTGAAGCAAGGACCTTAAAACAGCAATTCTCAGCAATATTTTAATTTATATGTAGCTGAATACAATCATAGAATCACAGAATCATACAATTATAGGGTTGGAAGGGACCTTAGTAGATCATCTAGTCCAACCCCCTGCCAGAGCAGGGCCACCTTAGAGCAGGTTGCACAGGAACCCATCCAGGCGGGTTTGGAATGTCTCCAGAGACGGAGACTCCACCACCTCCCTGGGCAGCCTGTTCCAGTGCTCCGCCACCCTTAAGGTAAAGGTAAAGGTAAAGAAGATCCTCCTCATGTTTAGGTGGAACTTCCTGTACTGAAGTTTGTGCCCATTACCTCTTGTCCTGTCACTGGGCACCACTGAAAAGAGCCTGGCCCCATCCTCCTGACAAGTATTTGTAAGCATTGATAAGCTCACTCCTCAGCCCTCTTTTTTCCAAACTAAAGAGACCCAATTCCCTCAGCCTTTCTTCATAGGAGAGGTGCTCCAGTCCCCTAAGCATCTTAGTAGCCCTTTGCTGCACCCTCTCCAGCAGTTCCCTGTCCTTCTTGAGCTGGGGAGCCCAGAACTGGACAC
>VXBO01011168.1:199062-211949 GCA_013400135.1 Rhinoptilus africanus | reverse complement strand
GGATTAGGCCATTCTTCCACTTAGTATAAACTTCCTTCTTCCACTTGAGCTTGTTCAGAAGCTCCCTGCTTAGCCAGGCAGGCCTCCTGCGTCCCTTGGCCGATTTCTTGCTTTTAGGGATGCACTGATCTTGAGCTTGGAAGAAGTGGTCTTTGAACACCAGCCAGCTCTCTTGAGACCCTTTGCCTTCCAGAGGCCTATCCCACGAGATCTCCCCAAGCAGCTTCCTGAAGAGATCAAAGTTAGCCCTCCTGAAGTCTAAGGTTGTAATTTCACTTGTTGTTTTGTGTGTAGTACCCAATACAGCCCTGCAAGTGTCCACGTTGAGAATGACAGTTCCCATCACAAGTTCTTCCACTTGTGTCTTTAAATCTGGACTTTAGGTTCCAGTTTAGCTTAAACACGAGCTTTAATTTTGGTATTAGTTTCAATGAAGTTAAATGTACACAAGAAGTTGCCTACAGGCTTTCCTAACTTTCTGAAGCAGAATACAAGAGACATGCTGGAATATATAGTTTTACAATCATCATACAAGCTGGAAATTTTTCCTTTGAGTCTAAACTAATTCTGTGATGTACATACACAAGAGCAGCCACACCATCTCACACCAAAAGTCAGTCTATCCCTGTTGTAGATCCCCGTGGAAGAGTTAGGGAAAGCTTTCAGGGATACTTTTCCAGAATACTATCCCAGCTGCCAATATTTTGTAATTCAGTGATGTTCTAAACCAGATTTAGAATTTTTGTACTTAATAGCCCTCAATGGATTTTTGCTTCATGAACTGGTCCAGTTCCTTCCTGAATCCACATCCCCCACATCCTGTGGGGAGCAGTCCCACAGCTTAATAAGATGCTGTGTGAAGAGCTGTCTCTGGGCTTGCTCACTGATACTTTCACATTACATCCTCTTGTTCTGCAGGAGTCAGTGAAAAATCACTACTTTTTCACTTTCCTTGTGTTGCTTATGATGTAACAGACTTTTATCATTACTGTCTGTTCTCTGGGCTGAAGAGTCATGATCACTTAGCAGTTATCCAAGAGGAGCTGTCCGTACATTTTATCACCCATTCTCCAACCTGGTGCTCTTGTATGGCTGACAGTGTGACCTCACAGCTTAGATTTAAACTCTATGGCCAGATCAGCTCTGTCAGAAAGAGTTTCATCAGTCCAGATAGGATCTTCCTACAGAACTCATGCCAACTTTGATTCTTTTGTGGAAATTATAAAATTGATGATATTCTAAATTAGCATCTCTCTACAGGTCTTCAAGCTCTTTCTTCTCTTGAGACTTGAAGCAGAAATACACGGATTTTCCAAACTAATACTGGGAGGACAAGGGGAAGAAGGAACCTTGCCACCACACTGTGTTTTGAAATAATCATAGGAATATTTAAGTTTTTGAGAACCTGTCACTGAAATGGCACAAAGTTACCTATTATGTCTAGTTCTATAACTTGCACTGCCTTAGGCTTTCATTCTATCTGTATTCATGTGTTATTTTCTATTTTATCCTTTGTTCATCCGCTGTTTGGGACATATAGAGTTCTTGGCTGTAGGAGGCCAGTGTAAGCTCCAAAATAAACAAAAAAATTAGTAACAGGTATGGATTGTTTCTCTGTATTCAATGAACTTCTATAGCCCAAGAACTTCACCCACTCCTGTGAGTCTGACCATGTCCTTTCCCTTCCAATGAGAGTCTAGCATTTACAGTGTCACTTCACCACATCTTCAATCATCCCAGCCAAATACCTATAGATCGGAAAGGAATGATATAAACAGTGTATCGTTATCCAAACGATAGCAGAAAATTGCTTATGTTTTTACCAAAAGTGGCATTCCCTAAAAATATTTTCAGTTCTGATCAATTCCATGCCTTATGTTTAATAACACCTAATGTCTTTCCATTAGCAGATTATGATCTTAAACCTATGCAGCTTTAACTAACTTAATAGGAAGATAGACCTAAGCCTTCAAGGCTAAAGTATTACAGAGGCACCACGCTGTGCGTAAGTGTTAGGGTCTGTTTGTGTAGTGGCAAGGAAGCAACATCAAGCGTGGGTCATCACATCACATCCCAGTGCTGGTTCACACACGCCTCTGTACAAAAATCGTTTTGTCTCTTGTAACATGTTGAATAGTAATGATATAATGAAAGCTTATATGAATATATGCTTATAAGTTTTTATGTATGTATGTCACTACTAGTACTTTTGCCATAAGCGTTTAGAGAGGGTAGTTGGCTGTTAGGCAACTTTTACCTGTTCTTCAAAGGATGTCTTTTAATGTTTTTTTTAAAGGACTGATTTTTCACTGGCAGTCTTGAGGTATTCTTTAATTTTCTTCTTTTGGCTTTTAGGATGTCTCAGGAACATGGGACAATTTTTCAGCTTTTAATTACATAAACATATGTGCCCAAGCATCCTGTTCTCAGTCATGACTCTGCTGTGGTAGGGAATAAATGGATGAACCAGATCTCAAAGACGCAACAGTCTAAATTAGAAGACTGAGGACAGATATAGACAAGCAAATGTACAAACTACACCAGAACAACAAAATTACTTCTCCTGGTAGACAGTTATGATTCTATTAGGCCAAAATGCTTTGGAGAAATCAGTATGTGATTTGCTGACATGAAAGTTTTTGAAGCCATGTATTGTACTGGCCACCATTAAAATATCCACAGTTCTTTTTTGTCACCTAGCATTGCCATGGAGTAGCTGGAGGATAAATTAATCCATGGAAAGAGCATTGGAAATGCTCTATGGCAGAACACAGCAGCATTGTTAAGGTGAATGTGATGAACATGGCTGAACTACGTCCTCCACTGCAGGTCTGGGTGGATTGTTTGCCAGGGAAGCACTGAATTTTCTTGAAGTATGCTTAAGAAAGGTCAAGAAAAGAACTGTTGTAGTATTAGTTAAAATATTTCAGCAGAGGTCCTTGAATTTAGCTACTAAACTCTGCTGAATTGCTTGTCTACATATATAATCTTTTGCATTAAATTTTAGTAACACTCAACTGTATGTTCTGATCCAGTACTGCTACTTTTTGCAAGTAGCAGACAATGAGATGAGACATTTCACCTAAGAAGGAGGATTGCTGGTAGAAGATGATTAACCACTAGAGTTTCTTAATGATGTGCCAGGATTGTGTCTTATAGACACTTCTCATAAGGAAACTAAACTGCATCAGCTAGAAAATCCCTTGGTAGCTTTCAGTGAACAGCAGGAGAGTTAATTTTTGACTCTGCTTAGTATCTACTTGGGAGAGGGGTTTCAGCCAGGTGCCTGTATTGTTTGAGAGAAAGGTACAGGAAGAACATATCTTCATCCTAAGCCAGTTTTTAGACAGCTACAGGCAATCCTGGGGAACGGGAAGAGGGAAAGAGCAATAACACTGGCTAATGGGATTCTGAAGAGCCTTGTTCATGAACACAGGAATGAGGAACACAGAAAGATTTCGCTGTTTTTAAAGTTATAGTTTCAGCAAGGTTATTTTACAAGACCTCTCTAACGGTTTTCTTACACCATGTACCATCTGAACTTAATCTGTAAGTTTTTTAAGTCAAGGGCAGTCTCTAATTGAATACTCCCCCTTCTAGGTTAGGACCACTGAACACTATTTTAAGGCAAGTGATAAATTTAAAAATGCAGAAGACTATGATTCTTGGATAAGATTATTTGCAGCTGTTTCATCTAGGTTGTCTCTGCATAAATTTGTTAGTAAGAAAGTTGATGTTTTATACTTCATAATATCTTCCCTCTTTCATAAACAGGAACTCATTAAGGGAGGTTATGTACTTCCAGTGGAGGCCTTTATTGACATTGATATAATGATCTCCAGGGAGCAACCAGAGATACTGCACAGGTAGTCTTGTGTAACAGAAGGAGAAATGTTAAATGTGAATCTAAACCCTTGTGGACAGCCTAGTCACAAGGATTTGTTTCACTTCTACCTGCTGCATTGGGGACCTCACAAGACAGTTCATTAGGGTCTCCCAGGATGGCTGCTTGTGGTGGGAAAGGAAGGAAAATACCTTTGGGAACTGCAACTCTGCCATGTCAGGGATCACTGTACTAGCATCAAGCTTGGAACCCTTGTACCTGTGGCTGTTTTCATTGACATGGTTTTATTGTTCTTTGCCTTTGAGAAGAAATCAATGGCTGCATTGGTTTGTTGTTTTTTTTTTCTTGAACAATATTTATCTTCAGTTTTAAACCAAAGTCCATGGAAGGCAATCAAGATTAATTTCAGTGAATTTGGGTCTGGGGCCAACTGTCTGTGCAACCCAACAACAGAAGACAATCAACATTCTGTCTTCTGCTGCTTCTATGCTGAGGTGAGAATTTTGTAGATATTCTGTACACGTGGGCAGGACAAAGCATGGCAAAATAGGCTGCCCTGAGGTTAGCTATGACTATAACCACTTAAGTTTACTCCATTGTAGCCTAAGTGTTAGGCCCCGTCCTTGGTTTCCAATATGATCCACATGCCAACAGTTGTTATATTTTCATCATAAACTGAAGTGGATCATCTGACTTTGTCAACCACAGGACCCAAATCCTAGTTTCATGACTCTCTTTTGGAGGTCAAAATGGAGAACATATAGAGCTAACTGCCAGACTTACACAGGGATCCTTGTGTTCTCCCATGTCCACACTTCAGTCATGGTGTCTGGGCTCATGTGTCCACCAAGGGTTGGTATGGCAAGTCACAATTATGGCAGCACATTCACTGCCAAAACAGATGTCCCTGTCTCCTCTGTGGGGATTTGGTCCACAGGCCAGAGCCAACCCACAGATGGCCTTCCTGATTTAGACCTTTCATAATTGCTATATAATGAAGTAAAAGCTCTGACCTACAGTTACTTGCAGAAAGACATTAACTTCCAGGCTCAAATTAAATTTAAGAATATAATAAGAAAAGATAAATCTGTTTCTGACACAAAGACCAGGAAAATACATGAGGACTTTTAATGAATGACAAGATATAAAATGGTCCCTTCAGACCAGAAAGTAAAAATAAAGTAGTGGGAAACAAACCATTTTTTTTCCTTAAAAGCCTGCAGTTTCCAACCTGCTGGGAAGAAGGAAATGCTCTAAATTCCTCCCTGGTTAAAGTGTTGCAGCAGAAGGGGAAGATGCTGACCAAAGGGACACAGAGGGTCCTGCATTTGACATTTATGAGTGGGAGGCAGCATTACCAGATGTTCATGAAAGCGCAGCTTCCAAATTGAGTTCCATGAAGCCAAATATCTCATTTCATTTGGTTTTCTGTTTCCCCTATTGACTGAGCTACAGCAGGATCTACCAAGAGGATAATCCCATACTGCAGGGGGTTGGGGTACAGCAGCTAAAAGAGCTTTTCCATCTCTGACTGTAGTTAATCCTCAAGTTTTTATGTGACAAAGTACAGGAGAGCATCCACATATGCTTTGTATACAATCCCATGCCAGCCTCATGCAGTGAATGATCAGACCTCAAGGAGAAAATCAGCTCAGGTACCAAATCAAGTCAGTACATTTTTCTTGGCTTTTCCCTGTTGTCTGGAGTGGGGCATCTGGACAGATTGGACTTCACCTGCACCACTGTCCTCAGTGTTTCTTCAGTATCTATAGCTGTATGTCCTCCCTGTCTGGGCAGCAGGTTGGAGGCACCAGTGCTCCTCGGACTTCATGTAAGGAGCAGAGACACTCGGTTTCTGGATCCCACTCCAGGGATCTGGCTCCCAAATATCAAGCATTGCATTACATTTCTTCTAAGCTCTTAAATTTCTTTTCAAATCTGGCCTTAAGCAGCTCTGAGATCTAAACAGTTTTATTTACCATCAAGACAGATGCCTTCAGTATCTTTTGCTACCTGATGTACGAGGGATATATTAAAACACTTGGCGTGGCTTTGCATATGTGGAAGCAAAGAAATGATTTCACTAATGCAATTCCACACCCTTAAAAGCTATAGCAGACACACACAGACACCACCATTTCCCCCTGCTTTTCTCTCCCTCACGTGGAGGGGATCTTCTTATTGGGAGCTGAACACCAAATACAGCCTTGACACGACTCGCTGCACAGCGGCTACTATCATCCCAAATTCCTTTATTATAGCCCATTGCAATTAAGCATCTATGCATATGTGCATACATATATGTACGACATAGTGTGCTTGAAAATGTCTTCCTTTTTGTATTGTGAGTCCCTAGGTCATAGGATTTAAACTTTCTTTTCTGCCTCTTTAAACAGACACTGTTCCCTGACATTTTTTTTTAACAGCTGTGGGCTGCATCCTGCCAGCTGTTTGGTCGATGTCTGGATCAGCTGCTAGGGCTGCGTGTCGGCTGGAGCTGGAACAGGGCCTCTTGTCTCAGCTACAAATGTCCTCACGTATCTTGGTTAGGGCTACTCCTAAACCAGCCTTGCATTAGCTCTCAACATGAAGGAATGAGTTTTGCAGTGAATTAATCATCTCCATGGGAAAACAAGGAAAGGAAAAGAATCACTAAGATGATGGATTGCCCTGAAAGTGAGTTTGGGTTGTGTGTGCATGTGTCACCACAGATGGATTTCTTGCATCTGTGCAACAAATGTTATGTATTTCAGGTAGGAATCCTGGTTTGTCAAAGCCCAGCAAAACAAGGTTGCTGGAGATTTAGTGCTGAATTTTCAAATCCAATGAAATAGGATTGGTAACAATATCTTCAACCTCTTTAAATCACCTTAGTTTATTACATGCAGTCTTTGCGAACCAGGGTTGCAGTCTAGTCAGAGAAGAATGGGGAAGAAGACTAGCTGAGGCAGAAGGAAAGTTGGTCCCTTCCAACTTTAACCTGCTAAAGAATATAAAATCCAGACCAAAGCTGTAATTACTGAGAGGACAGGTAAAGCAGGCCAGCTGCATATTCCCCGTGATACTGTGGGACTCTAACACTATGGAGTTCACCAAGTACGGAGAAACAGCATGTCGTTGCACAGGTAGCCTGGAAAACAAGAACTGAGCACAAGCCAGGATGGTGACGATTTTCTGATGACAGTTTAAATCGCTCCACTCTTAATAACTTTGCTACTTTGCCAATAGATCCACTTAATGTGCTTATCCTGGAGCTGCAAACTGACTCACAAGGCCTCCCCAGGTGTCTAAAGCATCATCTGTCAACTCTCCATCTGTCAAAACATCTAGCTTCACCTCTAACAGCTTCTTAGATGCAGTTTAAAAACTGTCACTGCAAAACTCTGTGGCATCTTGGAAAATGGGAATGCAAGGACTGCCAAACCTATGCTCAGTGCAATAGGAATATCAGTAACCAAGGACTGGCTTCTTCAAATTCAGACTAAATTATTCCTGTCTCTGTGTGGTCACAGCATTCACATCCATTGCTAGGAGGAGGTGAAAGGAGTCACTGCCTCCCATCTAAGAGATGGAAGTTGCCTTCAGATTGCAATCCCTGCCCTATGGATAGGAGAAGATCTCCTGGGCAGACGCGCCAGCGCTTGTCCATCCCTAATCTGTAGAGGGATAAGAGCTAGGAGATGCCAGCTCTGCCCTGCTGGGAGTTACTTCAGGGGAGAATGGGGTTGAGGATGAGAGAGTAGGTTGGGTATTCCTCTTCCATTTTTCCTTTTTCTCTCTTCCAAAAGGTAAATGCAAGCCACTGTGCCTGTGCCAACATAATCCACCGCTGAGCAGAGCCGAAAGCAGCAGCAGCACAGCCCCTTTTGTGCACACACGTGTCTGAGAGCTACCGCCTGCTAGAGCCTGTGTGTGCTGGTGTTACCCACATCAATGAGACAGGTCAGTCAGAGGCTCGCCAGCCTGTTCTCTTCCCTCTCTCTTCCCTGTGCAATGCAGATGTGGCATTTCTGCCAGGGGCAGCATTCTGCATGGACAAAGCAGGGTGGAGCACATCTTCACCACTGGACAGAGATGAGAGGCATGGTTAGCAGAACGCAAAGGAGGAGGAAAAAACCTCTCCTCTCTCCATTTCTGATTGTTTTGTTGTTGTGGTGGTGGTTGCTGATTTATGTCTGTCTGTCTTCAAGCTCTTGTAGGCAGGAACTGTTTTAACCTCCGTGCTTGTGCAGTGCTTAAGAAGACCTCCGCCATGCTCTTCTATCAGAAGAATAGTAATTATAGTGGGATTAAATATGGTACACATCAAACAAGACTATGTTCCTGCAGAAATCACCAGTGAACACATGTGCAGAAAGTTCTGTGAGAACTTGGTATTATCCGAGCAAGAAGGGACCTATGGAGAATCGACTTGGTGGAAAGTAGGATAGTAGCAGAGCCCACGCATGTGGCCAGAAGGAAAACAAAGAGGCTCGGGGAGTTGAATAAAGCCCATTGTTTTCCTTGTACCATATTTTTTTATTTTATATTTGTTTCTAGTGGCAGACTCAGAAATGCGTGAGGCCCTTTTCAACCTCAGTTATGTCATAGACAAAGCAATTGGATAGAGATGAAGGGAAGAGTGATGCTTCACAAACAAGTCCAGTGGCAATTCTTCATTTCCCAGTAGGACAAGTTTTAAATCTAGAGGTTATATAGCTATATGTGTGTGGGTGCACATATGAAAAAGAGATATTTCAGGTGCTTTCCTTTATGCAACCATGAGCACTATCCAAGTGTCTGCTGGATCAGAGCCAGCTGGGTGAAAGAATGCAATGAGGAAACATGCAGAGGATGATGCTTTTAATCCTGGCAAACTTTTCATTGTTCTGATTTTCTCAGCCCTGAACCCTCCCAGCTAGCATTTATCCACTTATCGTCTGCTCCCAAAATGAGCTTTCCCCCAGTTCTTCAAAAGACAAACCTCTCTTCCACCACCAGACCCTAACTTTGATCTCCAGGCTCTGCGGGGCACTTACTCAGACAAAAGTGCATTCAGAGATGTCCACACCTGTTCATGCCTTAAAATTCCACATCTGGTTATTACGTACTACATCAGCTGTATTCCTCTGTCTCTCACTGCCTCTTTCTCTCCGAGCTGGCACCCTCAGCCCCTCGGCGTGCAGAGCGCAGCTGAACCAGCCTTATGGTGACTTTCCAATTTTAATGCCTGGACACGACTGCAATTTCTCCCCCTACATATTAGCACTGCTTTCCTGCAAGCTCGAAAGGGATGGCTGTAGCATGCTTCCTCTCCCTCCCTTCCGCACCATGCGTTTGCATATTGCCACTCAGGGTTTTGAAATATGGGTGTTAGATCGATGTGTGTCAAGAACAGGTATCCATCAGCCTTTTAAATGGGGACCAGGAGGATCTTGTACTTGCAGTTGAATACTTTGAATGGAAAAAGACCCCAAAAAGAAGTCTGGATGAAATTGCACATCGTGACTGTGAACAGAAGGGCATTAGGGTACTTTTCTGTATGTCTGCCAGTTCCAGAAAATAAAAGCTGACTTTCACTGAATGAAATAGAAGATAAGTGCTTCAAGACAGCTAAGAAGCCAGGGGTGGATGGCCTAATCCTTCAGCTGTTTCTTCCAAGTCTCCATAAGTGTTCCCACCCCTGTGGTTTTCAGAGATTTTCCTTTGAGACTAGTCAACACACTGATAGCATTTCATTATCAGGTGTTTTCTTGATGTCTCCTGTTACCTTCAAAAACCATAAAAAGAGGGATTTATTCTCTTTCTTCTTTTCTGTTTGCACACAGCCTCCAGTCACACATTCTCTTCTTATGTCCATTAGAGACTGGCAATGGCACACTTTTGGTAAGTGATCATTTACATTACTTCTATATAAATCAATGGAGTTTAATAATTGTATAATTAATCTGTGTCAAGTCTCTGAAATCACATTCTTCTTACTATTGATTGCTCTTCCTTGAATTGCTCTGTTTTCTAGTACCTCCCTTAGTAAAGTGGCCATTGCCCAGTGGAATTTTCCTGATCAAAAAAGCACTAAACCCAGAATGTTTCAAGAAATAGTCACATTTATAGGTCTTTGTTACTTCTCTGTTATGACTGTAGCTTCACATCCAAGTTTTTGCCTGCTCCTGTTTGCACGCTGACTCCTGATTTGAAGATTAGTCCTGAGTTTGTTCCTTTGACAGTTCTGAGACAGTTTTCCACTATATTCTCCAAGACTTCAAGTGGCGCAGCCATCTCAGCAGATGGTCCTCTGACTGCACTTTCATTTGGACGTGTGTTTTTCCAACTGTTTTGAATCAAAACCCAACACCTTTTGCAGGAAGTCTTAGGACAATTTTATGCTGTGCTGCCCCAGTGGCATGTCATTTAAAAGCAAATAAAGGTCAGGCTGAACACTGAAAGCACTTTTATTTCTCTCATTTTGTTTGCAGCTGTGGGAGTGATGTGTTTGTTTCATTTTTATATTTTTGCAGTCATTTCATGGATTGTCTTATTGAGACATATGTCCCACCACTGGTCAGTGAGCTACCAAATATGTCGATCTAAACCAGATTTCTATACATTCATCTTTTCATATGGTTTTCTCTTCTAGAAAGAGCTATTCTTAAACAGAACACAGAATTACCTTTATATCTTTCTTTTTTTTTTTTTTGAGTGCTTCCAAAAGTCTGATATTTTAAAATTACTGTTATCAGGAAGGGCGAAAAAATTACATAAATAAAATCTTTGTAAGTCAGATGTGCTAGAAGAAATAATGCCTGCTCTGACAGCAGGTCACCTGTGTGAGGACACAGTTATAAAAAGAAATCTTTCCTAAATAGCTCCAGCACAATCTACCTATATGAAACTTTTAGGATTGAAAAAAACACTTTTCTCCCTGTGATAAAGTCACCAGAATACAGTTGAGCCAAAGGATCTTCACAGGTATTGACTCACAAAATCTCTACCAAGGGAACTATTAAAATACAGCTTTTAGAGTCTCAGGCTTGAAACACTCTGACTGAAAACACATGAGCAGTTCCTGGAGCTGGGCATGTGCTTATTTCTCTTACCAAAGGAGGTCTTCAGTCTCTACTCATAGCACTTTTCTTTCCCATTGAAGCTACCGACACAGACAGGTCTCTAGCCAGAGGGAATCCAGTCCTACCCACAGATGACAGAGCAAAGAGCAGTGGGCTCCTCTTGACCTACCCTGACCGAGGTGTGGAGTGATGGGTCCCCAGAGGTTACCTGGGGTAGGCTGGAGATACCACTTGGCTGCGTAGGAACTGGCAGAGCTCTCCCTGGACAGGGCGGATGGGTGGTGGGAGGAGCTGACGCTCTGGAAGTGAAAGTCTGAGCTAGAGTTTGTTGTGCCTTTGCTAAAGGAGCTTAACTCTGAGGCGAGAGTGACAGTGAGCTGATACGGATGAGTAGCTTGTCTTCTGGAGCAAAGTCAGGTATGTTTTTTATCCCCTTTGCAAACGCACACAAAGGAGAAAGGTGTCGCAGATCAACTGGTGGAGGAGCAGAATTAATTGCAGGAGATCCCATTGCAATAACAGAAGATACGTTTCAGTGGATGACCAACTGCCCCCCTGGCTGCCACTAATCCTTTGTAACTCAAGAAAATCTTCCTTGTTTATGTTTACCTTAACCAAATGCTTATCAGTGGGAGAAAATCTCCTGAGCCTCCTGCGCACATGGCGCTGTGGTTGGTGATGCAAACTCAGACTACAAGGCTGTCAGAAAAGCCAAGCCAGAGTAGCCAGGGATCAAAGACTTTGTGACTCTTCTGGGAGCACCCTATTCTACAAATCACACTGACTGTGCACAGAAAGCAGTCTGAAACCAGGGAAGGGCCCCAGCAGGAGGGAGATGAAGATTTGCCGTTCCCTCCTCTATAAACTATTCTTGCACGTCAGGGATCTTTGATCTCACTACAAGGGATGGAAGGGAGGGAATTACTGGGAGGATTCTTTGTTCCTCTTAACGCTATCTCAGTTCTTCATCTGAGATGCAGCAACAAGTTTAATTCAAAGACAAATCGTGTGAACTCTAAGTGTGTTCCTAGCCCCAGAATCAAGGATATTCTCAGATGTGAATCAATTACAAAGCACCATTTAAAGAGGGAGTGAAGTTACACTGCTGTTAGCAAAGTTATAACCTGATACACTTAGTAATTTTAATAGGCTCATACTGTAATTCCACCCCAAAACTGCTGTCTTTGATGCAGAAGACAGACAGGATTGCCTTTTTACCTAGCCAATTCCCCCTGATGCGATGGGAGTGGCAGAGATGTCAGTGTAATGCCCTGAAGAATAACAATGAAGGTTTAAGAAAATATTGTAGCACAAATGCAGTGCTGTGACCACTTTGCTGCATTTTCCAGAGCTCGTAATCAAGAACATGAATCCAAAAGGCTGATAAGTTAAATATGAATGTAGGTAAAGCTGAAAAGCAAAGTTCCTGGTTTTGTTCCTGTTTGTTTCTGTGTGAACCTTTCAACATAGAATCATAGAATCTTCTAGGTTGGAAGGAACCATAGAATCATAGAATCATAGAATCATAGGGTTGGAAGGGACCTCGAAAGATCATCTAGTCCAACCCCCCTGCCAGAGCAGGGTCACCTAGAGCATATCACACAGGAACGCATCCAGGCATCCAGACCACTTCCTCCAAGCTCAAGATCGGTGCATCCCTAAGAGCAAGAAATCGGCCAAGGGATGCAGGAGACCTGCCTGGCTAAGCAGGGAGCTTCTAAATAAGCTCAAATGGAAAAAAAAAGTTTATACTAAGTGGAAGAATGGCCTAATCCCTTGGGAGGACTATAAGAATGCCGCCAGAGCGTGCAGGGATGAAACGAGGAAAGCCAAGGCTGCCTTAGAACTCAGCCTGGCAAGGGATGTCAAGCTCAACAGGAAGGGCTTCTTCAAGTACATTGGAGGAAAAAGGAAGACCAGAGAAGCTGTGGGACCACTGTTGACCGACACAGGAGCCATGGTGACGGAGGATGTGGAGAAGGCGGAGTTATTGAATG